>JBBBDQ010000932.1:3850000-3950000 GCA_037127315.1 Ascarosepion bandense
TTAAATCACTGGTGTCCCCTAGATGTGAATTTGCACGAGATACTAGATTGGCAACTAGGTCCCACCCTTTTACTGTAAAACCGATGAAATGTAACCGCAATTTCTACTCCAACAGCTTCTTTCCTGGCACTTCCCCCTTGTAGAATTCCCTACCGCATGCTTGCTTCCCCGTGGGCTACAATCTCCAGGAGTTTAAATGTAAGGTCAATAGACCCCTCCTAACACACTAACTCACACCCACTCTCTCCAACTCTCTCCCTATGTACATCCTAAGTCGTCTACCACCCTCCTTCTGACATTTCCCATACCCAATCGCTCTATGTAACCCCCTGCGCTATAGTGGCAGTGCCTTGCTTGGGGGGGGGTGAAACGAATATATATATATATATATATATATATATATATATATATATATAGCTTTAATGGGAAGAGTTTTTTCCTTTAATTGCAGATTCATGCAGACTTCGAAGATTCGGGATGTTAGCGGTTTGGTAAAGTATCATAAAGGCTTCTTAACGAAATTTCGAAGTTGGCACGGACCTGCTCAGTTAAAATGACAAACCTTCGCTCTAACTCATCCCAGACATTGAGCACTTTACGATAAAAGCATGCTTGCCAAATTATATTTTATCAGAAAACAACTGAAAAAGCAATATCTTAGCGCTAAAATTTGTTACAAATGATATATATATATGTGTGTGTGTGTATGCGTGTGTGTCTCTGTGTGTGTGTGTGTGAATATATATATATATATATATATATATATATATATATATGTATGTATGTATTAGGACTTTTAATAAATTCTCGTGCGTCTTTCATTTAAGGTCATATTATATTTACATAAATTGGAAAAAATTTCAGTGATGTATTGTCTATCGATAGTCCCTACTTTGTCTATCTTTCTGTCAGAATTTGAAAAAAAAACGACACGTATTTTAAGGCTAACCATGACCCAACACATATTTTGACACTTTCATAAAAATGAAAGTGTTGCTCAGACTGGCCATGAGTCATGTATCGGAACAAGTTTTAATAGGCCAAAGCAGTATCTGGTGAGTAAGTTGGCCGGGATAGACTTCGTTCTTAAGTGTTACAAATTAGGTTTCCTCCAGTTTTGTGTCATTTGGCTTATTGTTGCCATATTGCAGAAACATTGTGTTTATCCTAGCAAAGCGGCACTTTTTATTAATACTCGGCTCAAACACATCAGTTATAATCTTTAGCAATCTCCTGTTATGGTTTCGGTCGGTTTGAGCAGTTCATAATGAACTCGACCCAACTGGTACCACTAAATGCCGAGCAGAATCTTCCAGCTTTGGATATTTATTTTGCTGCCGATGTTGATGCGGCACCAGACTTACCCTACGGTTAAAATTATTGTGGTTTATCCAAATTTTAATCTCTGATCACGACAATATGCAAAACATCTCTGTTTTTCAGATGAATCGGCTTTTCACATATGAAAAGACGCCGTTCAAGCTCTCTCGAATTCAATCCGTACGACATCACATGCCAATGCTTTGAGTAATTCTTAACTATTTCAAAAATTTAGAAATTGTTGAGCGATCAACTTCAGACGATTCGTAAGTTAAACTTCCACATGACATGAGCTTTCATGAAGAAATTCCTCAAATACTTAGTTTTAATTTTTTTTTTTTTCGGGGATCCATAGTATTTTTTATCTGCAAAATCAAAATAATTATTTTTGAATGATTGAAACTAATCTATGTGTGTTAATTCGGCAAAGCATTTTTGTGGTCACTCGCAACAAAATTTATGTGTGCTTCAGCTGCAAATTTCTTATGTCAGTCAGTTAAGTCCCATACGTGAAACACGCTTGGGCGATTATGTCTCGAATGAGACATGACTGTCTGGGCAGAAGATTATCCCACTATAGATTGCCATTGCCTTCTGCGGTAGATAGGTTGCCAGCCAAGGCTATAGAACCCAACATGTCCTGTTAGTTAACCCATAACTGGAAGGAAGAGATGGATTAAAACCTTTCCCATGGGTATTTGCGCGTAGGTTAATGCAATGAATTCCACTGGAATTTGAACTCGTCTCCCCCCGATTTCTCGTTCCGAGCCGATATCCACTGCACCACATCGCACATCCTTAAGTAGTTTAGTTAAATCCCAGCAAATAAACTTTCTTTGGCTCGAATTTCAACGTGTTTAAGTTGTGTACACTTCGGCAAAATGACACACACTGAATTTTAAGCTTGCTTGTAGTACTTCCTTATAGATGCGTTACAATCTGAATCTACACGCATGCAGTTTTGGAAACTCTACAACTTTGAATATAACGATATATATATATATATATATATATATATATATATATATAGATATATATATATATATATATATATATATATATATATATGTTTATGGATGGGTGTACGATTGATGTAATGGATAATGTTTTGGAATTGTTAATAGGACAATGTAGTTACAATTCCTATAGTTTTCGTTATATCCAATTTCACCAAAAAACTTTGAGAATGTTTTATGAATCCACGTTTTCTTCTCATTATTTGGGTTAATTATTCAGACTGCTAAATATACACATATTACAATCTAAAACTTACATTCGGAATTTAAATAATATGTTATTGATTGGCAATCAGTACAAAAGGGATCAATCACAAATCAGTCATTGATATATATATATATATGTATATATATATATACGTGTGTGTGTGTGTGTGTGTGTGCGTGTGTGTGAGATCGTGTCTGTTCGTGTGTGTGCCTGTCATTTTTACATATTATCAGATATAACCTGTAAAGAGGAACAATATGACCAAAAAAAAAATAACACGAGAAAAAATGCATTTCGCTATATCGACGTGTTTTGTGACATTGATTGACTTCATACTGTTTTCTTCTTGTTTTTGTTTTGTTTTAGTCATTTTTTTGTGTTTTTTTAAATGAAACAAAATTGGAAATGTTTTAATCACAACGCGTTTTGACTGCTTCTTTTCAGTAGGCATTTTTCGGGTCAGAATGAAGGAGGAATCGGTGGTAATGTTCATTCGTGACGTTGTCGACATCAGTTCCAAAAGTTAGAAAGTTCAGTTTTTTTTAAATTTCTTTTTTCATTAAAACACTTAAAGGATGCTTGCATGATCTTCCAGTCAGAATAACCGAAAAAAACCTATTTGATTACATTAATCTTTTTATTACTGTTATTATTATCAAATCATTTCCATCATTTCTGCTATAGTCACACGACCTAGCCATCTGCGGAATGACCTAAAGCAGGTCGTGGTGTGTTTTTATCGCTAAATTTCATATTTGTCTATCTCCCATAGAATCCCTAGCTTTACATAGAAAGAAGTTCTCCTTAGTGTGTGGGCTTTACTTAACAAGACAATTTTTACATCTCTTACGCTGTGGTTTCTAGGGAATTGCCGTCTTATGACCGACTAAGATCACACCTTTCAACATGAAAGCTTCACAATGATGTATCTCGGTTTCTTCATTATGACCTGCGGCTTGTGTGATGTAACTACATTTTTTTCCGATTCCGGTTTCCTTTCATGATTACGTTGCAATTCTTTTTATTTCTTTAGTTTCAGCATCTGTTAATGAGTTATTTTGCATGATGTACCTTCTTACATTAGACAGTTTATTTTTTGGCGAGTGGTGTTTTACTGAGAATTGAGTAACGCTTCATGGGATGCAGTCATAGCGACTTTTTACTCATCAAGTAAATATTTTTCTTTTTAAATGTACATTTATGAATAAAGCTGGAGAATTTTCAGGGTCATTATTAGGATTATCTTTGTTTTGGGGACGTGAAGATTCATTCTTACTGTAGGGTTTTGTTCTTATAGCAGATTTTTCGACATCAGGTAGGTTCTCTCCTGAAGAACAGGTTCCGTCTTTATCTACTGGAAGAGCCATACTGGACGTTTTGTTTATATTTTTAATTCTCATAATATTTCCACGATTGACACACGGGTGTAAACCCCTTAACCAAAATTGCCCTGCACGTTGGGCGACGGTCATTTAAAAACGGGGTTCCAAAGCTTGTCGAGGATCCTTTGCGTCCTCATAACGCATTAGCCATTCATTCCTCGGCACGATTAACACCTTCAGTAGCGGGTTGTAGTTCTGAGTTTTCTTTCTTCTAAACGAGTTGCCAAGCAAAAGTAGACAGAGAGGCGATTTGAATTCAAAGAGAAAGACGCTGGTTAAAACTAATAACAATGGAAGAAACAGCCAACCAATGAAACCAAACATCACTTCACTAGAATAATATTGTAGAATATATATATATATATATATATATATATATATAGAGAGAGAGAGAGAGAGAGAGAGAGATAGCTAGATAGATAAAGATGCAAATTTTTATTTCCTTTTTTACCCTCATTTTACTCTTGTTCAGATGAGTTGTTAATTTATAACAAAAAGTGTTATTGCTACAATTACTAGTCATTGTAACGAAAATGATTGTCTAAAACGCAAAATTAATTGAAAAGAAAAAATTAACATTCATTTATCACTGCTTTGAAATTTAAAAATAATACTTTGTTCGCCAATTTGAATATTCAGTTATTGTTTTCATTAAAGTCGTCAAAATAAGCATTATCGAAAAAAACTTCGTCTAAGAAAGAATATCATAGGAACTGTATCGCGTTTTTTTTATTGTAAATTACTGCTTTTTTCTGTCGTATTGTTTTGTTTTTAAATGTCATAGTTTCAAGAATTTCTATTCAAATATCGACAACAGAGGGATACATAAAATACGAAACCTAGTTGATTGATCTATCAGGAGCATTTAAAAGAGAAACAGATAAATTAAATAATAATAATAATAATACGAAGAAAATTAATGTTTACGTTACAGTAGAAATAACAAAATTTCATATAGGAAAAAAAACGTTAAGTTTGAAAGAACTTCAAAAAGCACGTCATTTTTGTTGTAATTTCAACCGCGACTCTATTATTATTATTATTATTATTATTATTATTATTATTATTATTATTATGTCATTTTTCAGCATATTTTATTTCTGCTATGGTCGCAATACCAACCAAATCTGCGTGAAGACCTAAGGCAGGTTGTGGCGTGTTGTTATGGCTCCATTTTATGTTTTTCTATCTCCCCTATCATCCCTAGCGTTACATAGACAAAGTTTTCCTTAGTGTGTGGGCTGCACTTGATAAGACAATTTTTCCTATATCTCTTAAGCTGGGATTTCCAGGGATTCTTTCAATATGTTGTTTTGTTTCATTTTTTATCATTCCAAGTGCACCCACTATCACTGGCACAACTCTTGTTTTCAGTTTCCACATTTTTTCTATTTCTTTTTCAAGGTCTTTATATTTTGACAGTTTTTCAAATTCTTTGGTTGCTATGTTACAATCCGCTGGACAAGCCATATCAATTAATAGAAAAGTTTTTTCTTTCTGTTTTTTAACAATAATTTCCGGCATATTTGCTTCAATTTTTCTGTCTGTGTAGATGGTGTAATCCCATAGAATTGTGACATCTTTTATGTTTGTAACCGGTGCTAGGTGATGTTCATACCAGTGTTTGTTTACAGATTTTCCATAGTGTTTGCACACCGTCCAATACAATATCGCCCAGTTTCAATTTCTATACCCACCTGGGGCAAGCACAGAACAGTCTGAGATTAGGTGGTCTATTGGTTCTATTGTGGTCGATTGTTTCTTGGTGTTTATCACAAAACTTGCATTTTGGATCTATATTATTATGTATAATATTTGCCTGAAAGTTTCTAGTGAAAAGACTTTGGCCTTGCGCTGCAAGAATAAAGCCTTCAGTCTCAGACATTATTCTAGATGCATTGATGAGTGATAATTTTATCAACATTGGATTTATTGGCACGTTCTGGATATTGGCCATGCAGAGGTTTCCTCTGTTCAAGAGCTTTATTTTTGGCTTTCATTTTATATTTTTTGCCGCAATAGTTGGTTCTTGGCTTCTGTTTTGCTTTTCTACAGAATCTACTAACTGTAAATCTTGTTTGTATTTACTGCCTTCTTTTATTATTGAATATTTTTTCTTTCTTTATTCGTGTTGCTTTACTAATTGTATCATCCAATCCTTTGTTGTTTCTATGTATGTTAGTAAGCCAATAGTTGTTGTCTTGTCTGTCAATTCCAGCTGAATAAGACCTCTTCCACCTTCTTTACGGGGTATTTATAGACGGTCTACATCAGCCTTTGAATGATGCATCTTATGCTTAGAAAGAAGCTTTCTTGTTTTAGAATCCATTCGCCTGATGTCGTTTAGAGTCCAGTTTAAGATGTTGAATCTATATTGGACAACTGGGATTGCAAGCCTATTAATGACCATAATTCTGTTCTGAGAATTCAATTCCGTTTTTAATATTATACGTAGCCTTGTATAGTACTTTTTACGCACTATTTCTTTCATTTTTATGGTATATTCTTTCACCCTTATTTACACCCAGGTATTTGTAAGGTTCTTCTGCATTTAGTGCCTTTATTGTTACAGTAGTGTCTAAGCTAATTGAAGATGTTTCTCGTAGTGATGCACGTAAAAATGTAGCTTTAACACATTTATTCAAACTGAATTTCATTTCAATGTTTTATTTGAAGCATTTTACAGTTTACAGAAGAACTTCCAGCTCATTATTATTCTTGGCATACAATTTTATGTCATCTATGTATAATAGATGGCTTATTTTCTTTTGGCCTATTTTATTACCACATTCTGTCTTATTAAGTCGACTGGTTAGTGCTATTAATGATATGCAGAATAGTAAGGGAGAAAAATATCAACTTGAAACATACCTCATATTATTATTATGCCATTTTTCATCATATTTCGATTTCTGCTTTGATCTCACTACCAACCAATCTGCGGGGAAAACTAAGGCAGGTTGTGGCCTGTTGTTATGACTCCATTTCATGTTTTTCTATCTTCCCTATCATCTCCAGCATTACATAGATAAAGTTTTCCTTAGTGTGTGGTCTGTACTTAATAAGACAATTTTTTGTATATCTCTTAAGCTGGGGTTTCCAGGGATTCTTTCAATGTGTTGTTTTGTTCCATTTTTTATCTTTTCAAGTGCATCACTGGCACAAATCTTGTTTTCAATTTCCACATTTTTTCTATTTCAATTTCCAGCCTTTTTATATTTTGACAGTTTTTCAATTTCCTTGGTTGCTATGTTACAATCCGTGGGACAAGCCATACCAATTAATAGACAAGTTTTCTCCTTCTGGTTTTTAACAATAATGTCTGGCCTATTTGCTTCAATTTTTCAGTCTGTGTAGATGGTGTAATGCCATAGAATGGTTACATCTTCTATTTCTGTAACCGGTGCTGGGTGATGTTCATACCAGTGTTTGTTTACAGCTTTTCCATAATGTTTGCACATTGTCCAATGTAAATATTGCTCAACTCTATCGTGGCCATTTTTATATTCATTTGGGGAAAGCACAGAACAGCCTGAGATTAGGTGGTCTATTGTTTCTTGGTGTTTATCACAAAAACTGCATTTTGAATCCATATTATTATGCATAATATTTGCCTGAACGTTTCTAGTGAAAAGACTGTGGTCTTGTGCTGCAAGAATAAAGCCTTCAGTTTCAGACTTTAATCCAGATGCACGTAACCATCGATGAGTATTAATTTTGTCAACATTGGATTTATTGGTACGTTCTGGATATTGGCCATGCAGAGTTTTGTCTTGCTAGCGCTGTTTCCTCTGTTCAAGAGCTTTATTTTTGGCTTTCATTTGCATATTTTTTGCCGCAATATTTGGTTCTTGGCTTCTGTTTTGCTTTTCTACAGAATCTACTAACTGTAAATCTTGTTTGTATTTACTGCCTTCTTTTATTATTGAATATTTTTTCTTTCTTTCTTCATGTTGCCTTACTAATTGTATCATCCAATTCTTTGTTGTTCCTATGTATGTTAGTAAGCCAATAGTTGTTGTCTTGTATGACTTTCCAGCTGAATAAGACCCCTTCCACCTTCTTTACGGGGTATGTATAGACGGTCTACATCAGCCTTTGGATGATGCATCTCATGCTTAGAAAGAAGCTTTCTTGTTTTAGCATCCATTCGCCTGATGTCGTTTAGAGTCCAGTTTAAGATGTTGAATCTATATTGGACAACTGGGATTGCAAGCCTATTAATGATCATAACTCTGTTCTGAGAATTCAATTCAGTTTTTAATATAATTCGTAGCCTTCTATGGTACTCTTTACGCACTGTTTCTTTCATTTTTTATGGTGAATGTTTTCACTCTCATTTACACCCAGGTATTTATAAGCTTCTTCTGTTTTCAATTCTTTTATTGTTACAGCAGTGTCTAAGCTAACTGATGATGTTTCTTGTATTGATCCACGTAAAACTGTATCTTTAGCACATTTATCCAAATTGTATTTCATTCCAATGTCTTCGCTGAAGCATTTTACAGTCTTCAGAAGACCTTCCAGCTCATTATCATTCTCAGCATATAACTTTAAGTCATGCATGTAAAAAAGTTTGCTTATTTTCTTTTGGCCTATTTTATAACCACATTCTGTTTTATTAAGTTGACTGGTTAGTGCTATTAATGATATGCAGAATAGTAAGCGAGATAAAGAACTACCTTGAAATATACCTGTTTTGATGTTCATTTCATCAGACTTATAGGTTTCATTTACATGATTGAGGTAAAGGGTTGTTTTCCATATAGACATGCACTGTTTGATGAAATTGATGATGACGGGTGATATCTTGTATATATTTAAAATCGTTAAAATTCAGGAATGTGGTACACTATCGAATGCCTTACGATAATCTATCGAGGCAGTACTAAGATTTTTCTTTGTACTGTAGCAGTTTTCCAGGATCATTTTGTTAATAAGTAATTGGTCTTTACATCCATAGCAGCCACGTTTGCACCCTTTTAGTTCAAGCGGTATCATGTCATTTCTTTCTAAGAATAAATATGTCTGTTTTGTTAAAATAGATGTTAATAGTTTATATTTTGTCGGGAGAAATGTAATTGGTCTGTAGTTTTCGTGTTGTTTGTGTCACCATTCTTGGGTAGAAAAAATGTAATTCCTTTGGTCATTCATGCAGGAATATTAGTGGGATCGTCAACCATTTCTTGAAGTTCTTTGACTAGTTTTTTATGTGCTGTATTTAAATAATATAGCCAAAAGTTAGGAATTTTATCTATACCTGGGAATTTCCAGTTGTGTGTTTTTTTTAGTGCAAATTTAACATCCTCTTCTGTAATTCCAGCCCATGTCTGTTCTGGTTTATTTTTCATTCGTTCTATCTCTTGTGCAATCCAATCTACTTCCTTGCTACGTTCTTTAGGGCAAGCCCATATCTTTTCCCAGAACTGTGTAACTTCTTCCATTCTGGGGGGACTGACACTCTAATTCTTTTTTTTACCTATTTCCCTGTAAAATCTCTTTGCGTCGGTTTGAAAAATCTTGTTTTGTCTGTAAAATCTTGATCTTTTCTCATAGCGTCTTATTCTTTGAGCCTTCAGTTGTATTTTTTGCTTTATTTTTTACTTAGTTGATAGGACTTTATTTTCATTTCTAATGTTGTATTTTCTTTCGACTCTTCTGCTTTTCTTACTTCTTACATTCATTCCTCTACTCAGTTCATCCAATACTGATAGTTCACTTCTAAGTTGTTCGATTTCTTTTTCTATTTTTCTTTTCCAAGTTGGATCTTCATGTCTGCGAGACTGCCTTGTTTTTAATTTGATGTACAATTTTTTTGTTGCTGCTATTGCTGATGCATATATTGATGCATTCAATTTTTTTGTTGCTGCTATTGCGGATGCACATATTGCTTCGTTGAGATCTGTATGAGTGTCTTCATCCAAGATTAATTTGAGTGTTGCATTGTAGAGTTCAATAGTTCGGAGGTTATGTTTTGTTGGTTGTAATTTTCGGAGCTGTTCTCGTTCCTCCATTGCAATATTTTATGTTTGACTTATATGATTCTTGATTTCTTCCTTGGCTTCTTGTATACTGTTCTTATTTTCCGTCAAATAATTATGTTCGATGTGTTCTGAACTCGTTTTATTTTAACTAAGACAGATCACACCTTTCCAGCACTTTTAAACTTACAGCATTATCTTCACAGTGATTTGTGTGTATCACGGTTTCTACATTATGACCTGTGGCTTGATTTGATGTTATTACTTTTTATTTTTGATTCTGATTCCGGTTCCTTTTCATATTTTGTTGATTCGCCTCTTCTGGTTACAATTCTTTTAATTTCATTAATTTCAGCCTCTGTCAATCGGTTATTACGAATAATGTACCTTCGTACATTGTCTAATTTATTTTCGTCAATATACTTTCTATTTGCTTGACCATCTTTTTCGCGCCAAATTTCATATGTTTGGTGAGTCATGTGTTTTTGAGGTTTGAGTAACGCTTCATGAAATGCAGTCATAACGACTTGTACTCCTCACGAGACCATTTTATTTTTTCTTTCTTTAAATATACTGTTGTGGATCTAGCTGGAGAATTTTCAGGACCATCATTAGGATTATCCTTGTTGTGGGGACCAGAAGATTCATTTTTGTGTAGGAGTTTGTTCCTATGGCAGATTTTTCGACCTCAGGTAGGTTCCCTCCTGAAGAACGGGCTCCCTGTTTATCCACTGGAAGAGCCATACTGAACTTTTATTTCTATTTGTATTTCTATTTTATTTGTATTTGCATAAATATTATTATTATTATTATTATTATTATTATTATATAAGCGATTATTATTATTATTATTAGTAGTAGTAGTAGTATTATATAATCGCAGTTATTATTATTATTATTATTATTATTATTATTATTATTTAAGCCGTTAATTTCTGTTTCATTTGAAATTATCTCATTCCTTTCTATGACCCGAGAATAGACATAATTTGGACAGGAAACATTCTGATAGGTAATATAAACCTATTTATGAAATAGACTCGTGTTCGCTCGATTATCTCGTATATGACATCGTTATTATTCTTTTTAAAATGATATAATAAATAGTATGGACGATAATTGATCTTTAATTTAATTTCTCTTCACTCAATCATTTTCATTTTCTTTCACTCTCAGCAACACTACCTATATACCATTCGCAACTTAGTATATATATATATATATATATATATATATATATGTATATATATATATATATATATATATATGTATATATATATATATGTATATATATATATATATATTAAAAAAGGATTAATTCAAAGATGTTGAATGGCCATTTCGATATGAAGATCCCCACGGGGAACGACACATCACCTCAGCAACAGAAAAAAAACTTTCAGAAACTGTTTTATATACATATATATATATATATATATATATATATATATATATATATATATATATATATATATATATATATATATATATATATATATATATATATATATATATATATATATATATATATATATATTATATATATATATATATATATATATATATTATATATATATATATATATATATATATATATATATATATATATTACGGAAATTCACGAATTTTAACGAAACTTGGATCTCCCCGATAGCATAAGATCACAAGTAGACATGTACGCCGATGATACCACAGTTTACTCTCGCCTCGATCAAAAATCTGGTGTAGGTGACAAGGCGACCCTCGCTCTGGAGCTTGAGAAGGGCCTCCAATCCGTGGTGGATTGGGGTAAAAAATGGCTCGTTAAATTCAATTCTTCCAGAACGAAGCTGCTGTCAATTAACCACCAAAGACAACCGCACCTCCCTCCCATTAGCATGGAACAGGCTTGCCGCCCAGAGAGTAAGTCACTACGCCTGCTTGGCCTGAGACTCTCAGCGGACCTCAAGTGGAATGACTACGTCGAATCCATTGCTAAATCCGCAGCTATGAAAGTCGGCTCTCTGTGCAGGGCCCGGAAATTCTTTCTGCCTGAATCTATCCTGCAATTATATAAATCAACCATCCGCCTGTGTATTGAGTACTGCTGCCACATCTGGTCGGGTGCCCCTTCTATTCTCCTCGGGGTTCTTGAGAAAATACAGCGAAGAATCTGTAATGTGATTGACACCGACTTGGCTGACAGCCTGCAGTATCTCTCTCAAGGGCGTGACGTGGCTTCCCTGTGCTTCTTCTATAAATACTTTCATGGCTTCTGCTCTGACGAAATTAAATCACCGGTGCCCCCCAGATGTGAATTTGCACGAAATACTAGTTTGGCAACTAGCTCCCACCCTTCTACTGTGAAACCGCTGAAATGTAACCGCAATTTCTACTCCAACAGCTTTTTCCTCGCACTTCCAGCCTGTGGAATTCCCTACAGCATGCTTGCTTCCCCGACGGCTACAACCTCTAGGAGTTTAAATGTAAGGTCAATAGACACCTCCTAGCACACTAACTCACACCTCTCTCTCTCCAAATCTCTCCCTATGTACATCCTAAGTCGTCTATCACCCTCCTTCTGACATTTCCTATACCCAATCCCTCTATGTAACCCCTCCGCTATAGTGGCAGTGTAATACCTTGCTTGGGGTGACACGATTATAAAAAAAACAACCGACAATTTTGAATTGAATTGTTTAAACATTATTTTTTATCGATACTCGGATTTAAGTAGATAATCTGTTTTTAATTAAACAGTATTATATATTTATATCTACTAGCCTGATTATTTACGATAAATTGTTATTACGAAAATGTGTGCCATTCGGCAATGTCAAAATTGTCTGTTGTTTATAACCAAGTTTCGTTAAAATTTGTCAATTTCCGTAACATGTCTACATTTGTTGACATTACGATACATTTCAGAGCAGATATCGTTGTTACGATTAAACAAAAAGTGTGTTATATAGGCTTGATTAAAACTTAATCTAAACTGGAGGCCATTCGTGGTCGAGCGGTCTAGGACATTGCCCGAGCAAATGGTAGCTTCTTCTATGTAGATAGGTGTCGCAAGTTCGAATCCTGTCGAATGGCACACATTTTTGTAATAACAATTTAACCTAAATAATCAGGCAGCATATATAATACCGTTTAATTAAAAAAAACAGAATATCTACTTAAATACGAGTATCGATGAAACATAATGTTCAAATATATATATATATATATAATACAAAGATTTCGCAATTTCATTTTGTATGGATGGCTATTCTCAATTCATCAGCAACGGTAGAAAAGAAATACTCAATAATTTAAACGTGTTACAACATTTCTATACCGGAAAAAGCCTGAAAACATATACATACAGAAGAAGTTAAAATGGGATGAGATTACCAATTTGTTAAAATCAACAAATCAGCACGATGTGAGAAATGGTGAAAGTAGACAGAGATTCATGGCTCGATATTTATCGGTTTTTGGGATTTACCTATTTGCTCATCCTATTTGGTTTTTTAAAAGTATATATATTTATGTAGGTACGTATTCCTTTAAAATTTAGTTAAGTAACCTTGGTTTATTCCTTTTGGTGTCTTCAGGCGTCTTATGTCAATTAATTCTCCTGCGTTTTAATTCAAACGTACAACTGAAATTCACAGAACGCACTACTGCAAGGTTAAAATAGCTGAAATTTAAAAATAAAGAGATTTTTCAAGAATTGTAAACACCTTCCTCCGAATTTGTGTGACCCTAAAATATATTTTGTAATATTTTTTCTATATTTTACATCTAGACATCATTTCAGATTTTTCATTTAGTATGTTTTTCTTTCCGGTTATAATATTATGGCTAACGTTTTTCTAAACACAATTTACAGGCATCACTACCCTTGTAAGGTTTGGCTTTTTTAATATGTTTCCTGTTCTATCGGTGTCTTTGATGTTTTTTTTTAATTTCCACAAATAATTAGCCAGATGGTAAATTTTTAAAGTTTTCTCGCTTGAATGTAGACCTGAGATTATATCAATGATATTTTTTTTAAAATTTAGTAGAGCCCAATATGTCTTTTTTTTTTTGTCTATTTTTATCCTGTACTGCTGCTGTGTAAGTAACTCCTGTGTTTCAAACTCCGTCAAGTAGACATTTATTTTTGTCTCTCTATTCATATTTTTCATTAAATATATTACGCTTCACTATATTTTTTTTAATTTGTGGCGTTTTGCTATTTTATAACAATTTGTAAATTATAAGACAAGTTACAACTGAATTCACTTGTGTTTCTACTGAATATATTATGTAATTCTGTGTTTTTAGGGAAATGTATATTAATTAACGTTAAAATATTTGTCCTATTTCAGATTTTACTTCTAAATTAAAAGGGGCGTTGAACCAAATAATATTTCTTTTTATAGCATTATTTTTCACTTGCTTGTTTACCTTAAATCGAATTTGTTTTTATGGCCACCTTCATTTCAGGCACTTTAAGTATTTTTCTTCTTTCATTGAAAATTGTTATTATCCTAAACTGTGTTTTATATATCTAGGAATGTTTTTGATTTTGTTAGCAAGTTGGTTTGATCCTGTGTTTACATAGCTAGCAGTTTTATTTTGTTTCATATATGATGAGACATTGTAAAGGTGTTGATTTCATTTTATAATTAATTTTCGGACAATTTTTTATTCATTTCAATTTCTATTTCAAAACAAGGCTTTTGAAGAGTTTGAAAAGCTTTTTCGTATTTTGTGATTTGCTTTTCTGTTGTTTGAAACGATTATCAATCCGTCATCTCTATATAACCCGTGGTCGTCTATGAGGACTATTTCATTGAGCTTATTTAGAATATACAGGTCGATTAGTTCGGAGACATCGACTTCGTTAAACACACTTGTAGTTCCTCAAATTTGCTATCTTTGGTTTTTTTAAATACATGCTTTACTATTGTGGTCTGGTATGATTTTGCGACAATGTATAATTATATTTATATGCTTCCAATGTAAATTTATAAACTGCTTAGCAAAATGCAAAAATTTCATCAACCAGTTTTCATATAATAATTCAAAACGTTTTTGATGCCATATTTTAAGTATTTTTTATTTCTAATTCTTTGGAACCAAGAAATACATTCACAAGTGTCCTTCAATAAATTGGCTCGTCTAGCAATCCGTAATAAAATGCACATATTTTTAAAGATTTCCTGGTATATTTTTACCTAATTCAGTTTTGTTGCGTTGGTAAGTTGTGACGAGGGTGGCAGTGCGATCTATCTATCTATCACCTCACTCAATATGTCATGGGTCTTACATACAAATATGATTTTTAAAGTACTAAACTTCAAATGACAAGTGACAAACTTTGGGCACAATGGGTTTATTAATTTACAAATTACAGTCATTTAGCGACTGTTGCTAACTTTCCAAATTTAGTCTTGATGAGACATTGCATTCTGATGAGAAAAAAAGGCAATGGCTTGAAAAGTGTTATTCAGACTCTGAACCGTCAGAAACGATTGTTAAATGGTGGATGATGACTTTAAACATGGTTGTACAAACACAAACAATGCTGAACGCTCAGTTCCCCCACAAACGTCAGTTGTCGAGAAAAATACCAACGCAAAAATTCACAAATTACTATCGTAAACTGAAGTTGCGTGAGATAGCAGTTAGGTTGAACATGTCAGAAGGCGGTGTATTTAACATTTTGCATGAAAATTTGTAAATGAGAAAGCTGTGTTCAAAGTGGGTGCTGTGTTTGCTAACAGTTGATCAAAAACAACAGAGCGTTGTTTGCAACTATTCAACACAACAAGGATGGGTTTTTGCGTAAATAAATGACAATGGAAGAAACATGACTCCAACACTTCACTCCGGAATCAAATCGACAGTCAGCTGAAGGGACAGCAGCAGGTGAAAGCCGTCCAAAGCGATCAAAGACGCAAACAGAAGTAGGCAAGGTTTTGGTCTCCGCATTTTGGGATGTACAAAATATTTCGTTCATCGATTATATTGAGAAATAAATAACCATTAATAGCTAATATTATATATTATTCTTAGTGTGTTTGAAGGAAGATATCATTAAAAAACGACGGAAAAAGTAGAAGCAACCAGTGATCTTAAAACATAACAACGCACTGTTCAAACGTCAATCATATCGATGGCAAAACTATATGAATTGCACTTCAAATTGCTTCTGCATCCAGCCTATTGACTAGATCTGCCCCCTTCCAATACTGGCTGTTTGCAGAGTTCAAAAGAATGCTCTAGGGAAAAAGATTTGGCACAGTGAAGCCTTGATATCGGAAACTGAGGTGTATTCTGAGGCCAACGACAAATCATTCTACAAATCGAATTGTTAGAGAAGCGTTGGAATAAATATTTCACGCTAGAAGGAGACTATGTTGATGAATACAGTTGTATTTTGCCTAAGAGTTGTTATTATATTACTTATGCCAGGGATTTATTCAATAATATGGTATCAGATTTGCGTTTGGTTGTGTGTGTTTTCCGGAGCGGTACGAGGAAGTGACCGGTGGACCAGCATCTTTAGTGATGCAACGCATAAACAAGCTCTACTTGAGATCTAGTTTGAGTCTTAGGCTGAACAGTCTTTCGAGTTAAAACATGAAGAATACGGATGTTCATCAGAAATCGAGTCAAAGTGTCTGATTCGTGGGGATGAAATCACTCTTTCCCTCACTGAGCTGCGTAAGCTGCGCTTAGGGAGAGAACAAGCCCTGGTCAGGTTAATATTTAGAGATACCCACATAATACTAGCTATTATATCTGTATCTATTTACTACTGTTCATATCTATCTATCTATCTATCTATCTATCTATCTCATGCTTCTCATATCTATCTATCTATCTATCTATCTATCTATCTATCTGTCTATCTATCAGCCTTGAGATGCAGTGTATATACTCTGTCATTTCGGAAACCAAGTTCCAATTTCAGTTGAATTCGTTGCATTCTACTACGCGCAAATAACCTTAGGAATTCATTAATTTGTTGATCTCCACCAAGTCATTAGTTAAATAGAGAGAACAATAGATGATATAGTGTTTTTTTTAATCATTGCACCCCAAGCAATGCGGAAATGCAAATGATGTGCAGGGGGCTACATAACTGTAAAAAGATTAGAAAAGAGTGAGGAGTACAAACTAGTTAGAAAGGAGCAATAGAAAGCTGAGAATGCAGGTGCGATGACAGATACATAGGTGGAGAGAAAGGGAAGATTATACGGGGGTGGGGAGAGAGCTAGAGCCCAGGCGGAAGAAACATCCGTGGGTCACCAGCATTCGTGCTGTAGGACGAAGAGGCACGCCCATTCAAAACGTCCTTCATTTTGTGGTTATTTAAGAAAGATTGCATTAGGTCAAGCAGGCGACCGGTAATACCGTAACCCCGTAGTTTACATAGAAGGTCAGAGTGGCAAACCCTGTCGAAAGCCTTGGAGATGTCTAGAGCAACCGCGCGAGCTCGCCAGACACATCAAGGGCCTGTAGAATGTACTCCGTTACGTTTGTTAGCAGGTCGGTCGTGGACCTGACAATACGGAATCCATATTGTCTGTCAGAGAAGAGTTTGTGGCCAGTGAGATGATGAACTATTTCAGCATTGATTATGGCCTCGAATACTGTCCCGAATGTCGGTAGAAGACTGATGGGGCGATAGTTGGATGGGTCCGAGGGTTCACTACAATTCTTAAATAAAGAAACGACTGAAGAGAACTTCCAGCATGCAGGAAAGCAGGAAGCAGAAAGTTAAATAGTTTAGAAAGGACAGGGGAAAGTTCAGGAGCACACCTCTTAAGGATTATCACCGGGATTCCATCGTCTCTACACGCCTTATGGGGGTCGAGTTTTGAAATTACTCTGGATACTACTGTCGGGGTAATGTATACGTCGTGCAGTTTGGCCTCAGTTCTAATAGGGAAGTCGGGTGGGTGTTCTCCGGACGAGTCAAATGTGGATTTGGATGAGAATATGCGGGCAAAGCACTCAGCTTCGTACGCAGAGGACGTGAGAACCTCAAACTCATGGATTAAAGTAGGTATTGAGGATTTGCTATTGTTCAGCACTCGTTTGCAAATCCTCCAATCGTCCTTGGAGCCGAACTTGCGGTCACCTATGCGCTGTTGTATTCTCTCAGCAAACAACCGTTTGGCGTTATTTAGGGTTCTCTTGCACTCATTGCGAGCAGAGATAAACAGGCGCCTATTGTGATCAGATGACTTTCTCAGGAATAGAGGAAATAATGTTTCCTGTGGGCAATGGCGGATGAGCAGGCCGGAGAGAAACACAGAGAGGAAGTCTTGGAGGGCAAATGGTAATGGCACTATACTGCGAGAAAATTACCTTTCGAGATATCACTCCAGCGTGTAGCGCGTATGGTATTAACTGATCTATCTATCTATCTATCTATCTATCTATCTATCTATCTATCTATCTATCTATCTATCTAAAAGAATCATTCATTTACTAATCCTAAACAAGCTGATTATTTTGCTATTAATTTTTCTCATCAAAATTATTATCGAAATATAACTTTGCTAATTCCATCGCGTTCTTATTTAATTATCCTTCAAAATCAACTTACATATAGGTACTTAGATACTCTATTTTTATTAGAAAATTATTGTCAGAAATTTTAAAGGAGAAATTTGATCTAAAAGTACGAAGAATACATAACCTTTAGTAACTGCGTTTTTTTCCACTCCGGCAAATGTCTGCGTCACAACATGTTATATGATTTTGTTTTTAGGCACATTGTACAAAATAAAAACGAACGAATTGATAACTCGTCCACGTGCATGACGGCGTATTACATACATTTTCTAAATTCATCGTAACTGTCAGTAAATTGAAATAAACTGTTTTATTTATTTTTTGAACTACTGACTGATAAGCGAAGCTGAATATGTGATAAATTAAAAAAGACATGGTTTTAGACAATCTTCTTCAGACAGATTTTCTTGAATATTAACCATGTATGTTCGGGCTTATTTTCAAGGAATTCACAAAAATAATATCTTAATTCTCATATCGCTGAGCTGCAATTACACTGGAGAAATAATAATACACATCTTCTAATTTGTGGGTGAAAATCTCAGCTTAATCAAAAAGCGATTCCCGATATACTTCAATTTTCTATTATTTAGTCAGTTTCGCGAAATGTATAAGTCAAATTCATTTTATTCAATTACGTGCAAACACGGGTATGGGTCGAATTGCATAAACAGGTCGAATTCAATAGCCTTGGTTAGCAATTGGTCTACCGCAGATAGAAATAGCAAACTACTCCGGGAAAATCTTTGCATAGTCATGTCTCAAAAATTGCACCGAAATTCTTATAAAGCGTAACCACAATTTCAAATTTTTCCTCTTTTTTTTATTTTTTGATACTCATTTCACCCCAAGCAAGATAGAAATGATACTGTTGCATTGGAGGTTGCAGTGAGAGAATAAAATGTTACAGAGGATGTTGAAGAAAAGATAAGAGATAAATGGAAATCAATTAGATGGCAATCGACGTTGAATTTAAACTTTTGGAGATTGTTGATCGCCTACGTCCTGAAGGGACAGGGCACATAGAAGAAGAAGAAGAAGCTATCAAGGAAGCGAGTAAATGGAAGTGACTTCCACAAACGGGAAGTACGAGAAAAGAAAACTCTTAGAGTAAAACTGGTGGTTAAATTTTAGTATTTCGACAATAAAAGGGTAGGACCTTGTTTATAATCTAGCAGAATGGGAAATACATGTGGTCTTTGTACCAGAGAAAAAAAGCCCGTCATGAAAATAATTGTAGAAAAGACACTAAAAACCCACCTGACATTGATGAGACAGTGACTAAATATGAATAACATGTCAGGATCGATGAGATTGCAGATCCTTCTTTTGGATTTTGTCGAGAACCCTAAGATGAATAGCATGCTCAGTACATGGAAACAGTATTCAGTCCACAGACAAAGGGTAGATTTATAAATGTGCAAAATGGATTCAGACGAGAAAAGATTCCTGGCACGATACAATAAACTAAACTTCCTAGCAGTAGATGCAGGTGTGTATTCAACGTAGTCATTTCTTTAGATGTCATTTGTAGGGATTGAGGTCCAAGAGGTGCAATGGCTTGCTCTCTAGGAGGCTAGCGTAATGCTATTCCTATGGTAGAAAGGAATCCTTCTCTGTAGGGGCTACATAAAAGTAAAAAAAAAAGATTAAAAATGACTAGTTTATTTTTGCAGGTGCTAAATTTAACAAGACATTTCTTGACATAAGCAACAACAGACTTAATTATTTAAGATTAGCTGCCAAAATTAAAATTATTAAAACGGCCGGGCTCAATATTATGACCAGGGTAAATAGTTGTTGGATCAGAAAATATATTTATGTATGTAGTAATGACATTGAAAAAGACATTGATTAAAATCAGGAAAAACTTACGCCTAAAAATATATACCTTGGTGCACCTACATTAATGGACAAATACCTAAAATTGTTGCTCTTCAAGATAACATTCAATAACAGAACTTAATTAGATAGATTGCATCAGAAAGCAAAACCATATCTTTTAAAATCGTATAGAAAACTTATATGCCAGCCTCTATCAGACGCCTTTTAGATATCAAGAATAAAACCCGAGAATTATCATTCTCACCTAAAGCTTTATAGATTCTCTAAACAATAAACATCAATACATCAAGTGTTGATCTATAAAGAAGAAAGCCAAAATTCTTATCTGAAAAGAGACCCTCCGAGGTGAAATTCTTATTCAGTTCAGATATGATTAGAGCATTTAGTACGTTGCTAAAAATATAGAATTTCTGATGTTAACGGTCCGTTCCAGTATTCAGAGTGAAACATATTTTTAATGTACTGTATCCCTGAAGACATCGGCGAGTATAGCCCTCGGCAATTTCCAATATTTTGTAGCTGTTAATAAATGAAATTTTTGTTATATCTCCTGAAATGAGTACCGCAATACATTTAAGCAAGCTATCTAGTTAGCCTATACGTTGGTTTACTGTCCTTCATTATTTTTCTACGTTGGTTTTCTCTCCTTCATTATTTATCCACGCATTTTTCTAATTACGTACCCGAGAAATTATGTTATAATTTTTTTTTTTCGTTCCCGATTTTCTATTTTCTTGTTGCTCATGTGCTCGGGCCATTTTATTCTCAGTATCGTTCAGTTTCTTCAAGTTTTTTTTTATTTGTGCGGGCATTGCTCAGTATTTACTACCGTATAGGAGGACTGATATTGCAAAAAAGCTCAGTGATTTTTTATTCGTTAAGAACGAAATTTTCGTGTTTCTTACTATTTTTGTTAGCTTCTTTAAAAAAGCTTTCGCTATCTCAAAATGTCTTCAGATTGCAAACACACAATTTTTATCAACTGTTAAAACACAACCTGAAAGTTTATAATATGTCGAACATAAAATACTGCCGTATTGCTTCAAGGCGTACGAGAAAATTGTTCTTCATAACTTCCTATATTTTTTTCTGAGCAATATTTTGTTTCTTTTACTACTCGTAAGAAGTTCTGCTCTTCATTGGTACAAGTATATTTGGTAAGTTTGTTGATGTTTCTCACCGTGCTTTTAATACGTCATTTAAGTGTCAATTTTATGGTCCCTCAGTTTTCTTTCACATTGAAAAAGTTTGCTTTTTCTTACTATTTCCCCTAAATAAGTCATTCAGTTACATGTCATACGTAATATACACTTGAGGATCGTATCTATTTCGATTTATGACTAACAAGGAAGAACATTCTTCTGCAGAAGTAATATTTTCCATCTGGAATTGACTGGTAGCCAACTAAGACTAATAATCCAACTTATTTTTCTATTCAACCCAGAGATGTGGCTAGACGACATGTATTCATGCTTTTCCCAAGGATTTTCGTGCACAAGTGAATGTAACGAACCCGTCTGAAATTCGAGCACGGTTTTCTGATTTCTCGCTACCCATTAAAACACACGGCACGAATAGGATTTCGATAAATGTCGATGGTGAAATGGGGTACATATTTTCCTCAGAGAATGCGGCCTCCTAAATATTAGATTTCAAACAATAAATAATGATGTCCATGAAATAATATCAGAAAAACAATAATTTATATATATATGTATACATATATTATTGCTTTTATATTATTTCATGGACATCATTATTAACTGAATTATAAACTTGGAAATAAATACTAAAAATAGTATGAAATACATCATTTATTTTAAACTGGATTAGCCTATTAATTTTGGCCTTTAGTTTATATATATATATATATATATATATATATATATATATATATATATATATAGTTATGAATTATGAAAGGTGAAGACGATTGTAGGTTTTATTATTTTGATTTAAAAATTAGAAATTTCCGTGTACAATTAATTCATAACTATATATATATATATATATATATATATATATAAACTAAAGGCCATATGTTATATATCGCCGTATGACGACAAAACAACAAACACGCATATATAAAAATATAAGGTTATATTTTTATTATTGACGACGAACTGTGTGGAATAGAGAACGGGAGGGTGAGGGGCACATAGAATGGCTGACGGGAGTGTAGTCTGCCTGTGTTGTCTCTCTCTGCTTCCACCGGCCGCTCTCTGCTACTGGCGAATCCGTGTGTCGAGGTCTTTATATAGTCCTCTAGAACCGGGACTTTCCTTCCGGTTTTTGCCTCGCCCACGCAACGCCACGTAATTCTAAGAGGCACCTGATCTGTTGGCCTCTGTAGCCATTTCCGCCGCTGTCGGAAATAAGGTCAAAACGACATCCGCTCCGGCTTCGACAGGATGTATTTCACAAACACCTGTCTTTTCGATTCGCCGCCCCCTTCACCGATGGAAAACACTATCGCTTGCATCACTTCCTCGGGTGGGGCCAGATTGTTATATTACACATAATTAATAGGCCACTTCAGTTTAAAATAAATGATGTATTTCATACTAATTTTAGTATTTATTTCCAAGTCTATAATTATAAATGAAAAAAGAATGGTTCTTCTGTTAATGCGTGCACAATAACATCAAATGAACTGTTATGGTGTACAGTTATTGTTTTTTGGGGTTTTTTTTTCCTCTCTTCCCCCCCCCCATGTTAGTCCCCCCTTCTTCTTATTGGCTGTTCAAACAAAGGTTTCCCGGCTTTCTTGTAGAATTTAGCAAAGTAATAATAAGAAAAAAATCATTATTATTTTCATTTAGAATTATCCACTTGGCAGTAAATATTAAAAATTGTAAGAAATACATCATTTAAAACAAAACTTTGGTAGCCTAATAATTATGGCCTCTAGCATATATATATATATATATATATATATATATATATATATATAATATTCTATTTTGTTTCCTCCCTACTCGCTGTCACTTCAGGGCTTAGACGAAAATTGATTTTTGCATAAAAATATATGGTTGTCTGCTTCGGAAATTCACAAATAGTTAAATATCAATACCAGTTTCTGTTGTTGTCATTTCATACACCTTATCTTTAGTTTGTTTTCTAACGACCATTAATTTTATCTTCTAATATATCCACAACATTATATCTTTTATGAATATATTGAACATTTTTTCTCTTTATATTTCTTCCAGGCATATGTGTCGTTGTGCAGTGATAATCGGTTGTATCGAGGAATCAGAGACCCGAGTTCGAATTTAACTTGAATTCATTGCATTCACTTACGAATAAATAACCTTGAGAAAGTTATGGACATATCTTTTCTCCATCAAGCTATGATTTAATTAGAAGGATAGATTGGGTTCTGTATCCTTGAGTAGAAATTCGTCAAATGCAGAATGTAACGCCAGCCTACTGCGGGAAAATACTCTGCCCAGTCAATCACGTCTATTTCGAGACATATTCGCCCGAGCGTGTATCAAGTTTGGGACTTAACTGACTGATTTCTTCCACATCAATTTCTACTACCCATTAGAATATACTCATCATATCAGTGAGCCGACTCTCCATATTGACTTTGAATTACATAGGGAGTGTAAATTATTCTAAACCCATGGCCATCATATATTTCAGCTTTCTTATTAGATTTTAAAATATATGTGTCTTTTTTGTTTAAATTTATTTATTTATTTATTTGTCAATTTATTTATTTATTTATGTCCCTGATATTTTTAGAATTCCTCTGTAGAACGACATTTTTGTCATCTGCGCGGAAGTTGTTCATTTGCTGTTATGATAAAATATACTATATATTTTAGTACACATTTTTTCCTGAGGAAATTTTTTTGTCTCTTAAAAATTTGTTGAGCTTTAGGAATTCCAATGTGCAAATGATTTATGCATAAAAATATGCTACAGAAACTTTCAAATAGTTAAATATCAATACCAGTTTCTGTTGTTGTCAATTCATAAGCCTCATCTTTTGTTGTTCTGTTTTCTAAGGACCATTAATTTTGTCTTCAGAACTATATTAGAAGGCAAAATTAAAACCTTTCTTTTTTCTTTTTCCTTATATAGTATACTTTGTTCTCTTCTTTCCATATTTGTCTAAATATAATAGAGTATATATAGCAAGGGAGAAACGTAATCTATAAGGATTTAGTGTTGTGATTTTATTAAACTTTCAAAGATAAAGTTGATGTTGTATTACGTCGCATTTTATTTTGATGTAGATAGATAGATAGATAGATAGATAGATAGATAGATAGATAGGGAGAATGATCAATTATGGTTTGAAATAATTCCTTATATGCATGAGTTCATAGCAGATGATATTGAAGACTGAAGTATTTGCTTTTACCAGGAAGGACATTATTTTGAGAAATATATGTCCTATGGCAAATAAATTCTTTTTTTATCATGAGATTGTTAGATAGTCTGGAAAATGCAGATTAATTAAAATCGACAGGGATAATGATGTTGAATGCGGAAGTTGAACCGAGATGGCGAGCGAGTTTTTATAATACCCCTTGGGCGTAAAATTCACACAGTGTGGCATTATTTTTATGTGTGTTTTTGAATCTTCTTCTTTCATTTGCCGTGTCCCCTCAGGACGTATACTGTTATGGCCCTTCACATATTTCTGGTCTTTTAACCTCTAAATACATTTGCCTTGTTTTTTCTCAAAAATCCTGCTCTGATACTCATTTGCCTAAGCTTTTTTTAAATCTTCTCCCCTCTATAAACCCTGTGAGTATCAGATTCTTGAAGCCCTCATTTCTCATTACGTGTCACAAAAACAAAAACAACTGTCTCTGCTTGATGAGAAGTATAAGAGTCCTTTTTGTTTTCATTCTCCCCAAAACCTCGTTATTACTCACGTGTTTGGCCCATGCAATCCTAAGCATCCTTCTGTACAACCACATTTTTGTTGCTTCAAGTGTTTCTTTCATCTTTGAGGAGATTGTTCTGAATTCGCTGTCATATATGAAGATGTATATCATGTAATAGTCGTGTAAACTTTTCTTTGTTTCCAAAAAGATAAGACCAAAATAGTACGAAATCGTCAGAGGGTCACAATAATTAGGAAGAATAAACACGCTTTTTTAACCCATATTTGGCGATCCTATCCTTAATGTATAAGAATGCTAAGCCAATAAGATTGCATACGTTCCTATGGTTTTCTGCACTCACAACTTCCTAGAATCTTTGCTGTCACATTTGCTCTCTTGTATAATAAAATGAATAAGACAATGAAACCGTCTGGTTTTTAAATAAATCTATGAAATGACGTTGGGGTTTGAAGTGCTGAACTTAGAAGTGATAATATAAAACATAAACTGAACGAAGTATTATGTCATTAATACAATGCTAGATGGAAGGTTAAGCAACACACGTATATACAGAATCAATGCATGTGTCGACAATTTTGTAAGTGTTAAAATCATTATAATAGAATCATTTTTGTGGGCGTATGCGATATAAAGCCATGCTAGATGGATAGTCAGCAATCGTATTGTCTATGTTGATGTTGAAAGACCTAATTTTTAAGGCTTTTAAAAGAAAAAAATAAACGCTAGAGCGTATCCTTTTTAAAAAAAATTCCAATTCGGCTACCTATGACTTCGAAGTACTGTCTTCAATAGTCTTTTCAATTTCTCCCCAAATATACTTCTGAAAATTTTGACGGTCTACCGTCTGTCAATCTGTGCGAGAGTATGGCTATGTATGTTACTCCCATATGTGCATGTGTATGTGTTTTATCCCATCTCTTCTTCTCATAGAATTTCTATCTAGACTTACCCCGAGAACACTAAATATTGGTACGTAGTAACCAGCGAACATGACGCCATTTTAATTACAATTTAATTAAATCTTCAGTACCTGATTTTCTTAGCTCATTTTTTTGTTCCTATTAATGTTAACTGAAAGTACAAAATTTGAAGTGCCTTCATGCAAAATATTTCAAATAAAGATTTATATTTAATTTTTTTTTTATGTTATTTCAAAATCGGGTATGATATACCCATGGTTATTTGTGGTGTAACTTTAGTTGATGGTTAATGTTCCAGTGTTAAATATCACTAATTTCACACCAGAATTTTCTTTATCAACCAACGTCATATTACGCAAAACTAATTTGCATTTTTTTTTATCTCAAGTAGTTTTTTTAGGTGTACATTTACGGCTGTTATTTATCTGCTTAAATTTATATGCGACGAATTAATTTATTTGGGTATGGCAAAAGGCTTCTAATACATAAATACTAACTGTGGGTCCTCTACAAATTACGCATGTATGTTTTGAATGCTTAAGCGTTTATTAATTTTAGCTTTTTATTGTCAAAAGCTCAGAAATATTGGACACGCCGTGATAGTCAGTCTCAATTCCATAGATTATTTTAGATAACAATTACACCAGGATGATATTTTAAGTTTTGTTTCAAGTACTTGAGAATGGTAAAATATTCACTGTATCATTACTTTCTCTTCGAGTTGCATATGATGAGATGTGAACCCAGTCAAGAACGATAGCGCAGGTTAACAAGAATTAAAAGTGTAAGAGAATGGGGATACAGAGAATTAGAATGATTAAAAAAGGACAAAAATTGTACATGATTCATGAAAACAGTAGGTTCCGATTAATGTAGGCATGTTAATGTGATCGATTTCTACATGGCAACTTAGATACAGTCATTTTCTCACCGGCTCAATGTGGCTTTCCTATGTCTCTTCTACAAATATTTTCACGGCTTCTACTCCAATGAACTTAGCTCCCTAGTGTTTCCTATGTATGGATTTACTCGAGCAGCAAGATTTAGCAACTATGTCCCAACATTTTACTGTGAAACCAATAAAATGTAAACGTAAATTCTCTCCCAGAAGCTTCCTTTCTCGCACTTCCCGCCTGTGGAATACCCTTCCGTTTACTTGTTTTCCTGACAGCTACAATCTCGAAGAATTTAATGTCAAGTCAATAGCCATCTCCTATCTCACTAACCTGCATCCTCTCTCTCATGCTCCTTTCTCCGTCCACTCCAATCTCATCAGTATTCTCATCCTTCTCTTACCTACTTTCTGACAACCCCTATATCCTGTCACACTTTCTGATAACTTTCCTCCTATGTAACCCTCTGCACACCAGTGGTAGTAATCTGCCTTTCTTGGGGTGATATGATTATATAAAAATAAAATTTTCATTTTTGAAGATTGCAGTTATCAGGGAAGCAGTAAAATTAAAAGTCGTTATCAGAAAAATATTTGTGAAAATGGTAAAGTGAATACACGTCACGTCGGCGGGAAAATGACTGAGATAGAGATGGCTGATCATGGCTCATTCTTCTCTTACACACTTCCTGACACCCACTACACCCTGTTACTTTTTCTTATAAATGTTTCTTATGTAAACCCTTGCGTACAAGTGTCAGTAAACTGCCTTCCTTGGGGCGATATGATTATTTAAAAAGATTAATTTTTGAAGATTACAGTTTTCAGGGAAGTTGTAAAACCAAAAGGAGTGGGACATGCGAGAAAATAAAAATAAACTGAGGATATAGAATTGAGGGAATTTAGTAGTAAACAGGCAAACCTTTTTCCAAACTAGTAACACGCTTAAATACATGCGCCAGATAAAAAAACTCGTCAGAGCAGTTCTCATAAAAAATATTTGTAAAAATGGCAAAATATATAACACGTCACGTCGGTGTGAAAGTAAATGACATCGAGACTTGCTGGTCATGATTGATTACATTACAAATCCTCCAAAACAGTTTGTCAAGAATCTTGACATGCATAGCAGACCAGATATCACGACAAACAATATTGAGTGCACGACAGAATAATAGATTTACAAAAGCACAAGATGGATTCTAACGTGAAAAAATTCGTTGCACACCACAATGAACCAACTTTCCTTGCAGTAGAGGAAGAAATTCATTTAATATAATCACTTCTCTTCATAACAATGGAAAAGTTGAGGTCAAGAAGCCGTAGCGTGTTGCTCTTCTGTAGCTAAAAGTCACCCATGTTGATACCAGGGAGAAAATGTTCTCTAGTGGTTAAATGAAGGCACATTTTGGTGGGGGAAACAGTGAAATTCACATAAGATTTTTGCACCGTTTAAATAGTGACTAGAGGCTTTTTTTTTCAAGATCAGATTCAAAGTTTACTTTTTCAGATCTGTCGGATTTGCTAATCAACCTCAGGAATTTTCATGCCGACGTGAAGTGACTCCACTTTCTGTTTTTTACAAATATTTTTATGGGAACTGCTCCAACGACTATTTTTCTTTCTGTACCGACTGCATGAATTTAAACGTATCACAAGTTTGGCAACTAGGGTTCCCCGTTTATTACTGAATTAGCTCAATTCTATATCAATAGTCAATGGTATTGCCATCTGCATATATAGCTAGCTAGAAACTGATACCATCGAGAATATCATTGATGAAGATTGGAATGAGCGTAAGTCCCAGAATAATGTCTTGGGAGACCTCTGGGTTCGTATGAAAGAATCTAGAAATAAGACCGTTCAAAACTACTTTCATTTCCCAATTCGATAAATAATTAAGTTAAACTAAATATTCCTCTTGTGACACTGATGCTCAGGAGCTTGCATAGAAATAGTATATAAAACATTGTCGTGGGCCTTAGAGATATCTGGAGCCACAGACCGGACCTTTAGAAAATTATGAAGTAAATATGCTATCTACCTCAACTTTTCAAAGATTTACCTACACCAATGAATAAGAATTGTTTAACAATTATACTGTAAAGTTGTGACTATGCTTACTACCAGGATTATTTTTTTCAGTGATTTACTGATAAAAAGATAACTTAACCAGCAGTTTTTTTTTATCGTAAATCACTTGATATTGAGACAAAGATACATCATAAACAGGATTGATTCGCAAATTGTAAAATTCGGTGAGAAGTGTAGACAATGGTACGTTCAAGAAACATCGATGTTGGCATACCTCTGCTCAGTCAATATACACACTTTTCCAAATTAATCTGATATATATATATTGCCTTATATATACATATCTATATCTATCTAAACTTATTTATAAATGGAACGTTGTCTGTGTGTGTGTGTGTGTGTGTGTGTGTGTGTGTGTGTCCGTTACATATAGACTCCGAAACTGCTGAACCGATTTTCTTGAAAATTTAAACAGTTGTACTATAATCGTTTGCGAGTGGTCTTAGCTAATGTTTTTGTCCAGGTACCCCTGATAAATATTGAAAATCGATAATCGAAAAAATTCGGTTATAGAAGGTCTAGTCTGATTTTAATCAAATTTGATACACACATAGACAAAGACATAAGAAACAATATTCAGAATTTCAAGGTTGCAGTTCTTACAACAGTGCAGAAAATCGTTAACATATATATATATATATATATATATATATATATATATATATATATATAAGGCAAGATGTATGTGTGTGTGTTTGATTATCTGCCTGTAAGTCTGTATTTTTGTTTCAGCTCTTTTATTTTAGTTTTTGCTTCGGGTTTGGTTCTAAGTAGGTATAACTGTAGTTCTTAGTCTCAGCCATGATACTACTTACTCATAGGACATATTTAGCCTTCAAAATTCAGTTTACGACGAAAAACCTTATTTGATCTCAATACCAGGTAATCAAAATTTGACTTACATCCATTCAGCTTTCATTCAGTCTACGGTTTTGCTTTAACTAGAAACAACTATTTCTTTTTATTCTTTGATGCCATCTTCCAAAAAATCTAAGCTCCAGGACCATGGATTAGTTTTAAAGCTTTCATTACACCCGAGCAACGCTGAGCTATACTGCTAGTCTATATATATATATATATATATATATATATATATATAACGTAGAATTCATGATAATTGGTAAGGTAAATTCCATAGAGGATTATATCCAATGAGAACCCAATGTCAAGATTAAATAGAGTATTATAATAATGAACATAAGTTGAATGTTTTTAAGCCCATTGGTAATATCATATTTCGCGTCTCTCTTATAGACCGCTTCTCAGACCAAATTCATACAACACTGAATGGGTTAAAATTATTTAGATAAAAGGAGTCAGTAAAAAGAAAAAATATATTTCTTTGGACGTTTTAAGCTCTGTTATTGTTGTTATTTATTCCATTTTTTTTCCCTTGTTTTTTTTTTTTTTTTACTAAGCTCTCAGGGTTATTTCCGTTAACAGCTACCACTCGCAGCCATATATGACCAAAATGGCAAAATAAGTATATTTTACCAAATGGCTTGTAAAGGTGAGTGTGGTAAGCTCCGGGCGATAGTAGGTACTATCTACTCCAATTTGGCGGAAAAAAAAGTGGTGAGTTAACTAAGTATTAACTTCGTTAAAGTCCAAAGAAATTTCTTTGAAAATTACAAAAACACTCGTTCAAATGAACCATGGAATCGAGCAAGAAATAGTAAAAAATAACTTTAGCGAGTTTCAAAAAATAAAGAATTTGGTCTAGGAAGCGGTCTATTATGAATGGGTTTATAAAAACATCCAACTTATATATATATATATATATATATATATATATATTTTAATTCAGATTAAAAATGGGAAAAAAGCAGGAAGATAAATTACAAAAACCCGATCCTAATTAATATTAAAAATTTTATTTTAATATTAAAAAATGATACAGGAAGAGAGCTCCATGTAATAAAATATTACAGAGCAAATATATATTAAAAAAGGATTAATTAAAAGATGTTGAATGACCATTTCGATATGAAGATCATTGAATTAATCAACATCTTTGAATTAATCCTTTTTTAATATATATATATATATATATATATATATATAACGCCTCTTTTACATCTGTTATTTCTTATTTTTTTCTGTCTTCTTCCGAACTACTATATATGTGTGGATAGGTGTTTGCAAACTTGTAAGTTTGCGTATTTTCATGTTTCTATATTTGGGATTTTCTGGGATTTCTGATTTTCTGATTTTCTGATTTCTGATTTTCTGATTTTCTGATTTTCTGATTTTCTGATTTTCTGATTTTCTGATTTTCTGATTTTCTGATTTTCAGATTTCTGATTTTCTGATTTTCTGATTTCTGATTTTCGCTCAACATTTAAGTATAAGCTATTCGATGTTAACCGTCTATAATTCAATACAGCAGAGCTGTAATGTTGTGGCACATGAGTTTCATCTTTTTTTCAAATATCAGATCTTTCTCATGTGTCAGTTCATGTTGTTTTATTGCTTTTAAAATGTGTACGAAGTGTTGCAATGGTTATCGCCTCGGAACGAGAAATCGGGGAGACGAGTCCGAATTCCAGTTAAATACCCTGCATTCATTACGCACAAATATCATTGGTAAATATATTAATCCGGGTTAGGGTTTAAATAACAGGACAGATTGGGTTCTTTAGGCGGGGCTGGCAATCAGTCTACCGCAGAAAGTAATGACACCTTACTGCGGCATAACCTTCTGCCCAGTCAGTCCTGTATCTTTTCAGACATGATTGCCCAAAGCGTGTATCACGTATGACACAACTGACTGACTAAGATGTGCATTTCGGTGCAGTGGATATCGGCTCTGAATAAAACGTTGGAGAGCTAACTTTAAATTCAAGTTGAATTTATTGCATTAACTTACACTCGAATAGTCATTGGAAAGGTGTTTTTCCCCTTTTTCTTTCAGCAACGGGGTAAATAGAAGAACAAAATGGTTCCTATAGACCAGTCTACCGCAGTAAGCGATGGCAGATTACTGTAAAAAAATAATCTGCCCAGTCATTCATATCTCTTTCAAGACATGATCCCCCAAGTGTGTATCATTTATGCGGCTGAATAATTTTGGTTGCAATATTATGACTCAATTTATTCTTACTGTTTCTAGAATTTTAGTCACTTTTTACAATTTATGTTATTTTTTTAATACTCGTAAACAGATTTTTAATTAGTGTTTTGTTTTCTGCTTGTGTTGGTTGATCGCATGTATCAATTGACTGAACACAATCAAAGATAGATTTCTACTACTTTTGTGTTTGAAAAGGTTTAGAACATTAACATCTTGATTTTCTTATTATTTTCTATCCGATTACAATGTGATATGCATTATAGTTGTGACCTTGGTGAATATACTCAAGTGATGTGGTTTCTCTCATTTGGCACATTTCTTTGCGATTACGTTGCCCTAGTAAATAATGCTAGAACATTATGTTCTTGACTAATACCTACAGATCTCATTCACTTCAATCCAGTTCTATCGACTAACTTAAGAAAACCGTTCCATTATGCTGACAGTTTAGATAGATCTGAATAATTATAACACTATGTGTGTCAACAATATGAAAGTATTCTTCTGAAGTTACGATTGAAGAATATGACTGAAGATTTTAAGATTAAGATTTAGTTTTGTATTAGTCTGGATGAAAGATTTACGTGTACGGTTTTGATCTATATTCAAATTCTTGTCTACTATACTGTGTCATAACTAAAAATACGTTAATGAATTCGCCGTTTTCTGCATTTGTTGATTCTACAACCGGTTGTTCTTTATGGTTACTGTATACATGACATCTTGCTTTCATTTTAGTTCCAGCTCTTGTGCTTAGAATGGTTTACACTGATTTTTCTTATTTCTTGGAAGAGTTAGTAAAGTACGATCATTCTTGGAAGACTTAGTAATTATTATTGTACTCTGGTCGAAATTTGTTTTTGATGTGGATTAGAAATTGAGATGATCAGTGTCCATCTCTTCAGATCTGTGTTTGTACATGCAGTGAAGCTATTCTAGGAAGAGAAAGAATATATTTGAAATCTCAATTTACTCTATCGTGAAATTGCCATTCTTCTTCTTCTATGTGCCTTGTCCCTTCAGATATTTGAAATCTCCGTTTATTCTCTCGTGAAATTGCCATTCTTCTGCTTCTATGTGCCTTGTCACTTCAGGACGTAGGCGGTCATGGCCTTTCACTTTTCCCTATCCCTGGTGGCTTTGAACACGCCTTCTCCTGTTACACCATGGAATCCTCGTTCCGTATCCACCCGATTAGGTCCTTCAAATATGTTATCCGTTACTTTCTTCTGTCTCTTTTTCCTTCGATCTGGCCTGTTAGCACCAGATTCCCAAGCCGTCTTAACTCATTGCGTGTCCCAGGTCATTCAGCTGTCTCTTCCTGATGCTCAGTATTAATTTCCTTTTTGTTTCCATCATTTCCAAGACTTCATCATTGCTCACATGCTCGATCCATGATATTCTCAGCATCCTTCAGTAGAACCACATTTAAGTTGCTTCAAATTTTTCTTTCATCTTTGATGGTATTGTCCAGCATTCACTGCCATATTGAAGGACAGACAGCACGTAGCAATCCAGTATTTTCGGAGAAAAACCTTATCAATCAGGATTGTAGCAAGATGGCTTTTCTGAACAAATCCTAACTAGAAAGAGGCAGTTACTTAATAGTAAATTTCTGGCGCAGTGAAATATATAACTAGTGAATTTAAATGCTATTTTTAATCTTGCTATACACGTAATCTTCATTTTCTATACATGTTGAGAAATATGATGAAATCAGCACAAATCTAAGGAAAAAATTATAATGAAAAATCAATAGATTTCATCATGTTTCATCTGCGAAATTCCGAGAATGTTCCGTTTAAATAATATGTCAAGTGATTTATTCATTTCCTTCCATTATTGTGCTACGCTGAAAACTTTCAAAGGATTATATATTTTTTATTCAATAGCAGATTCGATTTTGCTGTCCAAAATTATTCGTTGGGGTTATTAAATAGAAAACTAGGAGACATTTTACGACATTATTGAATAACCACTTCTTTGCCTGTTCCTGCAATCTTAACAGATAACTTCAAAGATTTCCTATCTTAGACATTTTTTTATAATTCTCTTTATAGAATTTTGCGATGTAGCATTTTTAGTGTTCTAGGGTACTGATTTTTTTCTATTAAATTTTCTTGAAAAATGTGGAAGAAATATTAATGGGAAGAATATATTGTTTGTTAAGATCTTACAGATTTTTATTTCGAACTACCAAATATTATGATTTAGAAGAGATTATGATTATTTTCTCTTAATAATTTAGAACAATTCTAGTTACAATAAATTGCCAATATTAGTGAATCTGCATGTCCTAATGCGTCATTATTTATGCCATTTTTATTCAATTAAGGACTGTTATTGGTGAACTTTAGTAATTGATTGATCTGCATTTCTTGTATTTTTTTCTTTAGAAACTAGAACCAATGGTAATCTGATGAATATACTTGAAAAAATCTACTGAACAAAAATATAAATATTTCTGTCTAATCTCAAATATATGTCTTTAAACAGATTACTACATCTTTTACAAAAACTATTTAAAAGTTCGTCAAATGTTTGTTTTGGGTGGGTTTTTTTCAGTTGTTAAATCGCGGTTCATGGCATATTGGAATCTATAGTTTTTTTCTTCTAATTCTTTTTTTATTTAACAGCAAGGACCTGATCTAGCCGCAGTATTTATTCCTCATTTTTAATTAGAAAAATATCCCTGACTAATTACAAAAATGTAATAGATGCTCGAAAAATCATTTTAGCTTATTCTACTACATACCTTATCTGTTAAATATTTACTAAATATTTGTTGGTTGAAGTTTAAAATCAGATGTTGGAATTTTAAAACTGTAGATATTCGAAAGAATATTTTTATTCCCCAGAGAAGAATATGTAGAAATTAAATATTAAATTCAACCTTCTTCTTCACTTTTACAAAAATTCACAATGACGAGTGAAATCCTGGTTTTTCCCAAATAGATAAAAGATTGACTATGTGGTTATAGAAAAAGTCGAAACCAGATCTCGCAAGATGATTTTTAACCGATGGGAGCGACATGCAACAATAGAGGACTTCGCGAGTTAGTGCAAACATGTGTATACTATAAAAGGCCCCGGTCAGCCTCAATCACAGAGAGTCACAGATGGAAGAGGCATAGACGACAAGCTAAAATGTAACGGGAGAAGCTTCAAGTGAGCCAGATGTTTGTCCTTCTCGTGTACTGATCTTCATTGCTTCTTCTCCATCCAAAGATATTCCGACCAAACAAACGCATACATACGTACGTACGCATATACTCTTTCAACAATTGCTACTACGAACATTTTCTACAAAACCTGACACCTATAACTTTATTAATGAACACGAACTCTACCATTAACTTGTTAATAATGTTCTTAATTGCACGTTAACTTCTACAACTTGCGTTATTTTTTCTTTTAATAAATTTCTATTTTAGAATACAAATTGTAATATTTCATTATTCCATTCTTCTACACTAATTCCATCATTCTAAACAGCTTCAACCTTCTGATGAAAACCTTCTGATAATTCTGATGATGATAATCCAGGATAAAACTTCTACGCTGTAGGGAGTTCGGATAAGTATGACACAAAGCAGAATCAAATATATATATATCTTGATCTATTTAACGTATAATGTATTATTAAAATATAAATCTTTTTTTTTTTTTTTAAGATAATAAATTTAATAGATCTGCTATCTTCCTTGCAGACTAGAATAAAAGAACACGGTCATCTTTCTATACAGGGCTGTATAGAAATATGACCGTCCTCTTCGAAAAAAAAATCATTGAACATAGACTCTTCCATTCACTACAAGTAGAATGTCTGCTCATAAAAACAGTGGTGACAAAATGTGTTGCAAAGCGTAGAGTTGAATCATAAAAATTGCCTCACTGAACTACATGATTTCTCATTACTATATTGTTAATCTATGTCTGTCATGAGATCAATTCTTTTCTCCATTAAATCATTGTCCCGATGTTTTCTTAACAATAATTAATTTATTCAACATATACAGCCTTATGCAAATTAATTGAAACAACTGATTTAGTGTAATTTCTTGTAACATACTGAAATAGCAGAGTGTAATCGATTTTTTTCCTCACGTTAGGTCATTTGCTGTGTTATAGAGTAACATAAATCTTTCGTTAGAGTATATGCTGAAATTTGTTTGGCTTTGAAAAATTGACGCCATTAAAAATACATTAGATTTTTATTACGCTCATGCATTCTTTCGACTGTCGATTCGTTGTCTTACGGCCATTTTCTGCCATGGATATTATTCCAAGGAAGCGTACGAATATTGTAGCGCTACATGAATACAATGACGAATCGTACAGAGAGATGATCGATATTTTTGGTCTCGGTCTTTCAACTGAATCATCAAGTCGAAGAAACAAACCATCAGTCCAAAACTTAAAGGAAAATGTTGTCGAAAGAGAGAAACAACGCCAAGAGACGACATATGCTTAATCCGGGAAATCGTGAAGAACCTAGGAAGACCTTATTTGTTTTGTTTCAGTTAATTTACACAATTATACCTTTCTATATTTTGCTAGTTACTTATCCATATATAAATATAAGAACGGGTGGAATACTTCCACATTGCGTAATGCTTAGCAAGCTAATGTTGCTAGCTTAACTATGACTGGTGAGTTTGATACTCAGTGGGTGTTATATTCCTTCAACAAACATTCAAGGACAAGCAAAAAAGAAATGTCAATTCTAATATATAAGTATTAATTAAAATTCCATTCAATTTTCATATCCACACTACCACTCAACTCTCTTATATTGGACTCATGGAAACAAGTAGAATTTAAGAAAATTCTTGTTGAATTTTTGTGAGACAGAAGAAAACATTATATACATCTGATGAATCTTAGTTTATTTTATGAATAAGATATAGTTTAATAGAATATATGGCAATCCTAAAAAGAAATGAGAAATTCATACTTAGTTAGAATCATTAATTAGCTGATGAAAATGAAGATAAGTGAATACAAAGTAAGGTTTTTTAGAGCCGACAGAATATTACTGTCTCAAAGGTATTTATTCTAGTATTAAATCCATGTAATTAAATAAGAACATGAATTAAAATTCGATCAAGGGCTATCGAAAGATTGAAAAAAAAACCGGCATTATAGTGAGAGTTAGATTTGGAAGTAAACATAAAGAAGACGATAACTTTTAGGACAATTTAGAAGGACGATAATTATGTTAAGGATTTGGTATTAAAACTTGAGTTTGCTGCGTTCATATTGCTGCTTTGTGCACTTGTATCATTTTTTAACATGTAACAACTGAATAATTATTAATATTTAGCTGATTAGTGTATGACGATAAACTATATCTGGCCGTGAAGTCTCTGATTATAAATGTCTGAGGAGCGTGAATTCAATTGATAAATGCTGTTGTTGCCAGTCCTACCCTTACCAGGGTTGGTAGCATCAGTTAGCAACTCAGCTATGAGTAAATAGTTAATCCACAAACCAGAGTGAAAACCCTATGAAATTATGAGTACATTTATAGTAAAAATAACATCAATATATTTTCTTTGTAAAATAAAATCCTAGCAATACAATAATAAATCAATTCGCTATAGGCTTTTGCAAAAAGAATTACTAATGCTGCCAAGAACAAAAAATTGCATTAAATGATCAATAAGATTTCATATATCGCTAAACAAATAACAAATACTAATACGTTTGACGAAGACCCTTACTACGATTGAGGAGAAATAAAACGACGCTAAGAAATAAATTTGCAAGCTAGAATCCTTTTTCTTTATTGTCGTGTCTTTTGAAGACCTGGGAGATCATTGACTCTCACGTTACCCTATAACTTGCTGCAATTAATATTTTTTCTCTTGGTATCTCTATCCACTTGTTTTAGCCCATCAAGTGCAACTCGAGCTGCTTTCACCTATCTCTCTTTCTCTCTCTTCCACCTTTGCGTATCAGATTCTCCAAGCCATCATTACTCATTACATAGCTCAGAAACTTCAGCTGTCTTTTCCTGATGTAAATTATGCGTTTTCTTTCGTTTGCAACCTCCCCAAATCTCGTTGTTCCTTATTTATCCGGTTCATAATATCATCAGCATCCTTCTGTATAACCGCTTTTCTGTTATTTTCAGTATCTAATTAATCTTTGAGAAGATTGTCTATCATTTTCTGCAATATAAGAGAATAGATATCTCGTAACAATTCGGTACTCTGTCTTTGTTTCCAACAAAATCTTTTTGTCTCTCAACACTCCCTTAGCATTTGAAATTTGAGCTTGTCTATAACAGTGCCTCTTTGGATCTCAATTTTACACTTACCATCCTCTGTCAAAATACTTCTACACCCGTTTGATTTTATTTTCCATAACCTGTAGTTGTTTGGAGTCCTCTTTTTGCTGATGGACATGATTTTGTTTTTTTTTAAGTTTATGTTTAGTTCTTTCTCCTCACTTTCTTCTTTAATTTATTATTCTATCATCAAAGAAAACATGCATAATCTTTTAACGGAGGCTCGGATTACGATTATTATGCAAAGAGACAATATTCAAGATTAAATTTGAATTCAGATTTTTTTTTTGGTCCTATGAGTCAGTCAGTTAAGTGCCATACGTGATACACGATTTGGGCTATCATGTCACGAAAGAGACATGACTAACTGGGCAAAAGATTATCCCGCAGTTGGTTGCCATTACTTTCTGCGGTAGACTGGTAGCCAACCAAGGCTATAGAACCCAATCTGTTCTATTATTTAACCCATAACTAGAGATAAGAGACGAATTAATACCTTTCACAAGTGTATTTGCGCGTAAGTGAATGCAACGAATTCAATTGGAATTCGAACTCGGCTCTCCGATTTCTCGTTCCGAGCCGATATTCACTGCACCACATCGCACTTCCTAATCATATGAGTACTTCTATTATTAACTGTGTTGTAATTAAAGAAAATCATGATTTTCTTCATACAGCCTTTAAAAGGTCCGACAACGATAACGACTAAGATCAGAATTACATTTCAAATCTTAACATATTTTTATTAGGATGTTTCAAACAATCATCACATAAATCGATGTATTATTTTCATATATATACACAGTTATCGTATATTTCAAGTTTGCCCTGTAGTATGGACAGTTATATTTGAATTTAAAAAAGATTAGATTCACACCAGTGATCTGAAGTGTTATTCGTAGCCAGGATTATCGGAATGGCAGCCGATGTCTTCGAGCAGATGCTGAAATAACCAACACCTTGAGACACTAAAATAGCGTCTCACAGGTGGTGGAAATAGATAGAAAGAGAAATATATTGTTAAGTGAATAACAGCCAACCAAATGATAATGGTGGGCGACAGGCAGAGACACTGGACTATAAAAAATAATTTTCTTTATATTTAACAGCATTTATTTGTTGCAGTATTTATTTATCAAAATTATGAAAGTATTTATTACAAAAGTAACTTTTCAGTCTTCTATACGACACGCGGTTTTGTTAAAAATGTTGAAACACTAGCTAAGTATGTCTTTATACTGATTTCAAATTTAGACCTAGATTCCTAGAGTGTCATTGAAAAATTCTTAACGGTTGTGATTAATATGAAAAAATATATATGTGAAATATCAATGACAATATCTATCTGAATAGTCCTCCACAGACAGATCTGTTTCGCTGTATGACAGCTCATCAGTGCGGTTAGCCAGCCGATTGCTTTTTACCCAGGATTGAAACCCGACCAAATTGGCGTCAGTCGGCGATTCTACCTCTGAGTCATGGGCCCTCAGGAGGCAGAAGTTTTAGCGAGTACATTATCATTATACACGCCCAATAGCAGAGAGGGTTTTAATTAATTACTGAATAAACGATGCGTATATGCTAGAGTAGCTACCGTTTTTCAAAATCTACCATTGTAACAGGGTGCTCAATCAGGGTGTGAGAGCGTAAATATTAATCCAAAACCATACACACATTATATATATATATATATATATATATATATATATATATATATATATATATATACGTGTGTGTGTGTGTGTGTGTGTTTGTGCGTGTGTGTGTTAAATGCAAATAATTTGTCGCTTTCACTGAAAATGTTTCACATTAACTAAGCAGATTTATACCGACTTCAAATAAACTTAAGGACAGCTTTCTAATATTCACACTCATCAGGGCTGGGTTTTACGATATTTCTGTACATGCATAGAGATCACTTTTTTTATAAAAATGTTTATGCTTGCCAAAATATATTTTATCAATAAAACTAAAAGACAAATCTCTCGGTGCAGGACATTATCACAATTCCACATTATATATATATATATATATATATATATATATACGTTTGTGTGTGAGTGTCTGTACATGCAGCTATAAAACTTAAATCATAAACGGCCAGTTCATAACAGGCATCTGATGATCACGCAGTTCCTTAGACGCTGAATCGTGCTTTAGATGTAGGATAATATATATATATGTATATATATATATATAATATGGTAGTGAAATAATTTTCTTATTATAAAGGATTCAATATCATATTTCAAGGATAAGAAATATTATTTTAGAAAATTGTTCAATGCAGAGATTTTAGCAGATATTTTTGTATCCGCTCCTGGGTAAGTGGCAAAGATTCACTGTGTCATGCAAATCAAATTTTCTTTCCAGAATCTATCAATCTATCTGTATATCTTCCTCTTCTTCCACTTCTTCTTCTTCTGCTCCTCCTCAACCTTCTTCTTCTTCTTCTTCTTCTTCTTCTTCTTCTTCTTCTTCTTCTTCTTCTTCTTCCGTATTTTTCTTCATACACAGGTCATAGGTATATGAAAATCTGTCTTTATTCGATGATTAGAATATTACTGTCAGATATGGCACCCAATGCCTGTTCTATATAGCTTGAGCTCGTTGATAAAATAAAACATATCAGCAATATTATCTGTCCTATTCTGAGACCTCATCTTAAGTCATTCTCTGTATCTTTCGGAAATAAATGACTTTTCAAGCCTATGTTTCCGCGATAAAAAATAAAAATAAATATCAAGTTTTTTTATTGGAAATTTGGCAGAAGTATTTAAAGAACCTTACTAATCCCATATGCTAACGAGCATCACTGAGTATATATACCAGGCTCGCGACAGGAATGGCGAAGCTCGAAACGTTACCTTGGATATTTCCAAAGCGTTCGACAGAATCTGGCATGCTGGCCTTCTACGCAAACTGCGGCACTATGGTATAACTGGACATTTGTTTGACCTAGTCCAGTCATTCCTCTCCAATTGCACATTGAAGGTAGTATTAAACGGATATGCCTCCTTAACCTACCATACAAACGCAGGTGTCTCTCAAGGCTCTATCCTAGGTCCTACGCTCGTTTTGATCTACATTAACGATCTCCCCGATGGTATAAGATCCCAAGTAAGCATGTACGCCGATGACACAAGAGTTTACTCTCGCCTCGATCAGAAATCCGGTGTGGGCGATGAAGCAAACCTCGCTTCCGAGCTTGAGATGGACCTTCAATCCGTGGGGGACTAGTGTAAGAAATGGCTCGTAAATTTTAATGCTCCAAAACGAAGCTGCTATCAATTAACCATCATAGACAATCCCTCCTACCTCCTATTAGAATGGGACAAGCCTGCCTCCCTGAGAGGAAAACGGTACCCCTCTTTGGCCTCACACTCTCAGCGGGCCTCAAGTGGAATGACTATATCGAATTCATTGCTAAATCCGCTGCTATGAAAGTCAGAAAAGTCGGTTTGCTGTGCAGGGCCCGGAAGATTTTCCGGCCTGAGTCCATCATGCTCATCGATAAATAACATTATATACTTCCTCTTCTGTTCAATATGTCCCAATAGTGGATATATTAGCGAATCGGTAATAGCTTTAGATTTCGCTTCAATAATCACAAACTTAATATACGCCAAAATAATCAATATTCCACAGCAGAAGCACATTTCAATCAACCGGGTCACACCTTAAAAAATTGCAAATGTTTACTAATAGACTCCAATTTTAGTTCTACATACGCACACAGAAAGAAAGAAAAATACTGGATTTTAAAATTAAATACACACAATCTAGGGTTAAATAGGGACTTAGGTGCTTTGAATCTTTACAAATACTTCAATAACTAAACGTTTTTTGATACATTTAAAAATATTTTTTAAATTTTGTTAGATACATTTAAATTTTTTTTTATCTAAAACAAATTTACAAGCATTATTAAAGATAGGTTTACGTTTCCAAGCATAATTTTTTTAAAAAATCTGTCGCTTTCAACGTCACTTGATGTAAAAACAAAAACTCTCTCCACAAACGCGTCTCGTGATATAAACAAACGCGTCACTTTATGTAAACAAACTCTTGAAATCATTTGTTTCTGATGAAGGACCAAGGGCGGTCTGAAATATAAAATATAATAGTAGTAATAAGCAAATACTGTCAAAAAACACATTTTTAAACTCAAAACGTTTTAATATTCTTTCCTATAGATATAGATATAGATATAGATATATATAAAATAACGTGGGCCGAGCACGACCGAATTCGTAAGATAACGTGAGCAGAGGAGTCTTAATTAAGGTCGAGGTACATATATGCATATTCCAGTGAATAACCAAATTACGTTTATACGCACACAAATCCACTTACAAAAAACAAAATATGTAAGCAACATATGAAAAAAGCATCGTATACAAAATAAAGATAAATACATTGCTTTGCTTAGAGACAGCGATAGACATAAATACACATAAATAGACACAAAAACATTCAGGCCAAAACTAAATATATTGCTGCAGAAATAAGAATATATATATATATATTCACAAATGCAAACATACACAGACATAAATTCATATAAACACACAAATACACACACACACACACACACACACACATATATATATATATATATATATATATATATATATATGCATGTAAACAATATATCAATATGCTTACTAGTACATAAATCTACATGTACGTCTACATATATGCAGGTATACGTCGACAAACGCATACACCTAAGTATATTTATTTTTAAATAAAAGTAGAGAAAATACATATATACATAAAATGTAACCTAGGTATTAATAACAAATTCAGAAGCCATGTTAAATTGATCCCTGAAAAATCACAATTATTAAATAGTTATTTGACAAACTGTGCTTGAATAAAATTTATTATATATTAACTAGATAATTTATGCTAGATTAAAATCTATCAACTGTTAATGATAATTCATGTTAGATTACATATCTAGTAACTATAACTTTACAGTCTATATTAGATTAAATTTATTTTGCCAAGCAGTTTATTTATCGTACAGTAGTCGATATCGTACCATAGATAGAGCGTTTATATATATATATATATATATATATATATATATATATATATGTGTGTGTGTGTGTGTGTGTGTGTGTGTGTGTGTGTGTGTGTGTGTGTGTAGGTGTGTGTGACAAAAAAAAACAGAAATACCAAATTTACTCAAATTACTGCCTTACGAAATTAAACAAAATGTGCACACCAGTTTCCTCCGGTGATTTTTTATCAATTTTAATTTGCGTAAAAAATATTCCCGTTAAAAGATTAACCGAAAGAATTTGGATAATTTAAATGATTTATTTTGAAATCAATTTTTATCCGATAACAACGGTAATTCTTTTAACTTTAATCGAAATAACCATAATTTATTTTATTTAATTCACAAATATAAATAAAATATTTTTCACAAATGAGTTAATTTTGATTACACAGAATTTAACTGCTGCTTTCGCTGCATAATTCAAATCAATCACATCTTCCAAATTTGCGGTAAACATACTATGCCGTTCTTAAAATAGAGACTTTTAAAGGATTATCATAATCTCCTGTTTACTAGTACAGAATTCCCTAAAAGTTAATCAGATTTTTATTTGAACAACCAGTTTATTCAGTTGGAATATGGAGAAAACAGCTCTCAGCAATCAACTAATACGTTTCACTGCCTATTTGCAAATGCAGACACCATCTATTTGCTAGTTATTAATACGCCAATGTTAAGCGGATTCAACGAACCCAGTCAACTATTTACTATAATCCAATGTTTCCTAAACCAACTCAGCTTTGGCCACGAACACTTTTATCAAGCCCAACCCCACTCCAGTAAATTTAAATTTCTAATAATATACTGATTTCATCTCTAACTTCGCTATTATAGGAAAAAATAAGTTTAGTATTGTCCATTATGTTATAAATACCAGTCATTAAAATGATGAAAAAGAGGCATTTATTTGATCTCAATGTTTCAATGCAATGGTTGACTTTGGTTCTTACTGGCTAAGGTCCTTATTCTAGGGCAGCCTCTGAGATTTGAAAAAGATATCACTCGACCGGCGGTCGAGAGCTAGGGAAAACTTACACGCCCAAAAATCATTTTACTCGACCAACTCTATTTTCTTAATAGTCGCCTTACGTAAACATAGCGTGAATTGCTGACGTAAACAAAAACTGAAATATCAATTAAAATTTCGAACGTGTTAGAAAGGATTTAAAACTTAAAAAAAAAGAATAACAACAAAATTTGATCTTTCCACTTAATAATAGCATCACGATTTTGATGATAAAACTTTGTTTGTATTGAGTTTGAGTTTCAGCCGTTTTAACATCATTATATGCTCTTTTTTTTGGGGGGGGGGCAATTGAGTGGACGTACCTAAATTTGTAGTTTCCTTCTTCTGTTTGACTACAGCCTCCATCTCATAGACAACAAAATAATAACAAATCTGATTTTCCCAACGATTTTCTTTAAAGAAAATTACTTACTTGTTTAATTTGTTTTTGGGTGCGTGGTTGAAAGAAGTGTGCGTATTTTTTATTTCTCTCAAATGTTCCTTTTTACTTTTTGCAAGCAATCTGGGTGACCGTGACATTTTGGCTCAGAAAGCATTAATTAAACGAATGTTTACACTAACTGGGACGATAAAAGCGAGACCAAAGTGTTCAATAATGTGTTGTAGGTTATTGTAATTAACTTATGAATCTTAAATGGCATACTTTTAGGTTGTAAAACTTGCGTTGGGTTTTCTATATTTGAACGGACACTTTTCATTTTTAATCTACCGCGAGCGAGTAAAGCAATAAACTTTAATCGCCCAATTAAGTTTTTAATCATCTTAGTCGATCGCGCGAGGGAAATCTCAAAGGCTGCTGTATAAAAATAATTTTAGATGTCACTTTTTTTTGTTTAGTAAGACACTGTGTAACTTTGAAAATGCATCCAGTAATATAGAAAGTTAGAAATTCAGTGAAGTTCACACAGATTCCCAAATGTCTTTTTAGTCAATATTGAATAGTAATTGAATAAGGTGATGTGAAAATAACTCCATATATTAAAATACTTATAATATATTTTTAAGTATAATTTGTACATTGTTTGCCAATAAATTACACTGATCAAGACGAAATTTGGTTATTTCACGAAAAATAATTTTCTAAGCTAATTTTAGTACGTTTAATACGAAAACCACCTTCCGTTCCCCCACCCCGTCTCATTAGGATTGTTTTTATGAACAAGGATTTTATAGGAAGTTTCTATGCTTATGGGACAGTCGGGCGTGTGATGAATACTGCCAAAAGTCTAGGTGCCCTATTCAAGAATTTTTGACAGCAGGAAAAAAAATGTATGCGTTGCACACGTACTTAGAAAAATATTTATCCCTCTACTCATAAAACTGAGACTGATGAAATTGTTTGTAAAATGTCTTGACAAGGACACTCATTGTTTGAAGTATATCTGTGAAGTGCTTCCTGGTTTGAGCATTTAATAGCCTAAAGCAGGAGCTTTCAACGTTCTAGACACCAGAAAACGTATTATAGATTGAAACGTTCTAAAAAGTATGACTTTGAATGAATTTGAATGACCCAAAAACAAATGCATGAAATTCATTTGCAGTGGCTATGAAAAATATAATTTAGTTAATCACAAATCTGATAGCAACAAGGAACTTGTTGCAAATATACTGGAAATGCTTTGCGTCTTTGGTGCTAACATGAGCCGCCAATTTTTTTTCGTAGACTTCTAGGAAGATTTCGCGAACATCATTTTAATAGAGGAAAGCTACTAAAGCATTAGAATAATGGTAGATTACTGCTGGGGCATTAATAGAAACACTGCCTATTAGGTCTTGGTCGTCAAGAAAAAGAAATGTTCTTCCAAATTTGTCAAGTTAATTAAATATGCACACATTTCTTGTACGAAGAGTTTGGTATATTTTACTAAATTCTGTTTTGTTGTACTTTATAGAGAACAGGATATATATATATATATATATATATATATATATATATATATATATATACCGTTCGTATTTTTTTGTATTCTCATATTGTACCAATTGTAGCATAATATGTTTTCATTAACACTTAAAAGTATTTTCATAATATGTTTTCATTAACACTTAAAAGTATTTCTCCGTCATGAAAGCAACTGATGCAATACATTTTAGAACAATTAATTTTCTTCAAATGATCTCAAGTCGAAAATTCGACCAATATGTGTATATTTTGACAAATGCCAAAAGAATGATCATCCATAGACAAAATCTTAACGTTATCTGGCAAAATAGATGTTTTACTTGGAATCAGCATAGTTGACTAAAAATAATCCAGTAACCATTATTTTTGTTTTTGTTTTTTACCCAGAAGTATAGTCTGATTATTTCTAAAACCCTATGTTCTTGGTGCAACGGTATGTTGGTGCACCACCAAGACACTAGATGAGCTTGGGCTAATCTCGTCTCTGATCTAGATCTAAGAGCTCCATGTGGAGAATCAAACTAATCGTGATGATCCCTCAGGTAGGTCATGTTCCTTGGTTGATTCCTGAAATTTCAACTGAAAACAGACCTCTAGAATAACACGTACATACTACTCGTCGTTATACCGTAACGCATGTCCTTGCTCTTACTTTTATTCCTCGACTACAAGAGCAATCTCAGACCCATGCGGTCATATAGAGGCAAAAGATGCCCAGACTTTACCTTCCACTCTCTATAGCGTTCAAACGCGTCTCCGCGCATTGGGGATGACGAATTAATTTATACCGCACTGCTCCTTTCTCACAAACGTTACGTCACATACAAGTCAAAAACGCGCGAACCACCCTAATTTCCTTCGTATTCTATTGATATGATGTAAATTCTATTCAAGAAGCCACTTCTCGCGAACAGCTGTTCTATGGAACGGATCCTCGAAGGGGGTTGGGGTTTCCTCGATTACTAAAAATCTCAACCTGATCAAAACTAGGCTTAACTGTTATCTTCTCTACATGTCCACATAAATATGTCTCTTACTCTGTAGCCCTCTACCTCAAACAGCTTTCGAGCATTATACCGAGTGAATATTAATGTAAAACAAAAGAAAAGTCATTATAACTGAACTTTTGTTTAGCAGTTCATCATGATTATCTATATTGGTATTATTTATATGTTAACCTCCATGCAAAGCCATATCTTTTTTTATTGTTAACATAAGTATATCACCTGATATTACAACTAACGAAGGCCGCAGCTAACAATGACCTAAACGTTATGATAAAAACAACAAAAGCGAGAATATTAGCCGGCATATAAATAGTGTTCATAACTTCCAGGATCTTGATTTATCTTAGAAGACGGCTTTCAGTAGGGAGATTTACAATTAATCTATGCATTATAAGTAAAAGTAGTTTTGGATATCATGAAAGTTCTTTCCAAATTTTAAGCGAAAATAAAACGCAAAAAATATGACATTAAATAATTATTAAAATAAATATAAACCCTATTTGTGAAAAATAATGTTCCATTTTTCCTTCAACTTCTCAGAAATTTGGTGGTTTCTCAGCAAATAAATCATTATATCGTTTTTTTTTTTTGTTTTGTTTTTTTCTGTCATCCAAAAGATTAAAAATTTTCCATTAGGATTATTTCACAAGAATCTGAATAAATGAAAATCCAAAGGAGCAATGTTTGGTGAATATGGCGGGTGGGTTATGTCATTCTACCTAAACTCTTACAGTTTTTGCACGGTTACCAAAGAAACGTCGTATAGCTTGGTATTATCCTGGTGAAAAACAACGCCTTTATTTTCCGGAATGTTTTCTTGAATTGCTGCATTTAATTCATTCAGTTACCAGCGTAATGTTTCAACACAACTGTTGTTTTCATAGTACAGGATTACCTTTCAGTCTCACCAGATGCACATATGACCTTCTTAGGATACAGAAATTCTTGTGTAGGGTCACTAGTGACCTAATCTTATCGGAGCAGAAGCCATGAAAATATTTGTAGACGAGACAGAGGGAAACCACAAAACGCCGCTGAGAAAGTGGCTGGAGTCGACCTGCCAGGTCTGGACCGATCACATTACAAATTCTCCTTTGGGGCCTGAACAGCAGAGGCGTCTGACCAGATATGTCAACAGTATTTCATTGGCATAAATTATGTAATATCCTTTCTTTCCTTTTTTGCAGCGTGTTCTAATCAAAAATTAAAAATATTATATATGTCGATAAATTTGTTGTAACGTGTTGAAACATTGGCAAATGAAATGCGTTTGAACTTTCCGGATAAGCCAATATTATGGTTTGTTTGGCAAATTAATTAATTTATTTATTTTTGTATTATGTGTGTGAATTTATTTATTTTTTTACTTATGTTTGTAGTTGTTGTTGCATATATATTTAACTTTGCGTGTGTGAGATAGGCTAAAAGAAAGCACCCGCTGTTAAAAAGTTATAAAAAGTTCAACATTCTGGTTTACCCTGCCTGCCGTCGAGATTAGCGTGTTATTCGGCTTAGGAAAAGAGACACAAACTAATAAATAATGAAAAGAAGAAATAGAAGAAATGTGAATATATACGTCAGTCTTGTGGTGTTTCGATTTGGAAATAGATGTAGAATCTCTGACTGATCCTGTCTGGCTTCTTTATTGAATGAATGTCCAGAAGAAAACACTTTGATCCTAATTTATCAAAGCCTCACGGCACATCTCTTTCTCTATCTGCTTAGCATTAGACGGTTTTCAACATTACCTTGCTTATAAGCGTCCACGTATATTTTCTTGAATACAACAGGCCTGAAAACGTTAACGAATTCTTGGTTTCTTTGCATTTAAATAAGCCTTGTTCCAGGCATTCCGAAAAAGACACAGCTTACGTCAACATCACGTTAAAACACCGGTTTCTTTATGATCACTGAAGTTGAGCAACGTCGAACCTATATTAATTACTACTTGATGTAAGTTTAAATGTGCTGGTGCTGTAATGTCTAATGGCTCAGAATTGTTAATCAGGGAGCCGATTTCCAATTCCAGTTGGGTTAGTTATATTCACTTACGCACGAATATCCTTGGAAAAAATAGGAATTCACCTAAACCTCCAGCTATAGGTTAATAAGTAGATCTCCTGTCACTAAACTGCTATTATTTAAAAACAATAGTGTGTATAAAATATTTACATTTAGGCATCAAATAACCTGATCGATATGCTGCAAAACAACAAGAAAAACAACTAACCAAAAAAGTCATCACACACATAAATAGAGTCTCACATATCGAAATCAACACGAAGAATTCATCAAGAAAACAATCTGCTTTAACCAGCACCACATTTACTTATCTCAGTGTAAAAGAAAGAATAACTGCTTGTTTCAGTGTTATATTTTAGTAAAAAATCATTATAAAATCCGCCGAATTTTGCTTTATAGAATGCATACTAATAGTTATAGCAATGTATGATGGATGATGTTGAGCAGGTTAAGTATTCAACGCTGAATGTATAATCGAATCAGTGAGTCGAATTGTCTTCACTTCAAAGGAATACACCTTGAAATATTTGGACGTCTCATTTCTTTGCTCTCAGAACTGAGAAATTTTGAAAAATACAATTAAGCAATATAATTAAGATAGATGTGCGTTGTGGTGTAATGGATATTGACTCGGAAATCTGAGTACCGAGTTCAAATCCCAGTTGATTTCGTTGCATTTACACACGCTCAAATACCCTTGGGAAAAGAAATTAATCCATCTCTTCTCTCCAGCTATAGGTTGAATAGCAGAAGAGAGTCTTGATTGGCAAACAGTCTAACGCAGTATGTAATGGCAACGTACTGCGAGAAACTCATCTACCCAGTCTGTCATGTCACTCTTGCGACATGATCATCCAAGCGTGTATTACGTATCATTTAAATGACTTAATTGAGGATATATATGAGATACTAAAATTATAAGAGTTTTAAAAATTTAATACAATTGGTCATAAATACGTAAAAATCCGTATAGCCATACTAACAATAATGCATTCTCTCTTCCTATAGCTGATATTTAATTCTCTATTAAGTTTTTGCTAATATTATTATGTTATAAAAAATCTTTTATATGACCTTCTTCCAGTTGTAGTTTAAAATAACTAAATTGGATTGCACTGTACAGGGTTAATGCATCAAATCAATGAATTTATGAAAAATTCTCATCAGTAAACAATGCTAATCTCTACTCGATCCGTCTGATTAATCTTTTGCAACACGAAAGAAGATATTTCGATTCCTTAATAACAGACTGGATGCAATCACTGACCTGCCAATTGTAGCTAATGAAAGTCATTTTGACAAACCCATGTACACAGTCATTCAGATTTCTACTCTGAAAAGCTATACGGTCATAAAGCTAGAGGGTCCTTAGTTTTTCTATAATACAGAGACATCCAAAGCCTGGTTTTGACATCTGTAAAGATGTTCGTCTGACTTATTTTCAGAAACTGAATCATCACAGATGTGTGTAATTTAATATCTATACGTACATACAGAAGCCAAATTTTCCTTGATCAGATTTATTATGTAAAATAACTTTATTCGTGTTGCTTATGAAGCCACTGATATCAGCCTTTATCTAATTTATGTGAATATGTTTGAGCTTGTGCGTTTCAATCCCAGCGACTCTAGTCTATATGGTTTAATCATCAGAACTAGTATGCTAAGTTTTAAGGGAGACATGATTATAAAAATGATGATCCAGCCATCACTTATTTTACTGATTTTGATAATTAAACATACTTCATTCGCTTCAGTGCCTGACAACGGTATTTTGTGATCGATCTATACAGTAGAAGTGATTCTAAATTCTAATTGGAGAAAACTGTGAGGAATGAGGTTGTTTTATTGTTCAGAAACCTAGTGACAATCTTAAACGCCGTAAACTTGCTAACCATAAAAGTGGAGATGTCAGTATGACTTTTGTTAATAATTTCATTCCATCAGAGTAAGTAACACAAAAGCTTGACTTTGTTTAGAAAGTACTTCTCGGTAATTTTCGACCTGATATCTACTCCGTTTATAAAGTATTTTTATCTGGGGTGTTTGTTCTTCACATGTCTGATTGTTGTCTCCGACAATGAAACACATTGATTTCCGGTTTTTTCGTCAAAGATTTTCTGGACTAACTCAACCATGATGACAATATCTGACCGTCATGACTCTTTCCTTTTAGCTACTAAATAACCATAAATGCCAGAGGCTTTGAGGTATGTTCTTATTCGAAACCCAGTTAATACGGCGACGTTTAAAATGTGGTAATCTCCGATTTTGCGAAGTTGTCATCTAGATAAAGACTGCATGTAACGAGAGTGGATATTATTTTTCAACATTTCAGGATAAAAGCAGTAATCGATTTTAACAAATCACATTTTTTATTATTTTGGAGCTGTCATTACGACTAGGACAAGATAAACTTACTGTTTTCCGTTGTTTATTCCCCTGTTTTGAATTCATTATTACTCCTCCTCTGTAGCCTCACACAAGGTTAAAGAGCACAATATACCCTGTTATTTAACACATAACTGAGGTTATGACGATTTAATTGATTCAAAGGTTTATATTGCAAAATGAACCCAACAGAGTCGGCTGGAATGTTAACACTGCTCGCTGATTCTACTTTTCACATTGATAGGAGTAATTTATATAAAACATTAGTAAGTAACGTAACATATTTAAGTAAGCAAACGTAGACGGAAGGGAAGAATGGTGGACGAAGGAAGTGAGGTAGCGATTGAATTTTGTCTAGAGGAGGTTATGTTTCTTTTTTTTTAAATACTTATATTCGGGTTACGAAAAAGGAATGATCTTCTGAATAGTTACATGAAGTATTCACAGAAACGACACTGAAAAGCTACATTACGGCAGTATGAAAAGTACCAAAACACAAATATAGGGTCAGATAAAAAATATTGCCAAATAATTGGTAGATTTTACGTGAGCAGAAAAACTTGAGTAGATGAACATCAATGTTCCATGCATTCCAAACATTATGCATCAATGTTCCATACATTTCAACCATGTAACATCAATGTTCACTGTATACCAAACATGTAACATCAATGTTCCATGCATTCCAGACATGTAACATCAATGTTTCATGCATTCCAGACCTGTAAGATCAATGTTCCATGCATTCCAAACATGTAACATCAATGTTCCATGCATTCCAAACATGTAACATCAATGTTCCATGCATTCCAAACACGTAACAACAATCTTGTAAGTATTCCAAACATGTAGCATCAATGTTCCATGTATTCCAAACATGTAATATCAATATTCTATGCAATCCGAACATGTAATATCAATGTTCCATGCAGTCCAAACACGTAACATCAATGTTATATTTATTCCAAACATGGAACATCAATGTTCCATGTATTCCGAACATGTAATATCAATGTTCCATGCAATCCGAACATGTAATATCACTATTCCATGCATTCCAAACATGTAACATCAATGTTACATGCATTCCCAACATGTAAACCGAATGGTCACTGTATTCCAAACATGTAACATCAATGTTCCATGCATTCCAAACACGTGACATCAATGTTTCATACATTCCAAACATGTAACATCAATGTTTCATGCATTCTAAACATGTAGCATTAATGTTCCATGTATTCCAAACATGTAACATCAATGTTCCATGCATTTCAAACATCTAACATCGATGGCCACTGTATTCCAAATATGTAACATCAATGTTCCATGCATTAAAAACATATCACATCAATGTTCCATGCATTCCAAACATGTAACATCAATTGTCTCTGTATCACAAACATGTAACATCAATGTACCATGTATTCCGAACATAAAACGTCGATGTGCCTTGAATTCTGAACATGTGATAGCAATGTTCCATGCAGTCCAAACATGTCAAATTAATGCTATATTCATTATAGCAATGTATAATCAATGTTATATACATTTCTAACATGTAATTATTTAAGATATATTCTGTCTAGAAAATTATCTTGAACGACATAGAGAAGCTGCTTTCTTTACAACCCACCTAGTAACTGATTTTATATAATCTCTTCCCTTTATATCAGATAAAAATGTTCACCCGACCTCGGCGAAAGAGTCATTATCCTAGAGGTTAGCATTAACCAAAATGATTGGATGCTGTTGTTTACCTAAGGCAATTGCATGCGAGGAGTTTTTAAAGCTCTATAAAAATAAGTATTGAGGCAAATGTATTTTCGAATTCACTTTTTCCATTTCAAAATAAATTATAAATATATTGCCAGTTTGAACATATTGTTTGTAACTTATTAAATTTGTTGGTTTTAATACATTTTTTGTCATGTTATATTTAATAAACATGTGTGTTTCTAATCTTTCTATTTATAAATAACATCTTCAGACAAATGATAGTATTCAACTTTCCATGACAATTAAGTAGTCCAATATCAAAACGAAAAAAATGGAAATTCAATTTACTAACCTAGCACCCTGGAGCCAATGTTTTATAATGTAATACGTAGAGAGAAGACAATATTAAGCAAGGTTCAAAATATCATTCAAGCTGAAGGATAATTTAATCAAGAGTTTATATATAACACCTGAGCTTAATTTGTATGGTAAATATTTATCTGCATTTTCACTGAACACAATGATATCAGAAGATAAGGGTTGCCCCATATCTCAATCAGAGTTGAAAAGTGGCAACCAATGTTGTGGAGAAATACAATACGAGTGACATTCGATTTGATTGTATGCAATGTTTATATTCTCAAAGCAAAGGTACAAAACCAAGTGAACAAAATTACATACCGGTATTAAGATACAAATCATACCTGCAATCATATATATCTATATATATATATATATATATATATATATATATATATATATATATATACCGGTTCATACTCCACCCACGTCTATTGAACAGGCAAAGAGGCTCATCCCTTGTTCCCTGTTTAGGATTTAGTTTCCGGCTTTCTCTCTTCCAATCTTTTCACTCTTCTCTTTATTTTGTCCAGTAGGAGTAGATAGACTAAACTATCGCCCGGTTCATACTCCACCCACGTCTATTGAACAGGCGAAGATGCTCATCCCTTGTTCTCTGTCTAGAATGTGGTTTCCGGCTTTCTCTTTTCCAATCTCCTCACTCTTACGTAGCCCCCTGCACATCAGTGACGTTACCGCCTTGCTCGGGGGGATATGATTAATATATATATATATATATATATATATATATATATATATATATATATATATATATGAATATTTTGTAATAGTTTTTACAGTGGATTATAAAAGCATAGTTTCACTACACAAAAATGTTCATGTTTCGGAGCTGAACTGCTTCTCTTCGGGTGATATCTATAACTGAAAATAAATGTTGGAAACGATTTATTTTTGTAAATATGTGTAGCTGGTTGTTGTAGGGCATTGGAATTTAGTAAGCCTAACTAGCCCATCATCAATTAGTAACCATAGAGATACACATTTGGGTTAGGGGACCGGGCAAGGTGGCTTAGTTCTGAACAGAGCCCTTTATATATATATATATATATATATATATATATATATATATATATATATATAAATATTAACGAAGAAAATAGTTGCAACGTTTAAACGTTAATTTAAAACGTACTGATATAAAAATGGAACAACGAATAATTATTATACTTAAATTACAACATGTGCAAAATACAAGCTACTAAAAATCTATACAATTTGTTTCGACATCGTAAGAAAAATGTCTCATCAGGTAAGTTATAATTATGGTAATTAACGTTTTCTATATATATGTATGTATTGTCTAGCCATTTAAAAATCTATGGTCCCACTATGTATTTTATTCAGACAAAATTAAAATGTGACATGTCTAGACTCAAGCCATCCTGCTCCCTTTCATAACCCAAATATTAAAACTCTTTGGTCATATAATTCTCATTTTTGATTGATCAATGTTAACACACCTAAGGAATTTTATCCAACTACCACTCGCTAATTTTCAAAATAACCATGCATTCATTTTATATTTTAAAAATCAATCATTCTTTAATATATCACCGGTAAAAGAACAGTATAGTTCTAAAACATGATTTTTGTGTAGTGATAAAACCATTGAAATGACAAATTTTTTTGTAAACTATTGTAATAAAAACATGGCCATATATATATATATATATATATATATATATATATATATATATATGTATCTAATCTAAACTTATTTATAAATGGAAATTTGTCTGTATCTGTGTGTCTGTATGTCTGTTACTTATAGACTCCGAAACGGCTGAACCGATTTTCTTGAAAATTTACACAGTCGTACTATAAGCGTATGCGAGTGTTCTTAGTTAGGTTTTGTGCCAAGGTACCCCCGATAAATATAGAACAACGATAATCGAAAAAATAGGTTTATAGAATGAGTGGTCCGACCTTAATCAAATTTGATACACTCATATAAAAAGACATAAAAAACGATATTCAGAAGTTTCAAGGTTGCAGTTCTAACTAGTGCAGAAAATCGATAATATATATATATATATATATATATATATATATATATATATATATATATAAGGTAATATGTTTGTGTGTGTGTCTGTTTATCTGCATATATGCCTGTATTTTTTCAGCACTTTTATTTTAGTTTTAGCTTCGGGTTTGGCTCTAAGTAGGTATAATTGTATTTCTTAGTCTCAGCCATGATAGCATTTACTCAGAGGACTTATTTAGCCTTCAAATTTCCATTTACGACGAAAATAACTTATTCGATATCGATAATTTGACTTACATTCATTTTTATTTCATTCTAAGGTTTCGCTTTAACTGAAAACAACTATTGCTTTTTAGTCTTTCGTGACAACGTCCAAAGAGTCTGAGCTCCAGGACCATGGATTAGTTTTAAAGCTTTCATTACACCCAAGTAATATATATATATATATATATATATATATATATATATATATATATGCTTATATATATGTATATATATATGCATATATATATATGTAGGTCTATACATATATATATATATATATATATATATATATATATATATATATATATAAAATTATGTCAAATCCATAGAGAAGAGAACAATCCAAAATATTTATCTAATTACTATAAAATTTAAAATAGATAACATAAAGAGCTTAAAGGATATTATCCAGCGCAATATAATATACGGAAAACAAAACACAACAAATAATTTAAGCGAATATAAATCCTGATTTATTAAAGAGAAGCGGATAAAACAAATATCAAAATGTTTAATTTGATTCATGATATTAAAGAAAATATTTTGGATTATTTTGAATTAAATTAAATGGTTTGATATCTTGCAAACTTAGAAGATGGACGTTTACCCACCTTTTGAATAAAATATGGTTTTATTGTCGCTTTAAATATGTGCTGAGATTCCTTTACGTGTATATATATATATATATATATATAAATATATATATATATATATATATATGGAAGTGAGTGAGTGTGTGTGTGTGTCTGTGTGTATAATTTTGTGCGATTGAATGTGTGCTTTCACTTATGATGAGGATCATTATTTTGTTTTTCTTATATTTTTCTCCGTCATTCACATATGGGTCTGTTTCTCTATCAAACATACTAGAGTGTTATATATATATATATATATATATATATATATATGTGTGTGTGTGTGTGTGTGTGTGTGTGTGTGTGTGTGCGCGCGCGCGCCTGAGCGAATGTTTTTTTGTGCATAAGAAAATAACAAATAGTTAAAGTTTATCAAGTTCTCTCTTATTAAAACTTCATCAGAGAATGAGGTATGGTGAAAGAGAAGGAATAAAATCCTAGTGTTTTTTACGTTGTGTTGTTAGGTTTTCATTGATTAATCTTGTTTGCCGTGCCTTCCATATCTCAAAGCAACGTTAGGTTAATTTATGGCTTTGGAATGCAAGTAGAGACGACTTGATGTCTGTCCCAAATAAATCCTTTTACATTGCAAACAATTTATTTGATAAGTACTGGCATCTGAATTGGTAATGGATTTATTTTTTTCTTCTTAATTATATGTCTGATTGTATTTGACGTGATGGTAAAAGTGTTAGTTTCAATCTAATTTATTTAAAAGTTGAGTAGATAGATTGTCAGAAGTTAGTATTTTTAATTTTGTCTTTCTGGATATATATTTCATTTCTAGTTATCTTGTTTTATTTCGTGGATTTTTTAAAGAGGTTTTCTAATTTCCAGAAAGAAACTTTGGCTGTAGTGAAGATGTCTAAATATTTTCTCAGTATATTTAATTTCTTTACTTAGTTATTCCGGGATACATATCCAATGAGGTCTGAAGTAGAATTCTATCACTAATTTTGATTATTATTATTATTATTTTCTTTTTTGATCAGGACGGAATACGAGTTTACAAAATGTATAAAAGCCCCACAAGCTAAATACCACTAACAGTGATTCTAACAAAAATCAACGTCACGTATTTAGGCATCACGAGTTATAAAAGCCTAAATTTACGAACATGAAAAATAATTAAAACTGTTTCGTAATACCCATTGATTCTAAATATTGCAAACCTACTAGACTGTTATGTGATATCTGTGCTCCTATATGGAAACGAAAACTGGACAAACGCCTCACTGATGAATGAGGGAGTTGAAGAAACAGAAATATGGTTCTACAGAAACATACTGAGGAGACCATAGACCGAACATGTAGAGCAACGACAAGCTTTTGGATAGGATGTAAACGCAAAATAAAATTTATACTTAACATCAGGCAGTGACGGCTGAAGTTTCTCGGTGACGTAATGAGGAAGAGGATGTGTGCTGTAGTGCATTGAATATCGACTAGAAACGAAAATCGATAATATATATATATATATATATATATATATATATATATATGAATGAAAGGTAAAATGTTTGTGTGTGTGTCTGTTTATCTGACTGTATATCTGTATTCTTTCAGCACTTTTATTTTAGTTTTTGCTTTGGGTTTGGCTCTAAGTATGTATTATTTTAGTTCTTAGTCTCAGCCATGATACCATTTACTCAGAGGACGTATTTAGCCTTCAAAATTAAGTTTACGACGAAAAAGAATTATTTGATATCTATACCAGGAAATTAAAATTTGACTTACATCAACTCATTTTGCTTTCAATCTACAGTTTCGCTTTAACTGGAAACAACTATTGCTTTTTAGTCTTTCGTGAAAACGTCCAGAACCATGGATTAGTTTTAAAACTTTCATTGCACCTGGCTATGCTGATAGTTGAAGGATAAACATCTTATAACAATCCAGTAGTCTCTTCTTTTTTCCAGCAAAATTTTCTTTTCTATTCTACTTCTGGAATCCATCATTGTCCATACAAAGACACGTTGCAGGTTTTAAATGATCAATGAACATTCTTTAAAATTTGTGCTTGCAAAATATGGAGTGTCAAATGGATGGTTTTCCATTGACACTGCTATAATTTTAATTAAATTAATTACTTGGCAATTATTTTATAAACCAATGATTAGAATTTTAGTATATCTAAATATATAAAAATGAATTCATACATTTTTGGATTTTTGAGAATTACCAAAAATATATTAAACACTACTTATTTATTAGGTTTCTCATTTATGCTATTTTTTTTATAAGCGTTTCATCCCGAGCAAGGCATGTCACTGCAGGGGGCTACGTAGAGTGGAGAAAGGATGATTAAATATAGGAAATGTTAGAGGGTGGGTGATTGGCGGGTAAGGATACTGAGAATGAGGGTTGGGTAGATGAGAGTGTTCTGAGAATAGTTGGGAGTTAGTGTGATAGGAGGTGTCTATTGACCCTACATTTAAACACCTGGAGATTGTAACTGTCGGGAAAGCAGACTTGTGGAAGGGAGTTCCACAGGCGGGAAGCGCGAGAAAAGAAGCTGTTGGAGTATAATTTACGGTTACATCTTATTTGTTTAAATGTAAAAGGGTGGGACCTAGTTGCTAATCTAGTATCTCGTGTAAATTCGTGCTTAGGCGGCACCAGTGATCTAAGCTCATCGGAGCAGAAGCCATGAAAGTACTTGTAGAAGAGGGAAGCTACATCACGCCGGTGAGAGAGCGGCTGCAGCCGGTCTGCCAAGTCAGTATCAACCACGTTACAGATTCTCCTTTGTATTTTGTCAAGAAGCCCAAGGAGAGCAGCAGGGGCACCCGGCCAGATATGGCAGCAATATTCAATACACGGGCGGATGGTAGATTTGTATATGTGCAGAATAGATTCAGGTGGGAAAAATTTCCGGGCCCTGCACAGGGAGCCGACTTTCATAGCAGCTGATTTGGCAATGGATTCAATATAGTCATTCCATTTGAGATCCGCCGAGAGTGTAAGATCACACTGGCTAAACTTACCAGTTGCAGTTTTATATATTATATTGTTTATTAGAATCATTAGAAACACAATGCCGAATTGTTACTCTATGTAAACTTTATAAAATAGTAAATAACAATGATATATTTTGTATTTGGTTAACATATTTTAATGAGTTAATAAATATTTATATATTTATAATTTATATTCATATTTATTTTTTTCACAAATTGGTAAATGATAAATATTCCATTTCATGAGTTGAAAAGAAGTGCATTAGCTGATAGAATGTTCTTAATTTAAAATTCATCCTGCAAACAAACAATCTAGCAATTAGTGGTAAAAAATTTTATGGTAAATTCCCAAGAACATAAAATATATAAATTTTATCATTTTCTCCTACAATCGATTTTAAACAATAGACATTGCCAAGGAGTAAACATACTTAAAGTTGTAACAGTGTCCAAGGAAAACGCGTCTTTTTGACACTCCATCTTTTGAGGCCACGAAAACTAAAGAATTACGATTAATGTAATCTCGTTCATTCTATCCCAATAAAAACACACACGCGCGCGCGCGCACACACACACACACACACATATATATATATATATTTCAATTAAAGAATGAGTTGCTTATTAAGAAACATATTCTTCTTTAATTGAAAATTACAGAGAAATTATTCTTTAATTGAAATATATAGAAAAATCATAGCCAATTCCAAACGATCTGATCAAGACTAGTTGATATCTCTGAAGTTGTTAAATGTTCCGTGGTTTCTTGGGAAAAACTGAAAATCGTTTTGTTGCTGCCAATGTAGAATGGAATCAAAAATTGGCCATTAAAAATCGTGCTGTTTAGAATTTTTGTCAGGGACTGTAATCCAACATATAAAATTAGACGTGCTGTAATCAAATATCTCAAATAAAGAAATAAATTTTAAGCAAGCATGATATTTTCCTTATATTATGATTGGTGCAAATTAAACGTCTTTTCTGAACGTTTCTAAAAACTCATTTGTCATCTGTGTGTGTATCGCATGCAGTCAAATCAGACTGACGACACGGACATCAGTGTGAAATCCCAAGCTGTGTCTTACCTCTTTTGTACTCAGAGGAGAGATTTTTGGGAGAATGTAACCAGTTTCAGAGTGAAGTGCAAAAAAATAAACTCTTAGCATAGAAGTTATGGCTACATCTAGCAGATTCAACCGTAAGTTGATGAGATCTCGACGCCTATTCTGTTGGAGGCACGTCGGAATAATGATTGGCGGTTCAAATATATCAATCCGAGTGCCGACTTTGAACTCTGTTCCAGTTCATTACCTTCACTTACGAGCAAATTTCGTTTGGGAATGTTATGAATCCATCTTTTCTACACATTCCCAGTTATAAGTAAAGTAACAAGAAAGACTGGATATTTTCTACAAAACTGGTTCCTACACGAAATCATCGGTCTAGAAGAATGAGAACGCTGAATTGATATCGGATAACATTATCTTAATATTGTGTATACATGAAGTTGTTGACCACTTGTAATTCTAAATTACCGCTGATACTTTTATGATTGGCACTGCCATGCTTGTGGCGTAGGAAACAAGAGGAACTAATTAACAATGATAACAATGTTATATAATTTTATATTGAACAGCCATAACTTAGGATCACGCAAATACAAACATGTATTAGACGGCGTTTCGTATAGCAAAATTTAAAAAATATCTTATTCATTTCTATTCAGTAAGCTACGTGCCATAGCTGAAAAAGATATGACTGACTGGGCAGAATATTTTAACGTAGTAAGTTGACATCACTTTCTCCGGTAGAATGGTTGCCATTACTTTCTGCGGTAGACTGGTTGCCAACCAAAGCCACAGAGCCTAATCTGTCCTGCTATTTAACCCATAACTGGAAGAAGAAGAGATGTAATGATAATTTTCCAAGGGGATTTGCGCGTAAGTGAATGCAACGAATGCATTTAGAATTCGAACTCTGGACTCTGATTTCTCGTTTGGAGCCGATATTAACTGCACCACAACGCAGACCTGATACTGCTCTTAAATTCAAAATGTTTAGGTATTATAGTGAAGAGCTCACCCGAACACTTACCATTTGCCAAGTATTTAGAGAAAAGGGAGAATTGTTATTTGCATATATCATAACTAATGTGTTATATAATGGCAAAATTGTGTTATATAGAAACACAGTGGTGTTATAATATAGCACAATAGTGTTATACAGTAACACAGTGGTGTTATAATATAGCACAATAGTGTTATATATTAACACAGTGGTGTTATATAATAGCACAGTTGGGTTATATGACAGCACAAAAGTGTTATTGTATGTTGAAATTTAAACATTTTATTAAAACAGATTTGCAGAAGATTAAATATTTCAAGCAAGGTGTTAACTTTTCTTTCTAGTGTTGATGGTTTTCGATGTATAGTTTAGATATGGCACAAGGCCAAGAGCAGAGAGCATCCAGAGATGATCAAATTGGCTACTCAGTTGTAATTGATCTAGCATTAGAAACTTGCTAAAAAACCACACCACGTCAAAGTAATCATTTTCTCTGCGAAAATTAGATGAGCTATCAGTCTGATGGTATGATATACTCAGTTTGGATCGAACTCATTTCTTCTTCTTCTTCTTCTTCTTCTTCTTCTTCTTCTTCTTCTTCTTCTATGTGCCCTGTTCTTTCAAGCCGTAGGCGATCATGGTTCTCCACGTATCCGTGTTTCTGATGGCTCTTAGTATGCTTTCTCCTGTTAAACCTGGCAACCCTCGTTCCGTCATTGACCTGATCAGGCCCCTCAAATATGTTATCCGATGCATTCCTCTGTCTCTTTTTCCTTCTTTCTGGTCTGTCAGTATCATTGCATGTCCCAGGAACTTCAGTTGTCTCTTTCGATTGCTCAGTATTAATTTTCTTTTAGTCGAACTCACTAATCACTCGTAATTCATCTAAAGAATCAAACTTGCTAATCAGTAAACCACATTGAAGTATCACTTTTCTACGTGTAGTTTAGATGTGCCACACGGCCAACGTATACAGCAAGCCTCACGGAATCAATAATACTATTGTCATTGAACTGGTAAAACAAGCTTGATAGCTATTATATTATGTCGAAGGGCACCATATCTGTACTGATAGGATTATCTTTTCAAAATGGTTGTTTTTGTTATTTTAGAATTTAAGAGATTTCATTATTTTCTAATCTTGTTACATGTGCATTTCATATTAGTTGTTGCTGATAGACGTCTGCAAGTGATGAGTTTTCTTACATGGCGCCACTAATGTGTTCGTTAATAACTAAAGGATGAATTCTTCTATACCATTCTATAGACATGCCATTCTCATTTTGTATAGATTTTTCTATGCTCTTTGACTCCTCATGAAACGAACAATAAAGTAATTAATTAATATGCTTTATATTTGTATAAAAGCTTCGAAAGACTTTTAGAATTGATTTCTATTTTGTACACATTCATTCAAAATCGGAGTAAAACAGTAAAAAATGTATTTGTAAATACCTCGTGTTTCTTGACAAATCCGACGAAGAATTTTCAATGTGATCGATTCCGACTTGGTAGTTCAGCTGCAGTCACATTATCCCCGGCGTAGTGTGTCTTCCCTGTGTCTCTTCTGCAAGTATTTTCACAGCTTCTGCTCCGACGAGCTTAGCTCACTGGTGCCCCCTCTGCATAGATTTACTCGAGCGACTGTACTATCAAGTACGTCCCACCCTTTAAATAAAGCGAATAAAATTTAACCGCAATTTCTACTTCACCAGCTTCTTTTCTTGCACATCCCGCCTGTGGAATTCTCTTCCGTATACTTGCTTTCCCGACAGCTACAATCTCCCAAAAGTTTAAATGTAAGGGCACCTATCTGTCTGACTCACATCCTTTCCCTTATTCTGTTTTCTCCGTTCACTCTACTCTCATTACACCAGTATTCTCATCCTTCTCTTACCCATTCTCTGACACTACCTATAACTTGTTTCTCTTTCTCATCCCTTTCCTCCTATGTAATCCTCTGCAAACCAATGGCAGTAAAACTGCCTTGATTAGAGTGAAATGATTTAAAAAATTATATATCATTTTCAGCATACAATACATGGAAATGTACAAAATGCGAGCAGCTATTATTTTTATTATGCTAAGAAGTGTTTTTATGTAGTGAACAGAGATGCATTTTAGCAGAGGGAAAGATAAGATATATTTTCCCACGTCAGTTGCTGAGGATAGACCGCTAACACCTCATCTCAAGCACACAGTGGTTGAGAAACCAGAACAGCCCACATAGTGCTTCTGGATTCGTAGACCATACAGTTGGCCTCGCCGTTTCATTCGGAAAATATTTCAAGTAAGAAACTCTCTCTTAGTACCCTTTCACTTCATTTGCTTTATTTAGATTTTATATTTTTTCTCTATGGAACAAAATAGTCACAAGTCTGTATATATATTTATATAATATCTTCTATAATGTAAAGGTATATAAAATCTCTTTGAAAATAATGCATGTTTCTTATTCCTGTTTTCAGGTATACTGTTAAGTTCATATATTAAGACCTTATTATTTCACGGATATAATCATAACTAGAATGGGCAAAAGTAAACTGGAAATATTATTTCTTGTCTAACACGGATATTAGAAGAATAACTGAAAATTCCTTGAAACAGACAATCGATCCGAGAAAAAATTTCAAACAAGAAAATAATGCTAAAGCACAATCGATCTAAACAGGTATAGATCATCTAAAAGAGCGTAATAGAAAACACAAAAATTCCATAGAAAATAAGAAAAATGTATCAACTTAAAAAAGGTCATATAACACCGTACGATTTACCAATAATTATAATCACCTCTCCAAAAAATTCTAAAATCCTACACAAGTATCAAAGTTGATTTCCAAATACAAACACGGAAATAATACTGACTGAGCTACTTAATATCTAAGAACGGCTCAAGTAACAGCATATAACGTAAATCAGATCCACATTAACTTGAAATTTCACGATTACGTTTGTCTCGGTTTATTGTGACAAAAGTTAAAGTTTTAATTTGAAACACACTTAGATTGACCTTTACATTCTTGTATTTTGTTATTGAACTCTTTTCTTTTTACACAGACGAAACATCGAAAGCCTGCTGTTAATCTATCTTTATTTTCATGGCAAATAGTCGAATGCACTCTATAGGAATTGAGATTTTTAAAATTAGAACGCCTTACGCTAAATATACGAATACGAAACATCGTCATTTGCTGCATGATCCAAAAGGAATATTTGCAGTCAGAAAGCCTTCTCGCAAAGAAGTCGCACAATATGAAATAGATTCCTATTGGTTGATTTATTAAACACTTCAGTTTCTTTTTGTTTTTTGATTTTCAAATCAAAGATAAACTGTTAGCATCCATGCATATTCTCATCACCCTCGATTTTCATTACCTTCTTTTATATTGCAAGCCTCATTTATAACCTACATCGTAATCATGAAAAATATTTTGATTTGATTGTTGCTTGAGCCATGGACTGACTGGTATTTACTCTAAAACATCCGATGTGTTTATTAAATATTGAATACACATTATAGATGAAAATGTGCTATCTTTTTTAATGTATCATATCCATGTTATGGTGCAGTGGATATCGCCTTGGGAAGAGAAATCAAGGAGCCGAGCTCGTATTCCAGTTGAATTCCTTGCATTCACTTACGCGCAAATACCTTCGAAAATGGTATGAATTCGTCTCTTTCCTCTAGTTAAATAACAGGACAAATTGGGTTCTATAGCCTTGGTCGGCAACCAGTATACCATAGAAAATAATGGCAACATTGTGCGGGATATTCTTCTGCCCAGTCAGTCTTGACCCTTTCGAGACAAGATTGCCCAAAGCATGTAACACGTATGGAACTTACTTGCCTGATTGAATATATAATAGTTGAAAACATAATTAAAGCTTATACTGGGCATAAAATTGAACTGAGTGGTCTTTAGTTTTACGAGTTAGTTGAAGATGTCTTGTTGTTGTTTTCTTTGGCGGCGTGGAGTGAAAACGAAGAAAGGTACATTAGAAGAATGATTATATGTCGACGTAACATGACCTCGGATTAAAGATTCTTCCATACATTGCAAAGAGATGCTATTAGATACCGCTCCAATTCTGACGGATTTGGCCGGTCACAAAACGTGGCTAAATAGTGGATTTTAGTCATGTGACCGGCTCCAGCAGCCTACCCTATTTTAGGCGTTAAGAAAAATTAACTGTCGTCATAATTCAGTTTGCTATTTCAAATCCAATGAGTATCCAGAACTTTAGTTTTCACTCTGACTTGTGAAACTTTCCTTGGTTTGGGTTTTTTCAAAATGTTTTATTTTTTGGATCCGATTTTGCAGGTGTGCAATATTACATTGTGTGTTTTAGCTATCTATTGGATAATAAAGGATTTGTATCCTATAAGAGAAAGGGAAACAGAGGTAAGCAACGTTACTGGATGTTATTAAGCAAATGGATGACCAAGCATAATCTGAATTGAGTAACAAGACTAATTGATGTTTGCGCTTTGTTAAATGGCATATCAACAACTCTACGGGTTGTCTAATGTCAAAGAAGGTAGGGTTTTAAGGTATTTTTTAATGTTAGGTTTGGTTAGATTGTTATAGAAGATCAATTTATTTTTTTTATAAATTTCTAATTTTTTTTAGAAAACTGAAAATATGTTTTAGTTTTGTATTTAAAATGCTGGTAATATTTTTTTTCCTTCAACAATGTATCATGGCAACATTTTTTTCCTTCAAAAATGTTTTACAGTTACAATTTTTCCTTAAAAAACGTATTATACTGATATTTCTTCCTTGACAAATGTATTGTTCGTAATGCTTTTCCTTCGAAAATGTATATTTTTTTTTAATAAAAGTCTATTTTATGTAAATATTTCTATAAAAGTTTATTTTTTAACTTCATAGTGTTTTGGCCCCAGATTTAGCGCTGAATATTTGCCCATAGCTGGAACTGTAACAGGTGCTACCCCTCTGAGTCAGGGTGGACCTGGAAACAAAAGGAATTGAGATGCGTTTCCATGCTCCAATCTCCCAGTCAGAGACCTTGCTGTCGGGTGCAGTTTACCGCTACCCAGGAGCTGAAAGTTTGTTAAGCGCTACGAAGAATATAGAGATGTTGAAGGCCATGATCGAATACGTACTAAAGATACACGGCACATAAAAGAAGATACGACAATAGTTCTGTAGTATTGCTCTTCTTTTAGAGTTTTTCTATACGGGGTGGATATTGTTGATAATAAATAGCAATATATTTTTGATTCTTTTGCACAAAACTTAATACAATAAAAATCGAAAATGAAATAGCAGAATGACTTTGGTTTTACAGTTGTGTTGTGGATCAATTTTTAGCTCTTTCGTTGTCAAAAATATTTAAAGCACTAAAAATTTGCCCCGCGAGTATCTAATTTGCTTTTAAGAATTTGGCAACGAATGCTGACAAAAATGAATCACCTCGTTTCTTTTCACTTCGATTCAAATTCAATTTTATTATCAGTTTTATTAAATTTGTTTTATACAAGTAATTATTTACAGTTCTTTTTACGATTATTGATTTTGATTTTAAACAGATTTAAGCTAACATATTCTTTAATTTAAATTTGAAAACTCGGATTTAAAATTTAAATTAAACGTTTTATATGTTTTTAATTCGCAACAATATGAATCCCTGGACTTTCCTACTCACCGGAAAGGCCGTTGCTAGAATTAGCTGATCGAAAAGAAAATTTCATTCCGATTATGGACATGTGTGAATTAAAGTATAGCAATAATATTTTAGCTTTTAAAAAATAAACGTAATATTATCAAATACGTAGAAATAAAAAAGAGGAACTATGAATGCTTGAGAGAAAAGAAGAGAGAAACAAAACTTAAAGAAAAAATGAAGAGAAACCAAAGAAAAAAGAGAGAAAGAAAAAACAGCATCTGAAGATAAAGAAAGAAATATAAATAACTAAAAAAAAAAAATAAGATCAGAAGATAAAAAAGAATAAAATACAGAGAAAAAGAAACCATTAAATGAAAGATTAGTGAAAGAGAAAAATAAAAAAATCAAATCAAAGAAAGGCAGTAAGGAATAAAAACAAACAAGGGAAATTGAAAGATGAAATAAAGAAAAATAAGAATGAAGAAATGAATGTAAAAGAGCAACCAGAGAAACAAAATACATCTGAAGATGAAGAGAAAGAAAGGCAGAAAGAAAGAAAAAAATGAAAACTGATTGAAAAAAAAGAAACAAAGAATGAGAGAAATCAAAGTAAGCCTGAGGTAAAGAAACAAAGAAGAAGAATTGAAATTAGAAAAGAAATAATGATAAAAATAAACGAAAAATAACGAAAAATAAAAAAACGTCGTGAGAAAATAAAGAGACAGAAAGAAAGCCGAAAATGAAGAAGAAATAAAAGAAAAATGAAAGAACGAGAGAAAATATAAAGAAAAGAAGTAAAAATAAAATTTAGAAAAAAGCAAACAAAATCAAAAAATAAAATAAAAGAAAGAAGTAAAGAAAGAAAGAATGAAAGACAGTGAAAAAGGAAAAAGAAGAAAAATACGAAAAACAAATAAAATTTGAAAATGAAAAGAAAGGAGGACAGACAGATAGAAACTAAAACACGAAAAGGAATGATAGAAAGAAATCAGTGAAAGAAAACAAAAAGAATGAAAGAAACCAGAAAGAAAGAAAAATAAGGAAAGAAGCTAAACAGAAAGAAACATTGAAAAATAAAGATATGAAAGAAAATGTAAAAGATAAGGATAAAAAAACATGGAAAGAAACCCGAGAGAATGAAAAATGAAAAAAAAAATGCAGTGAGAACATCCCGGTCACTTGACGCGGAATAATATTAATCCCAAAAATGCTGATATGGAAAAATATTGTTCCGATTTAAAAATGATATAATTTTTGTGATTTCAAGTACACAATAGATTGTAAAAAAATTGAAAAGTTTTCATGCAAAGACATACTGAATTTTTTAAAAAATAATTTTATCGTTCCAAGCAAGGCCTTTTACTCCCACTGTTAAGAAAAGTTACATAGGAGAAAAGTCACGAGAAAGACTGACAGGTTATAGGGTGTGTCAGGAAATGGGTAAGAGAAGGATGAGAATAATGATGAGAGTGAAGTGGACGGAGAATGAAGCATCAGAGAGAGGATGCAATTGAGTGAGATTGGAGATGACTATAAACATTGCATTTGAATTATTGATGGTTTTTGATGTCGGGAACACAAGTAAATGGAAGGGAATTCCACAGGCTGGAATTGCGAGAAATAATTGTGATGGAGTAGACTTTGCGTTTACAATTTGTTGGTTTCTCAGTAAAAGGGTGGAACCTAGTTGCTAACCTTATTGCTCGAGTAAATTCTTATTGGTAAGACCTTCTCTTAACCCTACAGTGATTGGGTGACCAGAAGCATAATAGCAACTAATGAGGGTTTCTTTTGGTCGAAATATAGATCCTACTTAATTTATCTAAAACAAAAGATTCATGTGAAATTATCTATTTTGCCATTTGCTGCTGCTGTAACCGGATCTAAAAATCATCCTAGTCTGATAACAACGATGACATAAATGACATAACATTGTTTAGACTGTAATGATAAACATAAAAGTGTCCTATCTTCCATAATAATGGACAATGATAGATAATACAAGATCACATATCTCGTAAAATTTCCGGAATTAATTTTTCTGCTAAGCTTTTAATGAAACTTCACGTTCTTCTTTTATGTGCCATTTCCTTTTACAACGTAGGCGATCATTGCCTTCTATATTACCTTATCCCTTGGAACTCTTAGCACGGTTTCTTCTGTTACCCAATCCTAACCCCTCTCTTCAATCACTTGCTTAAACTAGTAATGTATGTATGACACACGTTGCTTTCCACTACTTCCTTTTCCCCCTATCTGATATATGAGTATGAGATTTTTCAAGTTATCTTTCCTAACGCCTTCGAAGTACACTGTCGGACTTTTTTCTTTACTCTGACGCTAATGTTTATTATGTATCTAAAGTCAGTCAGTTTTGACATACATAATACACGCTTTGGAGATCATGTTTCTTCAAGACATAACCGACTGAACAGATGATTTTCCCGCAGTCGGTTACCATTACTTTCTGCGGTAAACTGTTTGCTAATCAAGGCCATACAATCCAATCTGTCTTGCTCATTAACCCATAGATGTAAGGAATAGAGTAACTTTCTCAAGGGTATTTGTGCATGAGTGAATGCAAAGAAATCAACTACGAGGGTCATTCAATAAATAAGGTGAGGTCTTTGGTAGAAGGACTTCTAATACAAATAGAAGCTTACTTTTTTATCAACGTAGTCTCCTAGCAGTGTCACACACTTTTCCCATCTGTGCTCAAGCTTCCGTATTCCGTATTGTCACTTTCCAACTTCGTGCCTCTTGTGAACGCTTTCAAGGGACCAAAGAGGCGAAAGTCTGAAGGGGAAAATTTTAGGCGGTAAGGGGGATGAGGGAGCAGTTCACAGCCCAGCTCGTTAATGGTCTGCATCTTTGGCACCCACCGGCAGCTGACCTTCAAGTAGGCATGGTCATCATGGACAATTTTGTGTGCTATCTGAATAAATATGCTCAATGTCCTTGAAATGTCATCCACTGTCACCATTCTGTCAGACTGAATGCGGTCATTGACTGATTCGATCACCTCAGCTGACCTCACTTCTGCAGGCATCCTAGGCCTGTCTTCATCCTCAACAGTGATCCGTCCTTCTTTGAACAATTTAACCCACTTGAAGATATTTTTTGGCTGAAACATGTGGCACCATACTCAGTTGACCTTCTCCTATTCATTTCACCTGTTTTGCACTCTTCAGCAAGCAAATCCTGATAACTGACATCTGTTCAATCCTTAGTCGGCCATCTTTGATAATCTCCAGAACTCTAAATTTTTTTTTTTCAATCTGCCAAAAAAATTAAATTCCTTTGTAAATGAAGTAAAGGAAAAAAGTAAGCTTCTATTTGTATTAGAAGTCCTTATACCAAAAAGTTCACTTATTTATTGAATAACCCTCGTAAAATTCGAACTCCGCTCTCTGAATTTTCATTTTGAGCAAACACTGGCTGCATCACATTTCTAAAATATCACGGGATCTCAGCAACATGTTTCATCGAATTACATTAAAACGTTCGACTATGTTTATGGTGATCCGTGTTAAGCATCGACACTTTATTCATATATGCCTATACATAATGTGCGTTGTTCGTTTTGATTTAGTCGACTGCGCAATATACGAGGGTCAGTTAGTAGCAAGCTTTAGTAAAAAGAGACTTTTGATATAAATGACTCTGCTAGAAATTTAAAACCAGCATGATGTACAGCTTGTTATTCTCACTAAAATGTCCAAATCAATCAGAGTTATTTGTGCGTCAATCTGAAGACAGGGCAAAGAATTCGGAAATAATTGTATGAGTCTACGGATGATTATTGTTGTGGCCTGTTTGTGCCAGGAAGAAAGACACGGAAACAAGACGGCAGTTTCAACCAGAGTATTAGAATAACAGACCATATATACTAAGTAATCAGCAAATAGACGTGTACGTCCTAACTGTACTGTACCTCGATTGCCTCACGACTGCCTCTCGACTGTCTCATAGTTGCGTCCCCGGAAGTCCCGCAGGTCAATATTTTGTGACGGAGAAAGAGTACATTCCTAGAGACAGGGCACCATAACAATTATGAATGTCTTTAATGGGATCACTGATGAAGGCGATGTTATGTCTCAATTCATGATCCCACAGTGTGTGAGACTCGGCAGAGAGGTGTACTTCAAGAGCATTGAGGAGGTAGCGCTGCCCTCGATCATTAGAGTAGCTGTTGAAAGACGATATGTTTGGCAACAATATTCTGCACAATAGCACACCAGCAAGTGTACCCAGTAATGGCTATCATAGAATTTCTGCAAACACATCACCGCTTATATTTGGCCTCCTAATTCGCCAAACTGCGACCACATTGATTATTATATGTAGCTGCGGGAGAAACCAACAAACTTTGTGTAATACCAAAGATAAACTGAAACAATGATTATGGCAGCATTCACCAAAAATAATGAGATTGTTCAGAAGAGCTGCAGGAGATTCCGATGTAGTATGGAGGCCTTGGTTGCAGCCACTGTCAAATTTTTGAATAAATTTACTCTTTACTATTTTAAGATATTTGTGTCTAATTTTTAAATATATATGTTAAAATTAAATATCAGACGTTTTTTTTTAATTATACGTAATTTAGACAATAATTCATCCATCGAAACTTGTATATATGTATATGAAAGTTTTCTTTATGACTTACTGTATATACTCTAGAAGGCTAGATTTCATTGCCTATTAGAACACGCTTTCATTTCTTGTTCGTATTTATTTGAATAAATCAGCGTCCCATCATTTATAAAAATGTCGGTTAGTAATTAATTCTTGCTCTGATGTCATATTTGAAATCTTAAGAATTCCTTGTGTATTTTATTATCAGCATAAATGTACCGTTTATACTCGCGTATAACACAGTTTTATCTTTAATGTGGAAGTGTTCTGAGAGAGAATGGAAAGCGTGACATTCAGATGGAAAGAGGCACTGGTATGGCCAAGGACACATTTTCAAAAGCTAACCAGTGTACTGACAGACAGGAAAATCTCATTGGAAACAAAGTAAAGAGGGCTGGATTTCTATGTGATATATGCCCGTCCGTATAAAAGTGAATGTTAGATGATCTCATCAAGGATGAACGAGAGGCTTAAAGCAGCAGAAATGTGCTTTTAAAAAATGATCCTGAGGATACCTAAGACTGAGCACGTAAGCAACAAAGAGGTGTTGGAGAAAATGTAACGAGAAAAAAACTCATAGTTAACACCAGGAAGAGGCAAATGAGATTCCCGGAATACGTAATGAGGATGAAGGGTCTGGAGAATGTAATACTCACAGGACAGACAGAAGGAAAGAAAGACAGAGAGAAACAGCGCGATACATATTGATAAGCCTGAACAAATCTAATTGAGTTTGGGTGGGATACCATGAGAAAAGATTTTAAGAGTGACAAAAGTCAAACATAAGGTGAAGATAACGATTGCCTACGTCCTGAATAGACAGGGCGCATGATGAAGAAGAAAAAGTATAATTTACTTGTGTATACTGCAACCAAAAATGAATTAGTTTTAACTCCTTTAAATGATTTACTGTCTCTATTCCTTTTCTCTTTTCTATTGAGTACATAGTGATAAATAACACTCAGTATATTTAAGTATATGCAGTAGTTAAAAACACACAATGAACTAATTAACCCCTCATACAGTATTTTCTTTAGAATCTTAATATACTGAAAACATTGACAGAATATTTCTAAATATTTATTGAATCTCTGCACATTATATTGAAACAAAAACAGTTTTTGATCATTTTTTAGAGAATGATTTGTACTTGGCAACTGACAAAAAAATAACAGGTGTACCACTTTTATATATGTGATAAATATCAATCAGCCTGATACTCTCATTACATTAGAATAAACACTATTTCAAACTTTTGAAATTGATGGAAACGTCTATAGCTCGTAGCAATTTCTAAGCTACGTTAAAAATGCATAATAAAATACTTATGTATTCTCTAAAGAGCAGGGAATGATTGCTGCAAAAATGATCATGTAGAGTCCTTGAATGTTAAACTAAGGACAGTGGTTTTGTAATAAAGTTAGATAAAATGCACCTAGGTATAAAACAGCGAAATATTTTAAAGTTAATTCTACGCTTTCATCTCATGCAAACCTGTAGCTCCAAAATGAAGAAGAAAGAGGAACATATTTCAAAATATTAAAATACTGACTTAGCTGTGTTCATTCTGATGTTTTTTTTTATGTTTTCAATATTTAATCTGGTATAATTTCAAAAGAATAGTAATACATTCTCGCTGCCACCTATGTTTTTTTCCTATGGACTGCATCTACTTAAAGAAGTTTTATTATATTCTGAAATACAATTCTTTAATACAAAATATCGTATTAACCAATAAAAGTATATTAAGGTTTCTTCAAGTTTTACTGGCATAAAGTTCACTTGAAAAAAAAACTTTCGTTCGCTTTTTCTTCCTTTTTCCTTTACAAGAACGCTATCGTTTTACAAATATCCCGACCTGTCAGTTTTACTGACCTGAGAGGTTTACTCACGTTCTCGCAAGCGGATTATCGAACGAGATTGAAAAAGGAAAGTTTTATTTTTTATAAGGGAATTAGCCTTGCATTGGAATCTTATATTAAAAAATAATCCTTGGCAGATAATTACTTTTGCTGAAGAATTTTCCACATATTATTATTATTCCACAGAGCAATGTCGTTCTACTTTATTTCCATGATCTTTTACTCTTCATATATTTAAATTTTATTGGGAAGCTTTCCCTATTTTTACATATGTTTCTATGCTTTTATTTTTTCATGTGACATTTATATTTGTATATTTTATCAGTTCCCCATTTTTTTTCATATATTTTATTGCAAATTTTACTTTGTTATTTTCATTTCATTTTATTTATTTACGTAAGTTCTACAATCACTTTACTTATTTCTTATTTTCAACATTTTCTTATTCATCATTTTTGTCACTTGTAGAATACATTTTTCATTCTAGTTTTAAATTTAACTTTTTTACATGTATTATAAGAACTTGTTTTTATTTCTATATTTTGGACAGTCTATTCTTAAAATTCAAATACAATTTTGGGAAATCGTATATAAAAACTGCATCAACTATAATGTTCTGTATTGGTAATTAAATAGAAAAAAATCACCAAAACATTAAAAGAGTATGAAATAATAAATATTTTATTTCATCAACGCAGTCACTTTTTTAATTTTCACTATCTAATAATATATAAAGCCTGATATTTATATTCAGTTTAATCTTATTATAAAGTTAGCTGCGTGATGAGCCGTTTAGCATTCTGTCTGTGAGATTCATGTTCGAATCTAACAATGATCAAGATTGACAGTGTTATCAGCACATCTAGAAGGTACGTACACGCAATACCACTCTATTTATCAGTGCTATGCTAGAAGGAAATATCATTAAATTTTACTTCCCACATGTTATTGACATTATTATTTAATGGCCCCTCATGAAACGTTCCAATGGAACAGATGAAAGAAAAAGAATGACAAACGTGTTTATTTATCAGAGAGGATATTATACCGTCATACACAAATTCATATACAGGAAAACAACGGTGCCATGTGGAGTAAATATATTCACATTTAATCAACGGGAATCCGAGTTGGCTGGGTTTATCTTGTATGTCACTAGCGAGAACAACAATAGAAATTAGCGAGTCATGTGCATTTCTCAACATTAGAACTGCGAATCAGTTTCTCCTAGTTGAGCGTGTTTCAATAAGGACATCTTTGTCTATACCTCTAAGAATTAAATGGCGCCTTGGTTTTGTGAGATGCAGCACCTGGCTTTTTCCGTTGCTAAAAAATGCATCTGCTCTGTTTGATTTCGGAAAGCGATCTGACGCCTTGGTACATTTTTTTAATAATCATTTCAACTAAAATAGGGCAAAAATGCTAATGGTGCGCAGGGGCTTACAGTGAGAGGATTATAAAGGTAGAGTGGATGTCGAAGAAATAGATGGGAATCAATAAAGTTGCCTTTAAAATTTTTTATATTGTAGCCATCGGGAAAACATGCAAATGAAAGTGACTTCACCCAACGAGATATGCGTGAAAATACACTGCTAGCGTACTAAAGGTGGTTAGATTAAACAGTTTCGACAGTTAATCGGTGCGAGCTTCATACCAATCTAGTAGAAGGAGTAAATAAGTGTGTTCAATGTACTAAGGTGAAAGCTCATTAGAATAGTTGTCATTAAAATATATGTAAAAAATCAGAGGGAATCCACATCACGTCAGTAAAAAAAAGGACTAAAATTTTTTTATATTGCAGATCCTCTGTTAGATTTTGCCGAAAATCCCAAGATGAGGTAGCAAGAGCACCGACCAGATATTTCGTAAACTTACAGACATCACTAAATGAATCCAACTACATCTTTTGCAAATCAGCAGTGGGTTGACTTTAAGGTTCTTAATGGAATCGGATAAATGGTTGCTGGCTTCTCAGTGGTTTTACTGATAAAATATAATTTTACAAGCAGATTTTTTATCGTAAAGATTTCGATATTTGGATAGGGCAAAAGCATTCATAAGTAGCTGAGCAGATATATGCCAACATCCAAGTTTAGTATTATATAAATATATATATATATATATATATATATATATGCATGTATATGATTTACGCCATGAGAGATTAAAAAAGAAAAGTATTGTTAACTTCAAATTACAATATATATATATATATATATATATAGAGAGAGAGAGAGAGAGAGAGAGTGAGTGAGCAACAGAGAGAGAGAAAGAGAGAGAAAGAGAGTCAGAGAGTCGAAAGGAGATTCTAAACATAAGTAAACGGTTATAAATCCAGAATTTAATTCGGCAATTGTAAGAATTAAGGACTCCACTGGCAAACATGTTAAATGAAATGTCATATCTACTCAGATTATCAAAAATAAAAATTTGCACGTAGAAGAATATCTTCTTTAGTTTATTTTTTTTAGTTTTAATTTTGATTAATACACAGTATATGTTATTGTGTGAATTTCTGGACTCTTATATTTATATGTCTATGTGATTATTATGTGTATAATTATATGTTTTCTTCTTTTTTGTGTTTGTATACGTTTTTTCCTTTAAGTGTGTGTGTGTGTGTGTGTGTGTGTGTGTGTGATTTGGGTATGTCTTTTTTTTTTTTTCGTTACAAACATTGTTTCTGTTGTTACAATGTTTGATTGTGTACTTTCCTAACATTTTATTTTTCGGATTTTTGGTTTGACAAAGCAGTTTGTAATTGTTCCAAATGCCGAAATGTATTGTGAATTTATAATCGTTGAATTATGTACTAAGTTTTCTCCTCTGTGTTTCATATTACTCTAGAAGATATCCCTTGAACTCTTTATATTTTCTATTTAATATTTTATATTAAGTAGATAATTTTTCATGCTTTCTCTCTCCGTTTTGAAAGGTTTGCCATTTTTCCTATATATATATATATATATATATATATATATCTCCTGATAATAAATCAAAAAATCAGCTACGTGTTGAATTCCAAAGGGTCTTATTAATATTAAAAATTAACACTGATCCAGCCAGAGGGCTAGAAGCTATTAACTTTATTTAGTTACAGAGCCAATATATACTACATATAATATTAAAATAACATTTAATTTATAAATGAAGCAAAGTAAAGGATTAAAAGAAGATTACTCATTATAGAAGCAGCCATTTTTATGTATATAACATAAACTTCATTGCAAGAAGCTATAAATTATTTGACAAGAAAGCGTAATGACTCTTCCTATGTAGATTAGCGCAGCCATACTTATAGAAGGCTAGAAATTTTCTTTGAAACGTTTCAAATAGAGCATCACCTTTTTGAGGGCGTTAAAAAGAACAACATATTTCTCGGTCTGATTACAAGACACTGATGTCATTTTTAAATGCCTATTGATTTGATGAACTCAAATCAATCAGACTTAACACTATATATATATTTACAGAGAAAGAAAAAGTTTCGTTAATCTTCGTTAATATACATGTATATATATATATATATGTATATGTATATATAAGCCTGTGTTAGATCGAACAGTGAGGAATAGATGATAAATGTTTATTTAGTTTTATTATACAATATATATATATATATATATATATATATATATATATATATATATATGATTCATTACATAAAAAAGACAGTCAATCCAAACTAAATTTTCAATAATCTCCCGTAATTCCATCTTTCAACACAGATCTAAATATATTCTGTTCTCTTCCTTGCGCTGTTTGCCGCCCTTGTTTACGTCTGCTCTTTGTCCTGGGGCTGAACGTCTGCTTTTTTATCTTTTCCTTACCAGGAAGGTTTGTCGATCGTAATGATTACTATTTATATAAATAAGAATTCTTCTTATGACAGCTATTTAATAATGAAGACGAAAATATTGTTGGTCATGCTATCGAGTACTGGTTATAAAAGTATTCATCCAAAATATAATATAAATGGCTTGCGATGATTTAAAAGTAACTTATATTAAAATTCTACGACTTTTTGTAGTTTAAATAACTAATATTTACACATCGCTGGCAGTTTTATGTCAATAAGCATTTACTTTTTTCTGTATTAAGATACAGGTTAACTAAAAAACTATTTTTATTTTCCGTACAAGTCACTAGCCAATAATCCTAGACAACACCTGATGACATGTTTCTATTTAGGTTGGTTAAAGGACCAAGTCTGCAATACAAAACCGAGACTTTGGAATAAATTTTAAGGTATATATATATTTATGTGTTTTCTATGCCAATAGTTTCTGGTTTAATCGCTCGACGTGATTCCTGTATGCATGCCTGTGTGAGCAAAAGTTATTAAAACTTCCGTTTCTGTTCATCTATAATAGAACATGCATTTCCTATATTATTTTACATAATTTTGTTTGTTTTCTATTAAACAATCTCATATTATCACTGCTTACGAACTTATACTGAGAATAAATATTTTACTTCAGTGGGTAGATAAACTACAATAGTTTTTGTGTGTTTGTGTCTCTATGTTTTTTTTTTGTTTTCTTTTATAATCATATTGCCTCAATCAAGATAGTTTACTACCACTGTTTTGCAGGGGGTTACATAGGAGGAAAGTTATGAGAAAGAGTGACATAGAGGTGTCAGGAAATGGGTAAGAGAAGGATGAAAATACTGATGAGACTGGTGTGGACGGAAAAAGAGCATGAGAAGGAGGATGCAGGTTAGAGAGATAGGAGATGACTATTGACTTTACATTTAAGTTCTTGAGATTGTAGCTGTCGGGGAAGCTAGTAACCGGAAGGGAATTCCACAGGCGGGAAGTACGAGAAAAGAGGCTGATGGAGAATTTGCGTTTATATTTTATTGGTTTCACAGTAAAATTGTGGGATCTAGTTGCTAATCTTGTGGCTCGAGTAAATCCATACCAGTGAAGTTCATCAGAGCAGAAGACGTGAAAGTATTTGTAGAAGAGACACAAGGAAGTCACATTGCGCCGGTGAGAAAGTGACGTTATCTGAGCTGCTAAGTCGGGATCGATCACATTACAGATTCGTTCTTTAGATTTTGTCAAGTACACCTAGGTGGGTAGAAGGAGCACCAGACCAGAGATGGCAGCAGTATTCAATGCACAAGGGATGGTAGATTTATGTATGTGCAAAACTGTTTCAAAACTTCCTGGCCCTACGACTTTCTTAGCAGAGGATTTAGCAGCGGATTTAGCAGCGGATTTAGCTATGGATGCTATATAATTGTGAGAGTTAACGCGAGAAGGCGCAGTGTTTTGCTTACAAGAAGACGAGCCTGATCTATGCTAATGTGCGTCTATATGTGTGCAAATTTTTTAAGTCCTCTATTTCCGTTAATCTGTGATAGAACATGCATTTCTTAATCTATCTTACATAGTTTTGTTTGTTGTCTATCAACAAAAATCCTAAATTATAAGAGTATCTATTGCTACTTACAAAGTTAAACTTAGAATAATGTATTACTTTCTTAGTTGAAAGATAAACTACATTTTTTATGAATCAATTGCCAAATACATTTAAAGCATTCTTTTATTTTAGTAGTCGGACTATATATTTTTTATCATTTGTATTTTTGCTTGCATATTTTCGTTATTCAATATATATTCTCAAAAAAAAATAATTTAAACGAATTATTTTGACATGTAAAACCTCTTTTGGCTTTTGAAAAATAACTTCTTACTTTACGTATTGTTCTTAATTTCCTTTGTCTTCTAATAACAACACTGGTCCCGATTCAGAGTCTAAGGTTTTAGAATATCCTGACTGCTGTGAAAATATTTTTCTTGAATATTCGATATAGTCTCACGAAGAAAATTAACGACATCAAAGTAGATTACAAAGAATCAATTCTGCCTTTGCTGTTTAAATCCGATTGTCTCCCCTTATTTCCCAACCAAATTGTTAACTTTTCAATTGATTTGAATTGCACATAGTCTGTTATTTCGTTATCAAAAATAACTTATTGGTTTAATGATATATTGCAAAAGTGTATTACATATATATATATATATATATATATATATATATATATAATGTCTTGTTGCTGGTTGCGTGTATAGTTGTCTGCGTGGTTGTCAAGCTGATCCTTGTTGCAGGAGCATACTCATTAACATTACTGTTTCTTTATACCCACACAGTCAGTAGGTGGTTCATATTGGAACTATCCTCAGTATGACTTATGACATACAGTCGAATATCATGGCCTGATCAGTCACTGAATAAGGGTGATTCTCTCAAAGTCCGGGTCACGATGGTTGTACATTCAAAGTATCTTTATCACTGAAGATTTCCAAAGTTTCGTTCACTTGCACACAATTCTTGGTTATACCGATGGTATGGTTTTCAGGCATCAGATTACTGCAGACAGAAATAATCTCAAGTCGTTAAAAAAAGATCTCCTTCAATAATAGTATGATTAGAAGATGGGTCACACACGCGCTCTCTCAGTCTGCCATACGTAAAAAGACACACGCCTATATATATAAAGTGTATTTTTAGTATTTTAAAATGAGGAGATACTTTCCAATAACCCTTCTTGTTTTCTTCTTGAACGATATGTTTCTAAGTGTCTGTGTTTGTGAGCGTATGTGTATGTGTATGCAAAAATTATCAAACCCTCCATTTCCATTAACCAAAGAGTTTGTCACTTTAATTAAGCAAATGCATGCCGACTTCAAAGACTCAATAAGACACCATTATAGCCCTGACGAGTGCGACATCATAACGGTATACTCACTAAATGTAGAATTCGGCATGAATCTGCCCAGCTAAAGTGACAAATTCATTGTACTTCGCAACTCTCTCTCTTTCTCTCTCTCTCTCTTTCTATATATATATATATATATATATATATATATACCTCCATTGCGTCATTGAAAAAAGAAAACAGCATAGTATGATTAAAAAGGGTCCCAAACATAATAAAACAAACTTTTTCCCTCAAAATATTTATATTATTTTTAACAGGGAAGATCAAAGTAGTTTTTAATTATTTTTAAATTTTTTTTAATCCTTTCTAATATTTTCGAAATTTCGTCAGAATGTTTTGTTTTGAAAAGTTTTACTACTGTTTTACAATGGATACCAAATGATTGCATTTGCCACTTTTTTTAGGTTAAGAACACATTAATTTTGAAATTCTCGGAAAAATCAAATAATTGTTGTATTTTAATAAAACCTTCAGTATTTATTCACAAATGAAAGGAATTACTTTTGCAATTATTATTTTTTAAATATCCTGATAAAAACATTTTTTATCTCTGTTACTCCCCACTTCACGTAAATCCATGAAATGTAACACATTTTAATTAATTGCTAACTTTTGTTTTATTAGTTCAACGCAGAACTCATTGGAGAATATAAATCACGTATTTTTATCTTACGTTTGCAATCACTATCCGAAAACCTTGTCCGAAGAGTAAAATAAAAAATGCAATAAAACTCTGACACAATTTAATTTGATAATCTGTTAATTATTGGAATAAATAACAACTATTGAGGACATTATACTGTGAAGAAGAAATTTCTTTCGATTAATAATAAAATTTTAAAAGAATTGTTTTAATTTTTTAAAATGTTTTATTATTTAATATTTTAATAATATATAAGCTTTTAAAAATATTTTTAAAATCTCCAAAGAATTAATTGCAAGTTTTCTTTTTAGTTAAGAGCTGAGTATCATATTGCCTATCTAAAATTGAAAAGTTTGATAAAAATCGTTTAGCAGAAATATTTTAAATTAATTTTAAAAAAAACTTGTTTGTGTATAAATATGTTCATCTGCGTTTTATTTTTGAGTAATTACGATGTTCCATAAGAGTCATAATTAGTCATAACATGATTCTATAATTATAACATCTGCAGTACTATAAGAATTAAATTAGATATTTTTACCATACCTTAAACTTAGTGATAACTTAATAATATGAAAAAAACATAATACAAATATTAATAAATAGCATAAAAATTCTTAGTTTGGTTATTTTAATTTCATTCTTTCTTATCAAATTAAAATTATTTTAAAAGAAATTTAAATTTTTAAATTTTTATTTATTGTGAAAGCATATTCAAATATCTGGCTATAAATCTAAACTAAAATTATATTAAATATGATATAATTGCTGAAATTATTATTTTAAATTTTACTATTTCGTTAAAAACCAAAGAAAAAGAAATGAAAATTTCATGTTTTTTGGCCCGTATGTTCGCAGTACTTTCCATCTGACAAGTTCCGGATCTCGTAAATCATTTAACACCTCCCATTTGGTAATCGAGGTGATGACATGTAGGGCTACCGTAGTTTAAAAGTTTTTTTTTATTGTAAATTTCTGGCAGAAAGGAATTATTACTTGATTGAAATCAGATAAAGGTAAGTTTCAATTTTAGAAATTGATTTAAATGACGTGTCAGCTAGGTATATTTTATTTTTGCAAGATTTTTAAAACAGAAATTTGGCTACTGTTTACATAGTGTTGACAGAATGTGTGGATCAATCAAAAATGGTGGAAAATTTAACTTGTCCGATTTCAATAAAAATTAGATTACAATCAATATAATTTCGTTTTAAAAAATACCAGTGCATTTTACTTTCGGGAATTAAAATGTAATCTCCTGGCTTTCAATTAAAGCTCATTTTAAAGCTTGAAGATAAAATTTCAATTTAAATATATGTACCGAAGCAGTCGAAAAAGTCACTGGTGGTGCCTATATATATATATATATATATATATATATATATATATATATATATATATATTTGTTTTTCAAACATGTTTCATTGAATATGACATACAAGGAAAATCTATTAATATTCTATTCATTTCTTTCTAATTTTTAGTATTCTTAAAATAAAAGTAAGGGAGTGAAAATTTTTCGTATTTTCTATTCGGAAAGAGAAATCGGTGAGCCGAATTCGAATTCCAGTTGAACTATTGCATTCACTTACGCACAAATACCCTTGGGAAATGTCCAATCATGGGCTAAATAATATGACAGATTGGGTTCTATAGCCTTGGCTGGCAAACAATCTACCGCAGAAAGTAATGGCAACCTATTGTGATTTTATCTTCTGCCCAGTCAGCCATTTCTTTTTCGAGAAATTATCACCCAAGCGTGTATCACGTATGGCACTTAACTGATTGCTCCAAGTGGTTTCTGCCAGTTCTTTAGCCATTTTCAATGAGGTTGATTTGAAATTTTAATAATTTCTTTCAAAAATTGTTTTTTAATATATATATATATATATATATATATATATATATATATATATATATATATATATAAAAAGTTGGAATTAAATAGCTGTCCGGTTTTGGCTATAATATGTTGAATCACGACATCTTAAATTGTCCTTTGTGGCCGGACTTTTTATTTGAGAGAAATAATATATAACATGTATAATGTCACCAACAATTATATTTAAAGAAAATCATTCATTATGAAATGTTAGACAATAAATAAAAACCTGTCGAATTTTGCACAACGGAAAGGGGTTAATATTTAATGCAATTCAATACACTGCACGATTGAATATAAATTATTTTGAGGTGTTCGGTGGTAAAAATTACTTATTCTCCACGAGGAAACGTATCTCATTTTAACAACTTTCAATATCAAATCTTCTTCAGAGACAGAGGAATAAATTAAAAAAGTAAAAATAATAAAGAGGCAGTATATTTGTAGGTTGTTATTTCTGGTTAGTTCTTATTATTACTAATATATAAGTCATGTGTTTTAAAACAATTGATGAGATTTAAATGTATGTCAGTCAGTTAAATTCCATATATGGAACACCCTTGGGCGATCATGTCTCGAAAGACATGAATGAATAGGCAATAGATTATCCCGCAGTAGGTTGTCATTACATTCTGCGGTAGACTGGTTGCCAGTCACGGCTATAGACACCTGTTGTTTAACCCATAACTTTAGGGAAGAGACAAATTAATACCTTTTCCAAGGATATATGTGCGTAAGTGAATGCAAAGAATTCAACAGGAATTGAAACCCGGCTCCCCGATTTCTCGTTCCGAGCCAATATCCACTGCAACACAATTCACATGCACTGAATAAACTGATTAATGTATGTCCATGGAATATTTTAGATTAGAACGTATATAACAGTGTATTTGTATCAAACCAATTAATATATTTTAATATATATGTGAGAAATATATTGAACAGTAAATATGTTCTCCGGCAGTGATGACTTTTAATTTTCACTTACTTGAAATTGAATCTCCAAATTTTGCACTTCTAATCATCATAAACTATACCCCTGACATAGCCTAGAGTTCAGCCGAACAGAAAATGAAACATCTTTACAAAAATCCTGAGAGTGTATTATTCAAGTAATTACTGAAAAGAGTGATAGAATTCGTTGAAGTGATATTCAGGTAGAATATTGTGAAAATGGTACCGAATTTCTCTGTATGACTTACTGTCACTGTCACATTACTACTACTACTACTACTAATAATAATAATAATAATAATAATAATAATAATAATAATAAACGGGATTTTAACAGAAGTGAGAGAAGAGAGGATTATCTCAAAACTAAATGCAGTATTTATTGAACAATCTAATGTTTTATTTACCCTTTTAATTTAACCAGTAGCATATACTGTCATAACTAACTGCCAAAGTACATCTTTCATTTTGGGTGGCTAAATTTAATTTGCTGTCGATTGTTTAATTTGGACCCTACTAATGATTCTACAAGAAATAAACTGACGGTGAATCTGATTAGCAAAACTTTTTTGTTTATTCGAAGTAATTTGACGCTATTGAAATTCTCTCCGATTTCAGTTATTTTTGTCGATTTAAACACAACGCCTCTCTTTTCGACATTTTCTCAGTTTTTCTGACGATTTTTAAAAATTCTGAAGTGGGTCGGACAAACAAATACTAATATTTACCCGATTTATTGACAGGTTTAATAAAAGAAATAACTCTGGCCTTTTTAATCTATTATTATGTAATTTTTCATTATACATCTATTTCTGGTATGGTGGCACTACCTATCAAGTCTGAGGGAAGACCTAAGGTTGGTAGTGGTGTGTTGTTATGACTCCATTTCATTTTTTTTTTTCAAATGTCCCTAACATCCTTATCGTTATTTAGAGAAAGTTCACCGTAGTGTGTGGGTTGTACTTAACAAAACAATTTTGGGATACCTATTAAGCTGAAGTTTTGTTCCATTTTTTATCATTCCAACACCTATCACTGGCACAACTCTTGTTTTCAATTTTCACATTTTTCTATTTCAATTTCCAGGTCTTTATATTTTGACAGCTTTTCGAATGCCTTGGTTACTATGTTACACTACACTGGAAAAGCCCTATCAATTAATAAACAAGTTTTTTCTTTCAGGTTTTTAACAATAATGTTCGGCCTATTTGCTTCAACTTTTCTGTCTGTGTAGATGGTGTAATCCCATAAAAAGTTAACATCTATTTCTGTAACCGGTGCTGGGTGATGTTCATACCAGTGTTTGTTTACATATTTTCCATAGTGTTTGCACATTGTCAGTGTAAATATTACCCTACTCTATCGTGAGGATTTTTATATTCATTTGGGGCAAGTACAGAACAGCCTGAGATTAGATGGTTTATTGTTTGTTGGTATTTATCACAAAACCTGCATTTTGGATCCACATTATAATGTATAATATTTACCTAAAAGTTCTCAGTGAAAAGATTTTGGTCCTGCGCAGCAAGAATAAAGCCTTCAGTCTCAGACTTTAATTCAGGTGTACATAACCACCGATGAGTATCAACTTTATCAACATTGGGTGTGTTAACACGTTTTGATATTCGCTATGCGGAAGTTTGTCTTGCCAGTGTTGTTTCATCTGTTCAAGAGCTTTATCCTTGGATATCTTGTTCATATTTTTTGCCACAATACTTGGTTCTGTGCTTCTGTTTTGCTTTTCTACAGAATCTACTAAATGTAAATCTTGTTTGTATTTACTGCCTTCTTTCATTATTGAATATTTTTTCTGTTTTGATGTTGTTTAACTAATTGTATCATCCAGTCCTTTGATTTTTCTATGGATGTTAGTAAGCCAATAATTGTTGTCATGTATGACAATTCTAGCTGAATAAGCCTTTGGATGATTCATCTTATGTTTAGAAAGGAGCTTACTTGTTTTGAATCCATTCGTCTGATGTCGTTTAGAGTCCAGTCCAAGATGTTGAAGCTATATTAGACCAGTTGATGGCAAGGTTATTAATAGCCATAATTCTGTTCTGGGTTTTTAATATCAGTTGTACCATTTCTAGTACTCTTTACTCACTATTTCTTTTATTTTTTATGGTGAAATATTTCACTCTCATTTACACCGAGTTATTTATAAGCTTCTTCTTGCTCTAAATCGTTTATTGTTACAGCAGGGTCTAAGCTAACTGAGGATGTTTATTGTAGTGATCCTCGTAAAACTGTGGCTTTAGCACATGTAGCAGCATTTTACTGTTTACAGAAGACCTACCAGCACATTGTCATTTTTAGCATAAAACATTAAATCATCCATGTAAAATAGATGGCTTATTTTCTTTTGAGCTATTTTATAACCACATTCTCTCTTATAAGTTATCTGGTTAATGCTAATACTGATATGCAAAATAGTAAGGAAGACAAAGAGTCACCTTGAAATATAACTCTGTTGGTGTTTATTTTCCCAGACTTATAGGTTCCATTTATATGATTGAGGTAATGGTTTCTTTTCCATATCGACATTGATGAAATTGATGATGACGGGTGATACCTTGTACATATTTAAAGTCTTTATGATTCCTGGAATGTGTTACACTATCGAATGACTTACGATATTTTATCCAGGCAGAAATGAGAATTTTCTTTGCATTGAAGCAGTTTTCCAAGATCATCCTATTAATATGTAATTGGTCTTTAAATCCGTAACAGCTACGTTTGTACACTTTTTGTTCAAGTGGTTATTATTATTATTACAATTATTATTATTATTATTATTATTATTATTATTATTATTTATGCATTTTAAGTAAAAATATCTGACAGTACAGTAAAAGTATTTTTACTTTACTGTCATTTTAAAGCATTTTAAGTAAAAATATCCGATATCTATTGCTAGCGACCAAGTGACAATAAGTCATTCTCATGTGTTTTGTAATTCAATATACAAGTCGAATTGTACTTCACCAAATTCTAAACCTTTTTTAATTCTTCTTTGAATGATTGGTTCTTGAAGTGTTTTTTTTTTCTTAGTATAAAAGGTCCTGCGTATGACGATAAACTAAATACCTCATTAAACCTCTCGTCGAGAAATTTTGATGAGCGTAGAACCGCCTCTTAATTGTTGTAGTTCCCACGCCCAACCTGACCCGAGTGGTAATACCTGTCAGGGTTCCAGCTATGAGCAAATAGTTGACCCCCAAACTAAGAGTTAAGAGAAAAAAAAGTTAGGTTGGGTAAGAATATTTAGCTTTGGATAGCAACCTGTCTAATAGAATGAAATCTTTAAAATAAAAACCGCTACACTGTCTGCGGGTAAAATAGGATAGGCTGCTCTATCTAACATTTGTAGGTAAAATTACTAGATAGTTTCTCGATAGAAGCACTGAGTTTCTAGTCTCCTAAACTGCTTGGTGTGAGTAAAGACATACAGCTGTAAAGCTTGCTTCAATATTATCATGTTGTTCTAATTACGGAGCCACCATGAAAAACTGTACAATCCATGGTATCATGGTGATTTTCTAAGAGCAGCTTAGATGTGGCACAAGACCAAATGTATGCGACACCCAGTGAGCATCGAACTCACTACTCAATAGTAATGAGTTTAGCGAAAGAAGCTTGCTAACCATTCAAGGTGCCTCCAATCTGTACTATCATGGGAACGTACGTTAAACGATACACATAATGTAAAATCTCCATGTTTGTAAGTATCGTTTAAATCTTTGATAAACATTTGATATGCTTGTCCTCTTCAAAATTCCTAAGAAAGTCCCTTCTCTGTGAAGGGCCAGGACGTTTATTACCGTCTAAAACAATCTTGTACATATTTAAATCTACCGTCCGCCCGTGCATTGAATACTGCTGCCATATCTGGTCGGGAGCTTGTACCATCCACCTAGGTGTCCTTGACAAAATCCAATAAAGAAACTGTAATGTGATCGATCCTAACTTGGCAGCTCAGATAACAACACATTCTCACTGGCGTAGTGTGGCGTCCCTGTATCTTTTCAACAAATAATTTCAAGGCTTCTGTTCCGTTGAACTTAGCTCAGTGGTGCCTCTCCTATATATAAATTTTCTTGAGACACAAGATTAGCAACTAGGTCCCACCGTTTTACTGAGAAACCAATAAAATGTAAACGCAAATTTTAATTCATCAGCTTCTTTTCTCGCATTCCCGTCTGTGGAATTCCCTTCCATTTATTTGCTTTCCTGACAGCTACAATCGCCAAGAATTTAAATGTAAAATCAGTAGTCATCTCCTATCACATTAACCTGCATCCTCTCTCTCATGCTTTGTTTCTTCGTCGACTCCACTCTCATCAGTATTCTCATCCTTCTCTTACCCACTTCCTGACACCCCCTATAACCTATCACTCTTTCTTAACACTTTGTTTCTATGTAACCTCCTTTAAAACAGTGGCAGTAAAATGCCTTGATCGGGCGATATGATATATATATATATATATATATATATATATATATATATATATATATATATATATATTATCGTTTCACCCAAAGCAAGGCAGTAGTGCTACTGGTGCGCAGGGGCCTACATAAGAGAAGAGTGAAATTTTATGGCAATATTTAATGTGTATGAGAAGGATGATAATACTGGTGTGAAGAGAGAAGAATGACAATACTGCTGTATAAAAAGGCATGTGAGAGTAAATTGAGAGGAGCAAGCTTCAGTGGGTGTCGGGGAAAGAATAAAAATGAAGGGAATAAATTACAGTCATCAGGAAAGGAAGTATACAGAAGAGATTTCTACAAATTAATAGTGCGAGAAAAAGCTGTTATGGTATAAGAGGTGGTCAGATTTAACTATTTTGGCACTAAAAAGCGAGACTTTCTTGCTAGTCTAGTTGCTCGAGTAAATTCATCTAGAAAAGGTATCAAGGAGCGAAGCTCATCGGGAGAAAAGTCGTAAAAATATTTGTAGGAAGATCATTCGTCGGTGATAAAGTGACTAGAGTCAAACTGCCAGGTTGGGATCGATTACATTGAAAAATTTTCTTTAGAATTAGGGGTGCATAACCAGGGATGACAGCAGTATTCAATGCACGGGTGGATGGTTGATTTATATATGTGTATGTTGCTTTCAGTCGAGAATAAATTCTTTGCTCGTCACAGTGACCCAAACTTCTTACCAGTTGATTTTGCTCTTGATTCAATGTAGTTGCAAACTTGAGTTCCATTGTGAGAGTGAGGTTGAGGCGGTGTAGTTTATTGCTATCCCGGAGATTAGTCTGATCCATATTGAAGGTGGTTAGGAGAAATTGTCTTCGTTTATATAGCATTAAAATTTACAAGTGATTTCTTACCCAAGTCCGTCACAGATTAGAGGTCAATTTAATAATCAGCAGTGAGGTTAGATTTGTCTGTCTTAGCAGATTTCTTACAGAGGCCTTAGCGTAAATGCCAACTTGGAATCTGATCGTATTATAATAAAGACCGTTATATATATATATACAACGGTCTTTATTATAATATAATAATAATATAATAATATTATAATATTATAATATAATAATAATATATATATATATTATTATTATTATTATTATTGTAAAACGTACCAAGAAAACCGTATCACTAATAATGACTAAAATCATTAAGTCCTACATTACCAAAACGGTAAATTTAGTCGTCAATCCCAAAAGGTAATACCAAATGGGAAGAGGGGAATCAAAAAAAGAAACAAACAATGCAAAAGCTTTGTTCGAAAGAAAAAAAACCAAAGACGAAAAACTTAACAGTAAAGAGCTCAATACGAAAGTATGAAAGTACGAAAGTAGAGCTCTATTGACTATATATATATATACATACATAAATATACATATATATATATATATATATATATATATATATATATATATATATATATTGTTGTTGTTGGAACAATCCTATTTCTTTATCCAATATTTATCTCTCGCTCTCTCTCTCTCTCTATATATATATATATATACATATATAATCCTCTCAAGTATTTTGCTGTCATTTGTTACTGTAGGCGTACACTCGTTCTAAATAATGAAAATTAACGTGTTCTCAAACATGCTGTATTCTATTTACTAATTAGGACAGTAAAATGTTATATCTATTTTCTCATTAATATAGAGTTGCAATGATCTTGTTAAAATATGTTATCAATTACGTCATTATATTTTAAAACCACTTACATTAGGATCACTTGGTATCAGGTAACACATTAACATTTTATCATTAAAATCTTTTATGAATTAAAATATTTAAGTTTTACACCCATTTTTTATCTTTAACGTTTTCTGTCAATTACCACATTAAAATGCATCCGTTGCCACATTAAAATAATTTGTCAATTACCACATGAAGATTTTATGTCTCCACAGTAAAATTTTCTGTCTATTAACACATTAAATTTCTGTATTAGTTTTGAAATAAAATCCATGCATCAATTACTACATAAAAATCTTATATATCTTTCTTCATTAAAATCTAGTCGTAATTAATAAATTAATTGCTACATTAAAATCTGTTATAAGCCATCCCCTGATTTTTTTTCTCACTACGCTTGCACATTGTGTCTCTTTTCATCCTTTCTATGTATTCTATAATCATCTGTGTCATGGTTTTTTTTAATTCACCATTATATTTATCAAGCTACGTTCTGATATTCTTTCAATGTTTACTTCACGGCAAAAATAGATTAGTACATCTAATTACACTAAAGAAGAAAGTATTAAGTCAATTTTGCAATTGTGAAAATTATAGGTATTTCTTTGTGTGCAATGTTCTATTAGGACGTTGATGATCAATATCGCATGACTTCTTATCCTTTGTGGCTCTTAAAGGCTTTTGGCATTATACCAATTTAACTGTTCAGTTACTGTATTCTATGTGTCCTCGGCGTCCAATATATCCTGTTGATCTTAAATATTTTAGCCATATTAAAATTATGCTTCTCTCTAATTTTACAAAACAGTCTCGCTTTGCTCATATTTCATTAAATATTTCATCGTTAGTAACATTTTCAGTTTATGCTTTTCTCAGCATCCATCACTGAAACCAACTGTTTGTCGCTCCGTGTCACACCATTAACTATAAGGATGTAGCGCAAAATAATTTACCATACAGGAGTTTAACCATTACATAACAATTACGTATATATTTTACCTCTTCTAATAAACTCCGAACGTCCTCATACTTTGCTTAGATTATAAAAAACACTTAACCCTCTAGGGCAATTCGTATCATATTTGATACAGTATTTCCCTATAAGGAAACATTTGGTATTTCCCTATAAGGAAACATTTGGTATTCATTGACTGAGCAGTCAGTACTGCTTTCATTTGAAATTTATAAAATATTTATCTTAAAAAATTTTTCAGGAAAATATTTCTTTCAAGGCTTGTTTTCATACTGTATCAAATATGATACGAATGGCCCTAGTGGGTTAAAATTCTAGTATGTTTACAGATGTTTGTGTCACATTTTCATCATCTGTTAGTACACAGCCAAGATAGTTAAATTTCTAGAGTTATCTGAATCAATTATCTTCCATTGATATCTTGCACCTTTCGTTAGGAATATTAACATTGCAAAATGTTTAGATTTTGTAAAGAATCTCTTGATGCATAACTGTGGTACATAATCAGATGTGACAGTAAAATATCCAATGCATGTATGAATGGCAGAATTATAAAGAAATACGATAAATCCTGGAGTGAAAAGTTCACTAAAAAGACAATTTTCTAACAGCAGACTTAGAAAGTGATTCAATATAGTCGTTCGGCTTTCTGAAAATAGAATAGCATTTTGCCTTCCATCAGCCGTGTTGATGAAGTCAAAAAAGATACTTTAAATCGATTAAAAGAGGGCTTTTTAGCTTTGGAATCGTTAAAATTAAGAAGCTATTTCTTGCTTAAGTTAACAATAAATTGAAAGTCTCTGTTGATATAAGCTTCCAATTTGATCTCATCAAATCTCTCAGACTTGCCATTAAGACAGGAATAAATAGCATAGATACCGAGACGAGAAGTAATTACGTCGGAAAGGTTGTTGATGAAAATTAGTGTTACAGAATGGGCTAGGATGGCGACTGATTGTTCATAAAACGTCGTTGGTGTGGTGTTCTGACAGTGATGGATTGTCGTTTTATAGATTTGGATATACGAATGAAGCAGCACGAAGTCGGTAGAGAAATTCTGTATTGGCGATACGGTTTCCAAAATAAGGTTTGATAAACATACTAAGCTTGCACGTAACAGTGTGCAAAGCGAACGAGTGGGCATTCTTTTCGCTAAAGTCCTTTCTTTAAAATCGCTGATAACATGTTTGACGTTCTCCTTTAATGAAGCGTATAAATAAACGAACATCATCTTTAGTTGAAACAGCCTCTGAAGTAGTATTTGGATCCGAAGAGCTACACTCACTGTCGACACGTAATGAAACATTCTGACAATTTCGATGCAAGAATGGACCCAAAAGGCACGTCAGTATTAACAAGAAATATTTGGCTCGGAGATTGTATACTATTTATGTTTCATTACCGAAAAGTGTAATATTTTAAATTTTGTTCTATTAAATAAAGTTTCTGATAGGTGTTTAATGCTTTATTTTCATTGCAATGCATTTTGTTTTTCATTACTATGTTCTGTTTAGCAGAATCTTTTAATGCCTTTATGTAAATAGCGACTATTTTCTTAAGCTTAAGTAAATGAAATAAACCAAGCTTCGTTTATATTTAAACTGCCATATCTAAAAACAAAAAAAACATGTGATAGTTGATTTTCTAATCGCCGCTTAAATCTGGCACAAGGCCGAATGTATGAGGTACCCAGTGTGTATCGAACTCGCTATTCAGTTGTAATAGATTCGTAGCAAACAAGCTTGCTAACGATTATAACACACCGAGGTGCTCAAAAAATTTATATGGTAGATATGTACCTTTTCTTAGGCAGAGTATAACAACAGAAAATTTACATTGATTTTATGTCTATGTCAATGTTAAATCCTATATCTTTTTAAAAAATTTGATTATTTTTCTGAATTTGTCTGTTATATATTCTTAGGATAATAAAATTGTTGTGTCTGTAGAATCCTATGTAATTATTATCACGTACACTATTTAAGTTCATATAGTAAATGTATACCTATTCAATTACTGCTCTTTGCACCATCAAAACTCAACTCAGTAACATCAAATTTTCTTGTTTTTTTATCCATGCGTCTTTGATGTCTAATAATGAGGATTTGCGACAGTGCTTAATTATATTTAGTTTGTACTTATTTTTTATTTGTTCTTGAGCTAAGCAGATGGTCTGACTCAGCACATGTTCGGTTATAGAAGCGCATAATTTTTTTAATACCGTTTTTAAAAATCCACATGTAAATCTACTTCTACAATCTCTTATAACAGATGATCATAAGAACGTTTTGCATAGACCTTATTCTTCTTACTATGATTATATATTTTTTAATTCTATGGTATTTCAGGACATAGGCACTCTTGGCTTTACACGTAAACCGTTTTTATGAATCGACAGGATTTCGTTTGAAAGATAGTAATCTACTTTTCTGTTGCCTTTCTATCCTCTGTTTCAAAATCACAGACGTCTTTTGCCTAGACTTGCTACCATTCAAGATTAGAGCTCATCATATAACCCTATATTCGACGCATAACTAGGTAAGAAAAAAGACTTTGTGCTTTACTTAAAGGCAATATAGTAAATTGAACGCATCTCGTCTGTAATTTAACCTCAGTTCACTGCCTGCACTTTCACTCCAGTAACTGCTATGCTACCTGTACGCACAAAATTTCAAAATGTCTCTAATAAAGATGTCTCTAATAAAGATGTTAAATATTCAATAACTTTTTTTTTCCTTTTAGATCGACAACTGTTATTTAATTTATTCATTTTGTACTTCAAGTTAAAACTAGCAGGAGTCACCTTGCTTTCAGACAGGCTGCAACTGATAATTGATTTTGATCCCTACTGGGTACTCGTAACTTGTGATCTTAGCTTTTAATGCTGGGTGGCATAAAATTTCTTGTGGAGACTGAAAACGGTGCTTAATGGTGCTAGGCAACCTGAGGTCATGCTGGGTGGCGTAAAAATCTCTCGTGGAGATGCAACCGGTGCTTGATAGTGCTAGGTAACCTGAGGTCATGGCACGGATATATGAGCACAGGTGCCCCACATTAAACAGCTCCTTGTCAGTGGAAAGACGGCACAAGTAACTACTTGCAATAAAGTGCTACATTAAAGCGACGCTTGATGAATAAAATTAAGCTAACATTTATTTTTACAGTTACCGTATATTTTGACTTTTCCCGATGGGTTTCTTAAAATCGCTTAGAAATTGTTGAACAGGAAAAACGTATATGATAAGATTAAATCTGCTGTACGTGATCAGCTTCAAAAGATATTTTATTCATAAGAAAATATTATCATCTAAAAATATTTTTTGGCTGTTGTAGTTGAACATGTTGAAATTAACCGCAGTATTTGACGTCGGATGTGCGATGTGGTGCCATGGATATCGATTCGGAACAACAAATCGGGGAGCCGAGTTCGAATTCCGGTTAAATTCCTTGCATTCACTTACGCAAAAATACCCTTGGGAAAGGTATTAATTCGTCTGTCCCCTACAGTTATGGGCTAAATAACAGGACATACTGGGTTCTATAGTCATGGCTGGGAACCAGTCTACTGCAGAAAGTAATGGCAACCTACTGCGGAATAATCTTCTGTCCAGTCAGTCATGTTTCTTTATAGACATGATCGCCCAAAGCGTGTATCACTGATAGTACTTAACTGACTGATTGGACTGTAGTCGAGATCTCATCAGTTTGCTGCTGAGTTGACGAGATGCAGCCGCAAACATTTTATTCCCTCTCATTTCGTGTTTGTAGAACTCTCTTTCGGGTTTCATGATTTTATGAAAATTCAATATTAAAAAAATTAAATCAGTTTCTGATGTTATCTACTGTCCTTCTTATTATTCTTTTCTCGTTCCGCCCAATAGTAATGTTTCAGTTACTACTTATTTCCAATAGAGTAACCCTTCGTGCTTTTTTGGCTTTTCTGCCTTACTTGGAATGAAATCGATTAAAATAAAAAAATATACATATCCTGCTCCGATGAACTTAGAAGACTGGTGCCCCCTATATATGAACTTACACGAGCCACAAAATTAGCAACTAGGTCTCATACTTTTACTGTGAAACCAAAAAATCTACACCATCTTTACTTCTTGTCGTTCCCGCTCGTGGAAATCGCTTCCATTTACTTGCTTCACAGTCATCACCTATCTTTCTAACTTGCATTCTCTTTCTCATACTCCATTCTCCGTCCACTCCACTCGCATAAGTATTCTCTTCCTTCTCTTACCCACTTCCTAACACTCTCTATAATCTGTCACTCTTTCTCATAACTTTTCTCCTATGTAAACCTATGCGCACCAGTGGCAGTAAACTGTCTTGCTAAGGTTGATATGATTATAAAAAATAATATCGATTTCACTGTCTCAAATGAAGGTATTCAAAAACGTATCCACTAAGAAAGTTCAATGGGTAGAGGGTTTGCCCAGTATTATTCATAATTAAAAAATCATGAGACAAAAATGAACAACGTATTTGAGAATAACAGCATCCTACGCTTACTGCGGGACAAATTTTGGGTGTTGATTTACATCAAGAAAATTGCTAATGACCAATTATTTTCCTAAAAATAAGCTGATAGTAATTCAGTCTGGCTTCCCGCATAATTCGATAGTTTTGTTACTGTCTGAATAGGTGAATGAACTTAGTAACAATTAATTTTTAATTGTTACATATTAACTCATTTTAAGTTATGTGAAGACTAATTGTTTGTGTAACAAAGAGTGACAATCAAAGACATTTTATGTGGTAATCAATTTGTTAATTTGCAAATGATTCATCAAACTATATCTTTCATTTTTATTTTATCGTGAAACTAATATTGTTTTGTTTTACTTATATTATTACACACACACACACATACACACTTACAGGAACACACACACATACACTCACAAATACACACACATACATACATACATATATATATATATATTGATACATGTTTCATTAAATAATATAGACGAGTTTGTCGATTTATTTTATCTAAATTCTTGCGTGTGTGCGTGCTTGCTGGAAGCGAAAATTGCACTACATCTTGTGACGTCACACATCATCACGTGAGAGTGGAGACGAGACGTATGGAAAACCATTGGGAAAAAACAATCGCTCCTGTTATCTATTATAAGCATTTAATTATGATTGTAGAGATTTCGTAGTTAATTTTGTTCAGGTTAGGTGTCAGCTATTTTATGTATATGGCTTCGAGAACTTTTAGTTTTTGTTTGGTTTTCATGTTCAAGTATGGTTGTGTTTTCGACGAGGATTTCGCGGAATTGTTTGTGTGGCCTGGCATGTTGTTTTAAATGCCTCAAGTATTCTCGTTTAAATTGCATCCCAAACATCGTTAGAGCGAGTTTGTCGTTTGACCAACATAAATATTGCCTAATCCGTTTGAGATACAATCTCCCAAACGGCACTTGAATTTGTAAACTATGTTCGTTTTTTTACAAACCGCTAACCAGAGAAGAGTCATTGCGAATAATTGAGTTGGATATACTACATTTAAAGTAATATATGATTAACTTAAATTTTGCTAGGATCTCTTGTAGATATAATAATACTTATTAATTCTTTAGTATATTTTCATCTTGTTTATAGTTGTATGCAAATGAGATTAATATGTTTAAGAGGGTTGATGCAGGACTGTGCTTTATCTGCTTAGTATTGAGACTTCTTAGAAAGCATCTTATTTGTTCGTGAACTATGTAGATTGGGAAGCTATTATTAATTAGTGTTTGTTTTATATTCTTTAGTTCACTATAGAAAATCTGTTTACATAAAATAAATCGATAAAACTTGTCTATATTATTTAATGCAAGATAGATGCATCAATAAATAATGGTGTCTAAACATACACTATATATATATATATATATATAATATGCAAAACTCTTTATAAATATAATTTATCAGTATATAGCATCAGTGGATTCTTGGATATGAAATTTATTACAAAAGATTGTAATGTAATATGTACAAGTGATTTGTCATTTCTATGTAAAAAAAGAATGTTAGTCTGTAAATGTTTCCCATATATATTTATTTTATTATAAAACTAATGTTACATCTTTCGTTACTATACATGTATCCATATCTATCTATCTATCTAGCTAGCTAGCTAGCTATCTATCTATCTGTATATATATATATATATATATATATATATATAAATTATTAACCTGATATATTTTTCATTTGAAATATAATTCCCCATTATATATCATTTATTGATACTCGCGTTTATAACTTATTACAACAGATTAAAAACCTTTATGTAATGCATAAAAATAAATCATCAACGCAAAAGTCCATCCCGTGGAAAAAATATTAATACTGTTTTTTATGTGATATTACTAGAAGATAAATTCATTGTTAATATCATAGATATTACTCTGCAAAACAAGACATTTTTCTACGTAATATCACTAATTGCATTACTGATAACCAATAAACAACACTTAATTCTTACACAACCGGCCATAATTTGTTTTTAATACTGCACAATAATATGTGCATCAAATGGACTGTTCTGGTGTCAAGTTTTGGGGATCTCTTCCCATGCTAGTCTCTTATTCTTATTGGCTAGCCAAAGCAAAGGCTTCATGGCTGCCCTGTAAAGAATTTCAAAGTAATAATAACAATAGCAACATTCTATTTTCATTTAGAATTGTGCACTTGGCATTAAATACTATAAATACTAGGAATTACATCAGTTTTTTAAAAACAACTTGGAAATTGCCTAATAATTATGGCCGGTAGTGTATATTGGTTACACATTTACAAAACTCCCGTATGTTGAATTGTCATTTATTACGATTTAATGCACTTCGCACGCATATAGATTAACATATCTCAAGTAACCAAAACAATATTAGTGTAAAACAATTTGGTCTGAGATAACATCATTATATCGTACATGATTCAATGCAAAGAGAGACTCAAAACAACAAGTGAACAATGAAAAAATTAATTCTGACAGAAGCCAAATTAGGGAGGTATACAGGCTAATAAAACATTAGCTACACATACATGGTCAGTATCTTTTAATAAGACATATATATATATATATATATATATATATATATATATATATGTGTGTGTGTGTGTGTGTGTGTGTGTGTGTGTGTGTGTGTGTGTGTGTGTGTTAGGGCTTAGAATGTACTCGCTATTTTCCAACAGACGTCTTTTCTAGAACTTACAACGCGTAGATCCAGTGAGGAGCTATTAAAAGCGGGATTGCAATTCGGTGTACGTCAGTTCGCAGAAGTATAAACAAATTTATTTTCCGTAACGTTAAGCATGCAGGATTTTTTTCCCTAAAGAAAGTTTACTTGTGACGAATTTTACTGCAATACTTTATTCAAAAGAATTCTGCAACTGATGCACAGAAGTCTTATTGACACTTACGCCGACGATATTTTGTCGGAAGCAATACGCAGAGATTGTTTTAAACGCTTTAAAAATAATTATATTGATGTTAAATATAAAGAACGTTCTGACACATCGAAAAAGTTTGAAAACAAAGAATTGGGAATATTACTTCATGGATGTGCGTTGTGGTGCAGTGGATATCGTCTCGGAACGACAAATCGGAGAACCAAGTTCGAATTCCAGTTGAATACCATTGGAAAAGTATTAATCCATCTCTTCCCTCCAGCTTTGGGTTAAATAACAGAACAGATTGGGTTCTATAACCTTGGATGGCAACTAGTCTACCATTGAAAGCAATGACAACCTACTGAGTGATAATCTTCTGCTCAGTCAGTCATGTCTTTGAAAAAGACATGATCGCATATAGCGTGTATCACGTATGGCACTTAACTGACTGACTTCATAAAGACTCATGTCAGACTCAAGCTAAACTTGCATAATTATAGCACAAGTTTCGAAATGTTTGAAAATATTCGTAATGGTTCAAAAGTAAGGAGACTGGATGCTGTATAATTTAAAGACAAGAGATGTCCAACGGCGTTTTGTCACATGTAAACAGCTGTTTCAACCTTCAAAAAAGAAAAATGTTTTCGTATTGCATTGTAATCGACGATGAAATGTGGAGATACTACAATACGTCTAAGCGTAGAAGGTCGTGGGTAAGCCTATCAATGCATCACCACCGGCTGCAAAGCATAATAACCATAGTTCGAAGCTTCTGTTTTGCTATTTGGGTATAGTTTATTCTGATCTGCTCAAATGTAGGATAATTGTGTTATCAATCATTATCTTTTTATATTAAAAATGTAAACAGGAAGATCCTTGTAGATGTCTAGAAATGGACGTATGGTCAGATCCGTGTAATATAACACGTATCGTTAATGCATTTGTTGTAAATCGAACATATATCCTACACCAAGAAAACAAAAAGGCACCTAGCGGTGGTGTAATAGTTAACAAGTTTGTCTCGCTTGAATCATTAAAATTGAGTAGTAAGTTAGATCCTCACTGGGTGTCCCTTACTTGCGGCCGTGTTTCACGTCTAAGCTAAGCTTAGAAAATCACCTTCCTCCATGTTTGGGGTTTGAGCGCAGAGCTAACAACTCTGCCTCATAAAAAACAGTTTGTTATGGAAACAGCAAAAATGCTGCCCCTACATACCATTGGGTGTAACGGGA
>JBBBDQ010000932.1:3955000-4262500 GCA_037127315.1 Ascarosepion bandense
AGCGTGTGCACAGAATTGCCAGTCTACCCAGATGGCTAGTTACCTGGATAGAATATTAGTGAGAAAGATCGATCTAGATTTACAAGATTGCCTCACGTTCTACAGGTTAGACTATACAGACCATAGACACGTCTGTCTCCGGGTGGCGGTAGGTATTAGGCCTAGATTGGCTGGACACTGGAATTTTAATCTATCCTTACAAGACTGGCGGGATTTTGAGTAACATCTAATTTAACTAGTGCATAGGGAATTAATGAGGCGGTTATTGGGAATAAGTGGTAGGAAAAGTTTGAGGATATGATTAGATCTTTCACCACGACTATCCTCTAGAGACAACGTTAGCGAGACAGGCTCAGGAGCGTGAGGATAGCAAGCGCTACCGGCATCAGATATCAAGCTTCCGAGGCCTTTAGTGGACTGATGGACCCGTCCACATTTTTAGTATGTGGTATGGGCCGGATCTCCAGCTAGACAATTTTTTTCGGAAGTACAGACAAATGTCGAAACGGTAGTCCGGACTTGGCTTCGACGGCGGTTTTCCATTCAGTTAAGGGCTGATATGTGTGCTATTTATTTTTCCTCTCATCCTGTATCAGTTGTCTATACTCCCGTGCTATAGAGACAGTCGGGTGGTGTTCGTGCGAGTATTGTCTTCGCAATCATAACATCGACATAGATCTCGCACACGACTGTGATAATGTGTCGACCCTGTATTCCGGGAAGAAACGGATGGTGTTTCTAGTGTCGCTGGGCCGTACTAAGGATGGTGATTTGTACGTCGTGTATGGAGATAATTTTGTTATACGAACTTCATTCTTATCAGCATCTGATTCACTTCTTTCAACATCAGCTCAAGAGGAAGATCGGATCTGATAGAAAGCATTTGATATCGACATCTTACAGTAAAATATAGTTAACTGTAGAGAGTCTGGTTCGTGTGAAAAAAAGCTACTTGTGAGTTCCTTTTTACGTTCTCTTCTCGGCACAACTAGGCGCTCTTGCGTGATTCCTCCTCTGGTTAAGATAGACTCTCTTTGTTTACTGTGAGAGAATAACTTTTCTTGACTGTTCCCGGATTTTTCTTTGATTATGACACATGTCAAGATTTTCAACCACCCCAATTTGTTTTAGTCCCCTTTTTTCAACTTGACTGGGTTAATTTTTGATTTTTCTATTCCATTTTTTATTTTCTTCCTTCTCTGTCCGTTACTGAGCGTGCGTCTTGATTTTACTTATTGATAAAATACAGCAGCCACTCTTCGTTTTGAGAGATAGACGGGTTTTACTAACATTCGTTATGTTTTTATTTTTAATGTTTTAGTTATATAACATTTTTGTTATATTTTGGGTATTCAGCGCTCATTCTATCATTTCTCTATCATATATTTTTAAATATATATAAAAAAGAATAAAAAAGAAATATTGTATATCAAACACTATTATTTTCGTGTTTTCAGATTTCTCTGCGAATATTTTAGAATATGCAGGATTCTAATCTGATTGAAGAGTTCTTGTAATGAATATTCAGATTGTAATAAGTGAAGAAAAACATTTTCAAAATTAATACTGCGCTTTGGTAGCAAAGACGCCAACTGTGAAATGCACTCCGTGTCCAAAGTCGGACAACCATCGTCAAGATTACGCATTGATCATACCGGCTCAATAAAGCGAATTTATTACTTTATTTTGGTTGAAATCTTTACCAAGTGGCCAAATGTTTTTAAATCTAAAACGCCAACTAATAGAGTAGCACTAGATCGTTTGCATAAATTATTCACTAGTTAAGGCATGCCAGAGCCTATCGTATCTGACAACGGTACATGATTTTTTCAAAAGTAAAATCCATTCAATAATATACTTAATATTTCCACCCTACAACCAAAGGTCAAATGGAATGGTGGAAGGATATTTCATGTGTTCAAGAGAACAGTTAAGAAGACAAACAGAATTGAAATCGTAAACGAAGAATAACAAAATATTTTGTCCATATATCGCATGACACCTAATGTAAATGCAAGTTCAGGAATGACCACGTCTGAACTCATGTCTGCAAGGAAAATTCGTTCAGTATTCAATAAACTGAATTCAGTGGAAGAAGAAATAGCAATGGTAAACTCTACAATCTCTGCGGAAAAAAACTTTTAATTATAAATGTGAAAATGCACGTTGGAAGAATGATCCATTGATAAAAGACTTCCAAATGTTGTACCTGAAAAACATCTAAAATGGGGGATTAAGAGACATTTAAATCACATAAAAAACAAATACAGCGGACGCACATCAACACAAGGATATTACCTATAACATTGATTTACGAATTGTTTAACGTAGCTACGCCTCAAACAATACACTATAATCGCTTAAGTAAGCGAAAACGAATACCAACGAGTAATACGGAAATACACCCTAAAAACAGATATATATCGTCCAGGGGGCATATAATTTTAAAGGAATGATGTTGTAGAGTAACCAGCATACTCTCAGCATTACAACCAATATACTAGTCCATAGAGTCTATGGATATTTATTTAAAAATTCATTTTTAATAAGTAGCGACAACCAGATTAATAATCGGATTTATTTACTTCATTGGCTATTCAGAATTTAAATCCTATTTTCTGTTCGTAAGTTTTTACTTGTAATTGTTTGTAACTTATTGTTCTGTATTTTTGGTATATATCCGTCAGCACCGGATACAGTGCTGAATAAATATATTAAGCAATCATTCACCTCAACGATACAACACATAGATAGGTAGATAGTGACGAGACTATCATAGATATATAGGCAGGTTAGCAGAAATGTATGGCCTATATTTAGGTAGCAGATATTTACTTCAAACACAGTGTAATCAATATTATGATAACGTGCGTATATTTAATATATATATATATATATATATATATATATATATATATATATATATATATATATATATATATAACTTTCTAAATCTAATAAATTGTTAAACTTAGATATTTTTAAATTTGTAAACGAATAAAGTGAATCTAATAGTCAATTAATACTGCTGATCTTAATTTAATCAAATATTAATACTAATGCCCCAAAAATTATTTTTGAATCTGCTCACATTTTCACCAAATTAGAAGTTACTTTATTCTGACTGGTCCACACTGTCTATACAACAATGCCTCCCTGATTAACGGGGTTTTGATTGTTTTAAACATTTTAAACCCCTTCAACTTGAAATAAATCTCATCACTTAATAAGACATTAGTATCGAAACAAAATAGCTACATTTGTAGTTATATTATAATATATTCATGTTATAATTTCTGAATGAATTTATATGTATATACATATATATATATACTGAATTCGTCTGCTCCCTATATTTGGTTCATTGTTGTTGTCGTGGGGGGTTGGTTGGGGTTATTGATAATGAAGTGAATGTGTCTTCTAGAGTTTTGAAGAGCCTGGTGTGTAAGTGCTAAATTGTTGATTAATGGTATTATCTGTTGGAGTGTAGGTTTTTATCTGTCGGGTATATCTTTTGGTTAGAATTTCGCAGAGATTGGTGTAGGGGGGTTATTACTCGGTCAGTTTTGTGTGCTTGCGTGGGGTTTTCTTGTGTGTGTGATTGGGGACTTGTCTTGTTTGTTGACGTTAAGAATTTTTAGGCGTCTTGCTTAGCTAGAGCTTGATTTATTTGTGTCTGTTGTTACCAGACAAATTTTATTTATTCTCTTTCATTTAGTGGCATGGCTGTTTTTCTTAGGGTTCTTTATATAGACGTTAAACGTTGAAACAAACATATGATTGTCGAGGGCATATATTAAAAAATAATGTACATGTTCTAAAACATAATTTATAATAAATATTCACAGTTCTATACATCATATATCGAGCACCATTTTAAATTAATGTTTTGGACGGAAAAAGTGCTTTCTTCGTTTTGTACCCACACGGATACACACACACACACACACACACACACACACACACACACACACACACACACACATATATATATATATATATATATATATATATATATATGTTAAACACTTAGGATTATAAAAAATAGAAGTATATGGCATTAGTAATGCGAAATTACACATATGAACACGTATATATACTCAGTAGTACACAAACACATATGAATATAAGTGCTTTCGCACACAGCTGAGAGAAAAACTCATGGGTTGTTTAGAATATTATCAGTTGATTTCTAAATCATATATTATATGCAAATAAAAATACATAATTTTATTCGTGGGCAAAAGAAGAAGCCAAAATCAATGTTTTACCACCCAAGTGAGCAAAGCTCTTTTACGTGAAAGGAAAGCCGGCTGACCTAGGGCAGGCAGTTAGGAAATGGACACGAATCTATAATCAAAAGGGCAGTTACAAAGTTTGTTTTCTTATTTCACTTATGGGTTTCCTACGGTTAAAATGGAGTGTTCATGATATTTTTTGCCAAATGTGACAACAGACAAAAAACGTAAAAAGAAACAAAAAGGCACAGAATAACCCGAGAATAAATAAATGGTCGAGAAAAATAGTAAAAAAATAAAGAAGTAAAATGAAAAAAATAAGCTTCTTTACTTGAAACATTTTTTCTTCCTTTTCAAATAAGTAAACTATCAAATTTCTTACAGAGACTAAATCTGCACGGAAATTTCCTTGTCGAAATATTGAACTAGTAATATCATTTTCTAAAGGTGAGTTTTTCAGACATACTTACGAACTCTTGCAAGGCTTTCGACTTATTCTCACCTTTCTTTAAAACCACATTTTAAAAAAGATACATTCGCTACAGACTCTTTCTATGAAATGATTAGTCCGATTTAGAATCTAGAATCTCAGCAGTAAAATAAGATTAGCTGTGCTGCCGTAATGCAAAAAGCAAAATAAATACTTTGAATATTCATCCAAAATATTAAATCAAATATTTATTTCAGAACTGTCTTGTTTATATAATTGTTGTGGGGTCTCCTCGTTTTTTTTTTTTTCATGATAATAGACTCGTTTGTATACGTACATTTCTGTCATAGTGAGATCCGCGAGATACCGAACGTTACTGAGGTTTCACGGAGATTACAGCGTAGTAGTTCATAGTAGCTCTGAGTTTCATTCAGCCTAAAGATACCCGTCAGCTTCCGACGTGGACTTACTAAACATAATACAGCTTCACTTCAGAGACTTGTATTACGTAGTAACTCGTATTACTGGATTACTAACTGGCGTTACAATTTGTATCTTTACGTTTAATATACTTATTTTTCAATCTCGAATTCTGGTTGTTGTTCCTTTATTTTGTGCGGTTCTATTTCCGGGATCCACAACAATAACATATATGTTATTTTCTGACAACAAAACTTCAATTTACTTGATTTTGTTAGAAAAGCTTATTATTTGATTAGGTACAAATAACTAAGATAATTACTCTCTCGAGAATTGTCAGTGTGGTCCAGTGGACATCGGATCAAGAAATCGGAGAGCCGATTTCGAATTCCATTCAAATTAGTTGCACTCATTTACGCGCAAATATCTATAAGAAAAGGTGTTAATCACGTCTCTACCCTTCAGATATGTATCAAATAACAGGATAGATTTGGTTGTATTTAACCAGTTTCCCGTAGAAAGTAACGGCAACCAACTGCAAGAAAATCTTTTACCCAATTAATAATGTCGATTCAGGATCTGATCGCCTAAGCGTATATCACGTATTGCACTTAACATGCAAAGAGATGGTAAGAAAATATCAGCGTAATTTAGGATATCAAAAATGAAATATATTTTAATAAAATTGAATCTAAAAACTGTAATGAATTATATCAACACATATTATACTTATATAATTACTTACGCTATGCCAATATATTAATAATAATATATTAATCGCATGAAAAAACGAAAAATACGCTACTTGGAAACAGTGAGAAAAACAATAAATTAAGTAAGAAATAAACTTATTCCATCCCCAGCTGCCCCTAAGTCTCAAAATTGCATATATGTGTTTTGCATGCGTCAAATCTCCACCTACTGTTCCGCCCCGTGTGAACAAAAGTGTTGTTGATCTGTTAAAATCCCTCACTTTACCTGCCACGTTGGAATTTCTGATCTCAAGTTGAGTTTCGGGCTCGGAGAACGGTCATCTTGTGTCTTACTCGGCGGCTACTGCAAATGAAGAGGCGGGGTGAAAGCACAACTCAGGAATGGTGAAAAACAGACAAGAACAAAAACGTAAAGAGATTGCAGCAAATGTCAGTCTTTGTGAACTAATGATTATATTCGTAAGCTCTTGTATAGCAACTGTGGACAAAAAGAAATTAATAGAAAATTTAAAATCACAATGAATCCTTGACTCAGTGTTCACAAATTACTGCCTGCTAAGTTTCGTCGTCACAAGAATTAAGACAGCCAGTTCCTTCTTATGCTATCCTTTCATTTTCTCTCCGCTTAGCAACGGTAGACGTGCCAGTTAGCGTGAGGGGAGGATTTTCGAGTCATAACGTACTGGTCTAAATGTTTCTTCTCCACGTCTCTAGGAGGTGTCAGATCTCTCAAATCCGCTCTGCGTTTTTGTTAAGGATCGTTCGATATGGCCCTGCTCTGGCCGGAAATCGGGATGTCTTTCCCAAAAAAACTTATGGCAATTTCATGTATCTGATTTAAATCACCGTTACGATATCTCACTGATGTCTGCCAACCTGAATCCTCGGAGACAAAGTTTGTTGATTTTGTACACTCACATGACAGCGTTAATTATAATTCTTCTCATCCCGTGGGTGGTTCTTTTCAAAGCCAGCCATCAAATTTAACTCAATTTGGTCTTCAGAAAAACAAAGAAAAAGAAAAAGTTCTCTACCTTTGACGAAGCGTATTTTTCGCCTGGTTTGTGTTCATTTGCTGTCATATACATCAGTGTCATTTCATTAGCGCCTGGTGTCTCATTTCTCTTTCTGCCGCACACCCCCAGCGCACATCCCTCTCTCTTTGTCCTTCCCAGCTATTCCCAAGAAAGAGAAAAAAATTTTCATACACTCAGACATACTTGAACTATCTATTCCAAGGTTCGAATCCATGATCGGAAGTTTCAAGTGTTGTGCGTCATTGAGAAAATTGTCTCTATGGGAATTACACAAAAGAATTATTTCGAAAGCATTAATAAGTATTATTAGAAGGGTTAGTTTAGTACATTTAATTCACTCGAAGATACCGAAACATTATAATTCACTAATAGTAAGTTCATAAAAGCTCCCTTAAGAATAATGTGACGGAAAATTAAAATTATAAAATTAGAGAGGAAGATTATAATACATCGAAAAATAAGTGTCCTATATGTAGTAATTGAAATATTCAGCGGAATCAAAAGACAAATAGACGAACTGAAATAAATTATGCTGAAAATGTTGGCGCTGCAAAAGCAACAGCAAAAACTATAGTTAAAACAACAACGAGACAACATGAAAGACAATTTTATTAACAAAAGTAACAAGAGTTTTTTAAATTTTCTAATTGTTGTTTAAGAAAACGTCGAAGAAAAAAAAATCTGACTCATTCTCTCCAGAAGCTATTGCGAAGTTCATTACCGCCTTCTTATACAATCGGGACGAAGGAATAACTTTTCAAATGTATTACGAAAGATGTGCGTTGCGGTGCAGTGGATATCGACTTGGAACGACAATTCGAGGAGCCGAGTTCAAATCTCACATAAATTTCTTGCATTCACTTACGCACAAATACCATTGGGAAAGGTATTACTCCGTATCGTCTTTCCAATTATGGGTTAAATAATAAAACAGATTCGGCTCTATAGCCTTGGCTGGCAACCAGTCTACCGCTGAAAGCAATGGCAACCTACTGCGGTATAATCTTCTGCACAGTCAGCCATGTCTCTTTCGAGACATGATCGCCGAAAGCATGTATCACGTAATGCACTTAACTGATTGATATAAAATACGAAGTAAACTTAAAAAAAGATTGTTCTCATTGAAACGACGAAAAGAAAGTCCGATTATTATTGAAAATTTTTTCCCTGCTGAACACGAAGAAAAATCAAATTTTATTTTTCTGAACAACCAGGAGAGGCAAATTTTGAAGAAAACTGTAGGGATGTTAATAAAAATTTTCTTAGATAGAACTTCCTTATTTGATGCACGGTAAAATTGTCTAAACTTTGTAAAATGTGACAATGATGATTTTGTCACCTACGCAGGAGTTTTCAATCGAGAATATGAGAAGTTTAAGTTAGATGAGTTAACTCCCGACTCACTTAAATGTTAAATATTCCTTTAAATAAAGATGCAGAAATAAGATCCAGGATTTCGATTAGACTAGCAATGGATTCAAACTTATCTCTCCAGAAAATATTTAAAGAGTGTCAGCGTATGATGAATTTGAAACTTGATACATCAAAGATTAAGTAGGGATATTTCCCGAATACATAGCATCCGACTGTTTAAGAAAACATACGACGCTTTTCAATTCCTAGTGAAATAGTAAAGAAATAAATACCTAGTACTTGCCATGATTTTGGTAAACATTTTATAAGTGATAGTTTCTTTAGAAACAAAAATGATACTAATATTGAAGATTACAATATAAAAGTATTTGTTTCAAATCCAAAAACAAGAAGAGAAACAAAAAGTATGTCAACAAAGTGAATATATTAGGTAAAATCGACAAGCGGGATGAAAATATAGCAAGCCTTCGAATATATCCAAAAATAGTTTTTTTCACGATTAACAATATAAAAAGAAAATTACAATTGGATACTTGATCAGATGTTAATATAAGCAAAGAAATTAGGGGTATTATTGTTAAAAAATACAACAAATTTATTGGGAAAAAATGGCATTGCCTCATTTAATTTTTGGGATCTGCCAATCAATTCGTTCTGCAACAAAGTAAATATTGTCCGACACAAATTATTACGGCAACGAAAATATTCAAAACAGAATAAAAAATGTTTTTGCTCATTTACAAAAGCAAAGGCGAATTTTAAAATTAAAGAAAATTCAACACCAATATCGAGACGGAAAAATAGTTTTACCTTTTGAGGTGTTAGATCTAAGCAATAAAGAATTGGAAAGGCTAAAAGAATTAAGGCATATTTCCAAAGTAGACGTTTTAGAATGAGCATCCTCAAATGTTCACCTGAAGAAAAAAAAGAAAATATTATCTGTGAATGTGTTGATTTCTTAATGGGGTTTAATGAAAACTTACAAAAGTATATTATAATTTTACCTGCTACCAAATCCGAAAGTATATAAAACACTCACAGCGGAAGCCTGAGCGTGTTCTGCGTTGCGCAGAATTTTCATTGTCGCAATTTATGCCTTCTGGCAGAGGGGAACCGGGACAAGGCTCCGCTGGTAGGCAGGGTCTCGTATAAGGAAAAATAAACAATAAAATTTTGCCTGAGCTTAAGTGCTAGGGTTTTTTTTTAAATGACATCGTGTTACATCTGCTTCGTGCATACACCTTACAGAGGTGTAATTTATTTCATTCTCTGATGCGCATTGTGCCTCATTAAAGATTGTTTTCGCAGTCAATTGCTTGAGAGAGGATTATTATGTATTATGTGAATGCTTATGTTTCGGACAATGACTTTAAACGTAGATGTGAAAATATTATTATTTGCTAATAGCGAGTTATCAAAAATTTCCTTCAGAATATTTCGAAAAACTAACGTTATAAAACTTTTCCTCGCTTTGGGAATAAATAATTAAAAAAGATATATTTCTATGTATTAGAAACAGAGTAAGGTTTTATTTTTTTCATCGAATTTACATCATGGAAGGCAGTAATTCCACTATGACTCAAATGGTCATTGCCTGTGAAAGAATTAGAAAACAAACATTATGAAGTAGCGAGAACAATAGAAGATTAATCAGAAATTCAGTAGATAACTTCCAGCATTACAATTAGATTTTTGAAGATAAAGTTTACCTGAATACTGGGAGGAAGTTTCACTAGCGTAATGTGCAAGAAAAGAAATTGTTAACATAGAACTTACGGTTAAATTTAGTCAGATCAAATATAAATCGACGAGACGTTGTCAATCTCGCACTACAATGAAATTCCTACAGTCTAAATTACATAGTGATGAACATTGTGGTGCAGGAGATATTAGCATGAAACGAGAATTCGGAGAGCCTAGTTCGAATTCCAGATGAATGTGTTGCATTCACTTACGTGCATATACACTGGGGAAAATTGTTAATCCACTTCTTCATCACAAGTTATAGGTTAAATGACAGAATAAATTGGGCTAAATAACCGTTTTGGGCAACCAGTCTACAGTAGAAACTAATTGAAACCTATACAGGAGAGGTTTCTGTCTTCTGAGTCTCGAAAGTGACAGGATCACCCAAAGTTCATCACTTATAGTAAATCCCCGATGCAAATGTCTAGCAGGCAATTTTATAAAACTCAAATTTTCCTCATATTCAATGAAAGATGTATGAAAAAAGAATTTTGCTACATTGCAATATATTGTATATGTATGTGTGTGTTAGCGTGTGTGTGTCTGTCTGTGTGTAATTTATATATATATATATATATATATATATATATATATGTGCGTGTGTGTGTGTGTGTGTGTGTATACACTACCGGTCATAATTATTAGGCCAAACCAGATTTTTAAATGAAATGATGTATTTCATAGTATTTTTAGTATTTCTTGTCAATTCTATAATTCTAAATAAAAAATACTATGGTTCTTTTGTTATTATTACTTTGGAAAATTTTACAAGGCAAGAAAGCAAAGATGAACTCATCTGAATCACCCTAATTTTTCTTCATTCTTTCATTGATGAAACTGCAATATAAGCAATTATTAAATATTTATAAATTCATTTGATGCACATGTTACTGTGCAGTATTAACAAAAAAAATCTATTTTCATTTACAATTATTCACTTGGCAATAAATCATTTTATAAAACACTGGCGTGGCCTAATAATTATGGCCGGTAGTGTTTGTATATATATATATGTATATAGTGTATCGAGGCAGCAAATAATTTTCTAAACATATACTGTTAAATATAAGAGACAATGAATGTCCATTATAATTAATCATGAGTCGCTCTAAAGGTCGTATTTTGAATTTAATTTCAATTGAAAATAATGCCAAAAATTCTCCAACATTTCGATAATTTTTTATTAATTTGCTTCTAAGCTTTCGGCTCACATGAGCCATTTTCAGAGAGGTTATTTAGACGGTAAAACAATAACATCCATCATCACCGACGATTTTATTTTGTGTTGACATAAAACTCCGCTAGGCAACGGCAATAGTTACCAAAAATAACAAACGCAGTTCTCAAATTTGCAATGCAGTTCTAAGACGTCACACCACGTGATAGCGCGAAATGTTAACAAAACCATGTATTCAAATGCAATGTAACGTGTTATGTACGGATTTAAAGGTGATTTTATTTAGTCTTGGATGTTTAGATTTGATGTACATGGCCTCCAATATGTGAAGGTTCCTCTTACTATGAGTATGAGTAAGGAACACCGTATTCTTGACCAAAATGTTGGAGAATGTTTTTATTTTCAACTAAAATTGAAGCCAAAATACGACGTTTAGTAGGGCTCATGATTAAACATAATAGACATTCATTGTTTCTTATATTTAACAGTATATATATATATATAGCGAGAGAGAGAGACTGTGAGCATATAAATGATTCAAAATTTCTAAAAACGCCAGGCCATTACATCGCGTAAATTAAACACTCGCCTCTAATAATTATTAAAAAAAATATTAGATTTACATCGGAAGTTTAATGAGAGTATTTAAACAACGTTACAACTCCCATAAACTCTCATTTTCAAATCTCAATCTAAAATTCTTACTCTTTCCTTTTCTTGACGATTTTGGAAAATAAAAGAGGAGGGATTCAAGTCAATAGTAAGCTGAAGACTAATAACACAGGTTCGGTCGCTACTACAATAATCTTTACGATAAATACAATCTATGTTTAGTTGAAAAAATTAAAATATTAAAATGCTCTAAGCAAAATTCGCATTTGAATTTAGGAAAATAATTTATAATCAAATGTTATCATGAATTTAAATTCCCTAATAATTAATCCAAATCAAAAATTTGTTAAATAGTTGTTTCATTTCCTTTTTTCTTATTAAGAATATAATTAATTATATTATATAATGAATGTTCTTTACTTGAGCCTTTATTCCATTTAATTCTAGTGGAGTATTGTATTTAAATTTAATTTCCTAAAAATTAATCTAAAATTTAATTTCTATTAAAAATATTTTCCTCTTATTACACCTAAAGTAGAGTATATTTATAACAATATTCCCGTTTTGAAATGTCTTTTTATTCAATTTCCATAATGTTTTTTCTAGGTCTATATTTCTACTTTTTACCTAAATTATATTTAACACATTTGCTTTAGTATTAATGCAGTTTTTGTTTTAAATTTTATAAATTTTAAATATAAAAGCAAGGCATTTCACTGCCACTATTGCGCTTGGGGCTACATAAGGGAAGGTAATTAGAAAGAGTGGTTAGATATAGGAAATGTAGAAGGGGGGTGATAGGTAGTTGGGAGGATGGGAAGAGTGTTTGAAAGAATGCAAGCGAGTTATTTTGTTAGGAGGTGTTTATTGACCTTACATTTAAACTCCTGGAGATTGTAGCCGTCGGGGAAGAAGTCATGTGGAAGGGAATTCCACAGTCGGGATGTACGAGAAAAGAAACTGTTGGAGTAGAAGTTGCGGTTTCATTTTATCGGTTTAACTTTAAAAGGGTGGCATCTAGTTTCTAATCTAGTAATCTAGTATCTCGTGCAAATTCGAACCTATTGTAATCTTGGCAACTTAAGTTTCGTGCGATGTCTGACCCATGTTTATATATATATATATATATATATATATATATATATATATATATATATACTATAGTCATCCACAGACAGATCTGTTTCGCTGTATTATAGCTCATCAGTACCAGAATTGCAACACGACCGAATTGGCGTCAGTCGGCGATTCTACCCCTAGCCCACGAGCGTCCAGTAGAAGAAGGCAGGCTTTTTAGCGCATCTAAACACGCTCAAAAGCTAGAGTGCTCCAATTCCTTATCGAATGAGCGGTGCGTAAATGCCGGAGTAGCTACTGTTTACAAAGTCTACCACTCTCCCTGAGTGCTCAATCAGGGTGTGAGAGCGTAAATACTATAGTCATCGGCAGACAGATCTGTTTCGCTGTATTACGGCTCATCAGTACGGCTTAGACTCCTATATATATATATATATATATATATATATATATTGTATCTTTAATATATTTCAGTGTATCTCTTTGACATCTGTAACCATATGGCAGCTTTGGTGTTCCGTCAGCTAAACTGAGACATTTCTCCATTTCTTTTTCCTTCCCTTTTTTCTATCATTCTTTTTTCTTACTTCCTTTTTTCATTCTCTGGACCTTTTCTTCTTTTTCCTTTTTTTCCTACCCTTACTTTCGTTTTTAAACAGAGCCACACTAACAACTATTTGAATTTTTCCATAATGACTTGTCGTAAGATAGAGCAGTGTTAAATGAAGTGCCATACGAATTTCAGTTATTTTATGCAATAAATTTCGGTTCTGTAAATAAATGAATTTAGTTACATTAAGACCTGTGGCTGGATCGAGTTTAATATTTAATTTTTAATAATTATTATTAAAATAATATGTTTGCGATTTACTTTCATAACACTTCTTTTCAGATTAATAGATAAATAGATGAGGAAAATAGCATAAATAATGAGGAGACTTACATAGAGAGATAAAGACAGACAAAAATGCAGGCAGACAGGCAAGCAGAAATATATAACATATACTTAGGCAGTAGGTATTTACTTCAAACATATTTTATTCGAACAGTCCGAGAATGTCTGTATGTTTAATTTTTTATCATATTTTTCTAGTTTACGCATCTCCTTTCAAATATCCAGATAAAATTATGAAGAAAACTGTCCAAACTATAGACAGTTTCTTACACGCAAACTGAAAAAAAAATGTAATAAAACATTAAACCGACAGCTCCTGTCTGTTGACGTCAGTGAAACACATTTGAATAGACATAGAGAGAGTGAGAGTGAGAGTGAGAGAGAGAAAGAAAGGGAGAGACGCAAACATACACACACGTATATATTCTGAAGAATTATATATATTTAGAAGAATTCCCACTGAAAGAGACATCTGTCTGGTTTTAAACACACATACCACTATATCAATGCCTATCCCAAAATTTTTATGAATGCCTGGAGCAAAAATAACCGATTCAGTTTCAAATGACGCTTCAGATAAAAAAAAAAGAAAAAAATTCGACACAGTAGAATAATTGCGCGTGTCTATTTGTGAATGTACAATTTTAAGACAACTTAGAGAGAAATTTTAAAATCGTTACCAAGCCGAGAGTGCAGAGAGAATGCAAATAAACTAAGCATTGATACAAATGTAATTATACGTCGATTCAACATAATTACTTTGATTAAATATTTTGAGAGTGGTTAGAAAGTTAGTGACGTATCTTGGATGTTGGCATTTCGAAAGGATGTATTTTTATTATACAATTTTTTTATTTTTGTGTGTATGATCATTTTTCAGCTTATATGCATTTCTTCTTCTATGTGCCCTGTCCTTTCTGGACCTAGACGATCATGGCTTTCCATGTTTCCCTCTCCCTGGTGGTTCTTAACACACCTTCTCCTGTTACACTACGAAGCCCTCATTCCATCATCCATCTGATTAGGTTCTTCAAATATGTTATCCACAGCTTCCCCCTGCCTCTTTTCCCCTCTATCAAGCCTGTTAGTATCCGATTCGCCAAGCACTCTTTCCTCATTGCATGTCCCAGGAACTTCAGCTGTCTCTTCGCTTCCGTCTCTTCGCTTAGTATTTATTTCATTTTCGTCTCAATCATTTCAAAAATCTCATTATTGCTCACATGCTCGATCCATGATATTCATAGCATCCATCTGTAGAACCACATTTCAGTTGCTTCAAGTTTTTCCTTTATCTTTGATGATATTGTCCAGCATTCACTGCCATATTAAAGAACTGACAACTCATACCAATCCAGTACTCTCTTCTTTGTTTTTAGCGAAATTGTCCTATTTCATAATACTTTACTCAACCTCTGGAATGCATCCTTCACTATGCCAATTCGCCTTCGGATCTCCGTGTCGCACTTTCCGTCTTCTGTTAGAACACTTCCCAGGTATTTTAGACTTTTGTACTTGCTTGATTTTAGTATCCCCGACCTGTATTTGGCATTTGGGCTGCCCTTTTTGCTGATAACCATGCATTCGGTTTTCTTGCGGTTTATTTGTAGCCCTTTCTTGTCATCTCTTCAGCTACCTTCTGTAGGAGGTCTTGTAGTTGCCTTTCCGTGCCTGCTATCAACACTGTATCATCTGCGTATCTTGGGTTGTTTACAGTTTTCTTAAGATATCGGTAATCTTTCTATATTTCAAGCCGAAAGTTTAATTCTCTACTCGGTTTACATAATTAAGACTTCGTCTCTTAAATATTATCATGTAGGAATTCATAATCTCTAGCTTAATTCCCTTTCTTCCTTTCTCCCCGAAAGAACATCCTGTTTATGCCAAAAATATTCATCTCATAGCAAGTCCTCTGATCGAGGAAGTTTTGATGGTCGTCGAACAACCTATTAACAATTGTTGTTCCAAGGTCCATCCTTACTCGGTATGGTAGCTCTTGTTAGAGTCCCAGTTGAACAAATAATGATTCCCACCCCAACAAAAATCAACAGTTCATTTTTTATAATAAAGTAACAATTAATATAAGCAACAACTTATATAAAAACATTACCAGCAATATGTTTGTTATCTACAACCTATATATCTAAATACATACCATTTTATACTTAATTTATAAAATTATGTGCAAAATGTTTAAATTTTGGCGTTGAATAATCGATGGAATTTAATGTGCTGGTAAAAATACCAACGAACCAATAATCATAAATATGCGAAAAGTTGAGAATTATTTACCATGTATTCATTTGTGAAATCAGAAAAATATATAACATTTTCTGACTTCAAAGCTCCTTAGGAAATTAAATGTAAGCATAATATGACCTATAAGTCTTTGACATATTGTTAATCAAACAAATCACTCAATCTATCCCCTTAACAAAGTACGTACACTACACGATTCGAAGTTTTAAACCACAACTTTCAAAGACTCGATTTATTTTAACAGTCACATGGCTTGAGTAATGCAGAAAAGCCATAACATCGATTATTCGTTTAATTACCTCTCACTTCTCAATTTATACGGGCTGCTACATCAATTTGTGTGTCTTACGGCCATATCATGGTGAATACACCGGTTCTCGCTCGATCACCGAAGTTAAGCAACGTTGAGCCTGGTCAGTACTTAAATGGGTGATCGATTAGGAATACCAGGTGCTGTATGCATTAATTGACAGATGTGCGTTGTGGTGCAGTGGATATCGGCTCGGAAAGAGAAATCGGTTAGCCGAGTTCGAATTCCAGTTGAATACCCTGCATTCACTTTAGCCCTGGTACCCATGGGAAAGGTATTAATCTGTCCCTTCCCTCCAGTTATGGGTTAAAAAAACAGCGTAGGACTTGGGGGACCCTACCCTTAAAAAAATCCAAATGAATCTTGATACTCGAAAAGAAAAAAGTATTACTAGACACTAAACTTATATAAAAACAACAATAAATTGTTGAAAGAAAAAAAGGTATTATCAGCAATAAATAAATAAAAATTTAGTTGGCAATAAATGACCGGCCGAGATTGATATGCCATAAACAAACCAACCAACATCCATTTGAATGACACTTAAAAATAACTTCAAGAAATGACTAGAATATCAATAAATGTAATAGCTGTTCTTGCTGCGATCGTTTTAGAAATACACTGAATAATATATTGTGCACAATACCTTGTAAAAACGGCAAAGACTTTAAAGAAATTTATACTTCAAGCATGAAATCAGAAATTGGAGATTACTGTTAAAACTACAGTCAATTTAGTTACATTCACTTACGCGCAAATGACCTTGTCAAAAAATATAAACCTATCTCTGGTTCCCCTTGGGTGTTGATAAGTAGCAGGACAGAGTGAAGCATAAGAACCTGGTTTCATACGCGGCTAGAAGTCAAGCACTGATTTCAAACCAGTCTGGACAGGGTTGTGTGTTGGTAAGGCTATCTGCCTCAGGACACTATTGCTACTGTAGCACATGTGTCACTCTAGAATATTTTACACGATCGCTGATCGTGTATACTTCGTCTCTTGCCATCGTTTTTCTCTTCCGTTCGCATTTTCCTTCATATTTTGTAGTGATGGATCCAGTTTATTTCTTGATGATATGACTGGCAGTTGAAAGACTGTCACCAATATAATCCACAATTCTTCTCTTAGTCTTGTCAGTGTGTTTGATTAACGTAACGATTTTTGAAGGTTTCCTTAGATTAACGTCCATAGCAGACAATGACCGTAGGAGAACTAACCAACAGTCGAGACAATGTCTAAGCCTGATAAAAATCTGATGCACTCACGGATGTCACAATATTTTTTTAGGCCAATCCAATTAAACCATACACAATAGACTTATATTGCTGCACACCACTGCAAATAACCTAAATGAATGCAAAAATAGAAATCTATTACACCCTGTCACTCCAGTGAGTCTAAGTCTGACAGTATGGTGAGAGAAAGAAAACTAAAGCAGTTCATTAGATTAATTTCTACAAGAGTGTAGATTCAGTAATTTCAAAGTAATATCCCCCCATTTTCGTAGGGAACTCTCCTATTGCAGTCCATTTTAGGAGGGCGAAACTGCTCAGATTTGGTAATTAACAAACAGACTAATCAATAAAATGACTAGCCTATAGTGGCAAAGATGAATGTAGATCCAGCCACGCCTAACAGAAGAATTGATGATATAGAAATGGTAGAGTGTGTTGAAAAATCTTCAATCAGTTTTTGTTTGAGATTTGTCTCTCCTAGACTGGTTGCCATTAACACTTATATCAATTTCGTATATACTCTCGCTTTCTCTCTTTCTCTCTCTCTCTGTATATATATATATATATATATATATATATATATATATATATAATAAAGAATGTTTATACAACACTTGATGATTGTGTAATGCATGAAACTCCGAGTCGCACCTTAGATGTTGGGTAATATGTATATTTATTAATGCATCCTTACTACCTCTGTAATATTACAATGTTTTATTAACAACTGATAGATATTTATATCGGTATATACTTGAGTGTATATGCATACATATACTTACATTTATACCTTGTCATTGGTTTTGTTATTGGGAATCTATTCAGTTGGGTTTGTACGAACTGAAATATTTTTCTAATATGGCTATATCTAGAAGTTATTTCGGACCTTTCATTTAGTAGCTTTTATCGTTCTGAAAATAATACTATCGTCAACATTTCATCTTGACACAATCTGCAGATATCAACTAAAATTCTGGAGACTGTTGTAATGAGACGGATTCAACTTACTTCTTTTATGATTTTTGTACTTCTGATATATATATATATATATATATATATATATATATATATAATGAGAGAGAGATAGTCTTTATTGATAAAACTCAAAGAAAACATTAAATGTTATGTTATTGTTGCTGAATTTGCATTTTGATTTGGTCGCTTTCCGCCCGCCTTAATATAGTTTCCCAGTGACTTTTCTATAAATACCTTTATATTTAATAATTGTTCAGTTGAACTTTGTTTATGATACCTAGAATTTATGAACATCAACACCCTACTAGAGTGGTAGTAACACTTCATCATTTCACAACTAAACTGGCAAAACGTAACCGTAATTCAGAAGCTAAGATTTTCTTCTTTTGCACTTCTCATTTGCGTAATTATCTTCCCGCTACTTTCTTTCCACTTGTTATTTTTCGAAAATTTACATTCAATGTTAATCACTATTTTCTGAATGTTTAATTGCTGTTCTTTTATTTTTATTTCTCCCGTTAAAATATGCACTTAAAATAAAATTTCTAGTAGATAATGTTTCCGGATTTGAGAAGTGTATCTAAACTGATAAATATCTAACGTGCATGTCTACACTAAAATAAAGCTCTTCAATTAAGATATATTTTTCCCACAAACAATAAGAGAATTAGGACATTTGTTTCGTATATACAGCAGAAACATCTGCATCCAAAAATCTGATTATATCTAGTGCTGTGAAATGTCTTTTCATTTTCGATTCATAACTTCTAAATTAAATATTAACAGCTTTATTTCCCAGGTTTGATATTATCTACGGAATAGTAATTGTCTTGCAAAATATTTCATCAGACAATTTATTGTCTAGTCAGAGCCACATCATTTCTTTTACTCACTAGTGAAATCTTTCGTTAGCCGAAAGTAATTTTAATCATTCTCTTGTCTTTTTGCTCTAGAGTAATAAACAGCAAAGAAGTTTATGAGATCAAGGCGATATGCGTTTGATTTGTATTTCTTAATAGTAGTTGGTTTCAGTAAATATATCTAATGCGTACTGTATGTGTGTTGTCGTGCAGTAGATAGCGGCTAATAAACGAGAAATCGGAAATCCAAGTTAGAATTTCAGTTGCACTCACCTAAGCACACATACCATTGGGAAAGACAAGAATCTGTCATTTCTCTTGATTACTATGGGTTAAACAGCAGGACAGTTCGTGTTCTATAGCTTTGGTTGTCGACCAATCATCCGCACAAAAATAATGGGAACCATTTACATAGATGAATATGATGTTTACATGGAAGAACACTGTGGTTTTATAATATAATTTTTTTCAAATTTACAATCGAGAATATTGATAGATATCTCAATATAAGATAACGAAGTGTATGTTAGAGAAGAAAATCCTTTTCTGAAGTCTGATTCTCTTTTGATGTGAACGTCGAAGATTATATAGAAGATGAGCTTCTAGATTTAGATCAGCACAAGAGACGATAATTCAAGTAGATAATCTCTTCTTTTATACCGGCACGTGAAGATAAACTTACGTGTGGCATCGTTGGAGTATTTTGGTTGTTGTTTCTTTTGAATCATACAAAAAGGCGAGAATGCGACTAGAACTCAGAGGGTTTACAGAGAGTATAAGGGAAAAAGAAAACACTAAAAATATAGAAAAATTAAAAAGAACAAAAGATGAAGTAGATTTAAAAATAAAACAGAAAATGGCAACTGACGTTGCATTTAACTTTTTAAGAATTTTACTTATTAGGGAAACAAGAGAGTTCCACAGTTGGGAAGTGTGAGAAATGAAATTGCTGGAGTAAACCTGACAGTTGAATTTAACAGTAAAATGATGGGACCTAGCTATCATTTCTATAGCACGGTTAAATCTATATACACTTGGCAGTAGAGGAAAAACCTCTTCAGAGCAGTTGCTATGAAAATTTACATAGAGAAGACAGATACATCACCACTCGTTGAGAATGTGACTGAAGACGAGATGTCTTCTCAGGAACGATTGGATGTGTCAAGAATCCCAAAATGTAAAAGAAGATAACAGGACTAAAGTGTGGATTGATATATATAATCGATTATTCATGTAATAGTTTTGATATTTCTGAACTAGATTGGGGACATCCATGTCATTTATTTGAATGCGTAGATTTGACGAGGCCATTTAAAAAGATGCTAATTTATTTGTTTGTCCAGGAGGTTAATTCCGATTTTTAGTCGTTCATGTTTCAACACGATGAAACAAGTTTATCGACAGATATACTATGCCTGATATTTCTGATTAGAGCATACTTCAAAGAGATAAAACTTTAAAATTATTTAATTCGTATCATTTTTATTTTCTATGAAAATAAAATATTATAAGTTAAAATTGTTGTTTTTCTTTTCATTGCCGTAAATCCAAAATGACATCGCAAGCAACGAAAAGGATATGTGCTGCATACGGTGAAGTTACTTTACCTGGCAGAACTGCTGGGAAGAGTTTCCCTATGATTACAGTTGGTGATTTAAGTTTTATTGTAGAAGAACAATTAGACACAAACTAAATTACGGTTGACAACCAAACAAAAGTATTCACTGAGAATAATACGCATTAAACAATCTAAGACTTGAAAGAAACACTAAATTTAACAAAGTCCCTCATCCATAAACACTTAGTAAAGCTTATATATTCAAATCGCTACGACGTTTGGGTACCACATGATCTGTGGTTAAACAACCATTTGGATAGAATTTGTATCTATGCTTTCATGAATAAAAACAATTAAAATCCATCCTTTTTAAGCAAATTTTATCTGGCGATGAGAAGTGATTCCTTTACAAGAAATTTCAGTGAAAAAATATTGGATTAATCAACATAAACTAAATTTAAACACCCTAAAAGCAGGTCTTCATTGTCGTAATCTTCATCATGTGTTTAATAAAAAAGGCGTTATTCCTAGCAGCGGATTTGGCTATGGATTCTACATAGTCATTCCACTTGAGGTCTGCTGAAAGAGAGTATAGTAAAACATTACAAATATACGTTAATCATGTAATAAAATAGTATATATTAAAGCTACAAAGACACGACTTGCATACGGGATACGATGAATGATTTTGTTGTTGAAATTACGAAAAAATGAAAATAATATTTGGCTTTCATTTTAACAAAAATATTTACTAAAATTACAGAAAATATCGTAAGAGTAAATTGATTTAATAAAATTGCTGTTTGCCTCAAACATGGCACATAGATGACTTCGGAACCTCATGCATCTCATCTGGACTGTCTTCTAGATAAAATTGATGAATGTTACCTTCAGTTCATCTTTCGTGTTACAAGAAGGTTTATTATCCTTTCATGTCTAAATAAGGATGATCATGAGACTCCAGAACATTCAATCTCTTGTAGGAATCCGTTACTGTGCACACTTTCTGATCAGACGGAGAATATGCTAATATAATAAATGTACTAGTGGTTCTTATGTAAAAGCAAGTGATGATAGCTTCCAACGACTTTTCAATATTTGTGAATCTAAACCAGCTATAGGACTATAGATTTTCCCATCCACTCATGCAAATATATTAAATTACAATTTGATTGGTTCTAACTGCATTTTTTGTATATCAAGTCATTGTTAAATCTTCGAAGAATTCGTTCTTCATTATTTGTTTAAAAAACTATTCAACATTTACTTTCTTCTTCTAAGTAAAGCTGTAAATGGTTTGGTAAAAACAAAAATTACAAGAAAGTGTCACGGATTTAACAGCACTGGTAATGTACAACTTTATTTGGCACTTTGTGTGCAGAAAAATAAGATGTGTGTAAGAAAACTCGTCTACGATAATTACCTATTCTAGCAGAAGTGTATATTTGAAACAATCGACCGGTGAATAATTTTCAATGGATTACTCCCCTTTTTTACCATTTATGATTTTGCCTTCTGAAGAATCAATGAGCTCCATCACCAGATTAATGATTATTAATTTATTGATTAATTTGTTTTCTACGCCTTATAAAGCCGTTGTGTGAATTTTAAGCAAAAACTATATATTTTACAACATAAGATTGTTTTTATTATAATTATAATAATAAATAATAAAGAAATATAAAGAAATAATAAAGTGATACAATCTTACGAATTAACACATAGCTGAAGAAACAGGAGGTAAATTCATGAATGTCCCCGCCACTATCCATTGCATCAATATCACATCCAAACTTACGCAATGTGGTATTCATAATCCGCCACATATCCAGGTACGGACGAGGCTCGGCATTGGTTACATTTGGTGATCGTATAACAACCGGCATTTCAGCGTGGGATTAATGATAGTAATTCTTATTTAAAATTAAATATCCTCATTCAATACTCTATAATTATGAACTTGTACAACGGTAACACTTTTAAATCATAAACCACTTCAGCACGTAGACGGTTATAACTCTCCAAAAATAATTTTTCTTTATTAGGTGCGAACTGCAATGATTGTTTCTTTTGGGATTGCGTATGACGATGACCTACAGGATCGTGAAATCAGCTATTAATTGCTGCTCGTTCCATGTCCACCCTGACCCCGGTTTATATGATCTTTTACAGTCCCTGCTATAGACAAATAACGGTATTCCACAGGCGGGAAGTGCGAGAAAAGAAGCTATTGGAGTAGAAAGTGCGGTTACATTTCATCGGTTTCACTGTAAAAGGGTGTGACCTAGTTGCCAAGGTAGTATCTTGTGCAAATTCATATCTAGGGGGGCCAGTGACCTAAGTTCATCGTAGCAGACGCCGTGAAAGTATTTATAGCACAGGCACAGGGAAGCCACATCACGCCGGTGAGAGAGTGACCGCACCCGTCAGCCAAGTCGGTATCGATCACATTATAGATTCTCCGTTGTATTTTGTCAAGAAACCCGAGAAGAATATCAAGGACACCCGACCAGATGTGGCAGCAGTATTCAATACACGGGATGATGGTAGATTTATATATGTGCAGGATAGATTCAGACGGAAAAACTAGTAATTCTTATTTTAATTAATTACTCCAAAAGTAATTTTTCTTTATTAGGTGCGAGCTGCAATGATTGGTTTCTCGTTTCTTTTGGGATTGCGTATGACGATGACCTACAGGATCGTGGAATCAACTATTAATTGCTGCTCGTTCCCGGTCCACCCTGACCTCGGGTAATATGATCTTTTACAGTCCATGCTATAGACAAATAAAAAGCCACAAACATGATCAAAACTAAATGTTTATAATAAATTTTCCAGTGATACATTTTGTAGTTAAAATGTCAGTCAATACAACATTAAGTATAGAAATACATTTTTACAAAATATTTACAAAGATTACAAAAACTACATTAAATTAATAACAATTGATTTTCAAAAATACCAACTAAACTTGTTAATATCTATAAATCAATGTAAACTCTATACTTTCAAGAAACTATATTTCCGCAAAACATTTTATTTACGTAACATATTCAACATGATTTGCATCATTTGTGATGCAATGGTTGGTACGGTTTGCAAGATTTAAATGAACTTAATGCAATAATGCTATATTGCTATCAATTTTAACATTCACTTTTATGATTTCTATCAGGTGTGTTGCATCTGTGATTTTCATTGAGTACACTTTCTTCTTTATATACCACATAAAAAGAAGTCAGGTCTTTCTTCTACATTAAAAGCTATGTTTAATATATAGAGATAAAAATCTAGTTTTTGATATTTCGTATGATTCCAGACGTTAGAGACACTATATATATATATATATATATATATATATATATATATATATAATTCCAAGTGAAGAAGACTCAAGGTTTTTTTTTTATATTTTGAGTTCTCTGGCATTTATTTTATTATAAACAGTGCTCAATATAATGAGTATTATAGAGCTTAATATAATATGATATAATATAATATAATATAATATAATTATATGGTTTGGTCAATTTTTCATTGCTACATGGAAATTTCTATGTTTCGAGATTAATTCTCATCATCAGGCAATGCTGGTGTGATTGTGCAGACGATTTACATTTAAATGACAAATACTTTCGGTTTACTTTGAATCCATGTGGGTGTTTTTTTGTGCGTGTGTGTGTACGGCTAATCAGAACAGAGATTCACTTAGGGGTTTCTATTTCTGTATTTGCTGTTATTAAATGAAGAGGTATGCTGGTAAATTCTCTGCTTTAGAGTGTTTTAGTTACAGTATAAAAGTCTATATAGGGATCACTAAAAACACTCTAAAGCATGGAATTTGCCAGCATACATCTTCATTTAATAACAGCAAATACAGAAATAGAAAATCCCTATCGAGATATCATTGGTATCTAAAGGAAACAAAAAAGACACCCAAAATAAAGTGGAAAATCCTAAAAAAAGCTAAAACATGTAAGTCCTTAAATGAACCATGTTCATTATGCTTATATGAAAAACTATTTATTAGATCCCTTAAAAATAAAAAAAAATCTATTAAATAAACGTAATGAAATTAATGTCAGATGTAGACATTGTAAATTTTTCACATTAGAAAATGGATAAAACCTAAATTAAATAACATGCTCACCGACGAATTAGGTAAAAATAAAAATGAAATTAAAAATAAAGCCAAAGATAAAATAAGTTCGTTGTACTTTTTTTAATAATCCCCCCTTTGTATCAGGATAATAAACTTTACAACAAATTGATAGATGTAGCGAAAAAAATAGCTGTTCGAGGTTTACTCGAGGAAAGCATACAAGAGAGGAATAGGGTCAAGGTTAAAGAAAAAAGAGGAGGAAAAATGTTGGCTAGCACGTAAAGTCCTCGAGTTCAAAGCCCTAAGTGAATCTCCATTCTGATTAGTTGAACACACACAAAAAAAACACCCACATACATTCACAGTAAACCGAAAGTATTTATCATTTAAATGTAAATCGTCTGCACAACCACACCAGCATTGCCTGATGATGAGAATTAATTTCAAAACATAGAAATTTTCATGTAGTAATGAAAAATTGACATAACCATATAATTATGTTACACACACACACACACACACACACACACACACACACACACATATATATATATATATATATATATATATATAAACATACGTTTACACTGAAAGTATAAAGTTATGTATAAAATAGATTTCGACATTAAGAAACCTATAGAGACTGGTATGTAGCTAACCAAAATCCATCAATAAAATACACAAAGAGTGATCAAAGTATAGATATCACAGTCTAGCATGCAATTTTACCTATATCACTGAAAACAAGATATGTATTTATACATTTGGTAAAATGTGCTTGCAATTAGAAATCGGTTTTTCTAATTTCCGTTTTCTACATCGATCAGTGTTACGTTATCCTCATATACAAATTTGTTATTGCACAAGATCAGGTTAAAAATGTTTAATTGTCAAATTTTTCTAAGATAATAATTCGTAATTAAATTTTTTTTAAAGATTTTATATACTTACAGTGTTTCCACAATTGTGGCCTGGTGTCGTACTAAAATAAATATAGTATAACATTACGCATATATGTTCATTATACAACAAAATAGTATATATTAATGTTAGCAAAGATTCAACGTGCATACGGAGTACAATGGATAAATTCCAGTTTAAATTAGAAAAGAAAAATGAAAATAATATTTGCATCTCATTTTAGCAGATATATTTACGAAAATTATCGATACTGACTTGGCAGACCACCTGCAGTCTCTCTCTCACCGGCGCGACGTGGCTTCCCTGTTCTATAAATACTTTCATGGCTTCTGCTCCGATGAACTTAGATCACTGGTACCCTCTAAGTTCGAATTTGCACGAGATACTAGATTAGCAACTAGATTCCACTCTTTTACAGTGAAACCGATAAAATGCAACCGCAACTTCTACTCCAACAGTTTCTTTTCTCGTACTTCCCGACTGTGGAATTCTCTTCCACATGACTGCTTCCCCGACGGCTACAATCTCCAGGAGATTAAATGTAAGACCAATATACACCCCCCTAACATACTAACTCGCTTCCATTCTTTCAAACACTCTTCCCATCCTCCAAACTATCTATCATCCCCCTTCTAACATTTCCTAACCACTCTTTCTATTTACCTTCCCCTATGTAGCCCCAAGCGCAATAGTGGCAGTGGAATGCCTTGCTTGGGGTGAAACGATTAAAAAAATATATATTGAAATAAAATTGCTATTGGCTTCAACCACGACCCCTAGATGACTTCAGAATCTCAAGCTTGACTTCTGGATAGATTTCTCTGTTTGAATTGATGAATGCTGCATTGAGCTCATCTTTCGTATTACAAGGTTTTTTTTTCTCTAACTCCAATACGCCACACACATAATAATCAAAGAGGTTGCAGTCTGTGGAGTTATGTGGCCAGTTGTAAGTGGTCATCTGATCGTAGAAATTGTCTAACAGCCATGACTGCGTTTTCCCGCTTGATTTTGCATGGTGCGGAATCTTATTGCCGAACATAGGGTCTACTGTCATCCACACTCTTAATAGAAGACAACACTACCTCTTTAAGACAGTTAATGTCGGATTTTGTGTTGAGTCTGAGAGCTTGCTGGAAGGTGAATAGAGACATAATGTCGCCATCATGAGTGATCACTCCAAACATCGTGAATGGATATTTGCTTTTCATCCATTTCGGTACACCTGGTCATCATGGAAACGCATCCAGCAGACGGTTGTTCTGTATGTTCACCATCTTATCCTGGAACAAATAAATCCCATCTCAGAAAAACAAAGTATGTCCGGTTGGAGACGATAAGGGACTGTTGTAACCCTGTTTAAGAAGTCAAAAATAAAAACAGGGACAAGGAATTAGTAAAAACAATTGTATTAACAAAATAATGGTAAAGGTACAATATGCGAGCGTGTTCGTCTAGCTGACGGGCAAGCGGTGTTGGATATCAAATTCTCTGTTCGGTAAGTCACTCTATGGGTGTCCGACTCATCCCAGATTGGTGCTCTCGCGGTGACTACTAGTCACATGGTATTTATGCAGGTTGAGATAGTTCATTACTATGCTAATGGCTAGGTTCGCCACAACAGGGACTTCGTTCAAAGGCATCGTAGCGCGATCGTTTTTCTTGACTTTCATTTATAATCTTCGACAAATATAAAGGCAATATTTTCTTGTTAGAAGCCAGGTTATATAAATTAAGGATGAATTTTAGCATCATTTCATTGATGAATTAAATGTTTGGTCAAATTTAATTTATATAACTGAAGAAAGTTATGCGATATCTTTCCGAGGTAGAGGTGATCTCAAGAAATAGAAAGCAAAATTAATTTCTCTTTAGACGAACACCATCGGTTTATTTTCTTTAATGAAGCTATTGTCCAAAAGTTTTTATTACAAGTTCTTATAGATATAGCCAATCAGTTTCATAGAGAGAAATGAGCAGAGAAGATATTGAGTTATATGAATAGAAATTAAATACATAAATATTGAGGTATATAAACATTAAAAAATATATAGATATAGAGAAAGGTAGAAAAAGAGACATAAATTCAGCAGAAAATATATTTGTATTCAGATGAACAGCAAAGACGCAGAATTTCAGACATACAGTTTAAGAGGAAAACGAACAGTTATATTTGGATAGATAGATAGATAGATAGATAGATAGATAGATAGATAGATAGATAGACTGGAATAAGTTAAAAAAAACAAGTAAGAAAAAAGTTTCTTTAATCTAACATGTTCCACTTTAACAAGCTTATTCAGAAATTTTTAAAGACGAGTGATTTAAAAAACATTATTAAATTTTAAAATTAATTTTCTTTTTAAAATTTAGAAAGACAAAGAGATTTGATCTCATTGGTGAGATATGTGTAACATCTAATAAAGCAATAATGAATATTTAAAATTTAGAGGAAAAACTTATGCTTGTTTACGTGTGTGTGTGTGTGTGTGTGTGTGTGTGTGTGTGTCGCGTATATTAAAACACTAGATGTTTATTATGAATGTAGTATATGTATACGAAAATATTACGTGTCAAGGGTATTTAAGCTATCCACGAATTAAGTGTGTTTATATAGATAGATATGAACAGACTGAGATAGCTAGATAGATAGAGAGATATGAACAGACTGAGATAGATACATACATAAATATAACAAAAATAACAGACGCCGATATATATATATATATATATATATATATATATATAAACCCCCAACAATTGCCCACTACAGAAGAAATGTAAAATAAAATCAATAATATACCAATGCAACATAACACCAACTGAAAATCCCACTATAAATAAATTGTATATCGGATCTACTAAGAACACTTTTAAGCAGCGCTGGTACATGCATTTAACTTCATTCAAAAACAACATATACCGACACCAAACATCTCTTTCTACATATTTTTGTAAATTAAAGGACTCAAAACAGAGACCCAATGTAAAATGGAAAATCCTAGGAAAAACTAGAACTTGCAATTCGCTTAACAACATCTATCCTTTATGTTTAAGTGAAAACCCACACATTCTAAAATACCACAGCAGTAGCTAACTATTAAACCGTAGAGATGAATTAGCAGTATTATGTAAACATCAGAAATATTTCTCGTTAAAATTTAAATAACCAAAAATACCTCATCCACACGAAACAATCCCCCTAAAATGCAATAAATACACATAATCAATCTTCTAAATAAAAAGAACAAATAACGTAGAAATAAAGAAAATAACCCCTTACAACATTAACAACAATTCTATCCACCTATAAATAGTAGTAAAATAAAAACTATCGACACTGACTCAAATAACCATATATCCCAATGTACAATTACCTAAACTAAACGAAAAAGTGACCTGCCCAAAACTAAGCTACCCCATACCCTTTCCCTAACCCAAAGAGGCATCTCTAAAACCACAAACTGAAGACTAGACCATTCTAGACTTCCACTCCACATTTACTTACATCGTTCTCATCAACAGCGGCGCCACTCCTAGTACATTTAGATAGCAGTAAAATAAACAAAAAATGTCTACCCTTACTTAAAAAAAACATAAATTCCAATATAAGAACTACCCAGACAAAATAAATAAGGAACCTGTCTTAAACTAAGCTAGCTCTCCTAACCCCCAAAAATATATCTCTAAGGCTACAATACGGCAAACTAAATCTGAATTCAGTTAACTATCATATGACCATAAATAAACCGTTTTCACCATTTAATTTTCATTTAAACTAATCACCCAGTGAGAAGCGCACACAGCAGCTTCGAAACGCGAAAATTTTTGTGTAGTGATACTATGAATTTAAAAACCATTGTAACAAGCATTACAGAATATTATGCTCTACGTTGTATCGAGCACTCTTTATAAAAGAAAATGCATGAACAGAAGGTAAAAAAAACCTTCGATTTCTGTAAATTTGTTGCAATTCACTATATATATATATATATATATATATATATATATATATATATGAACTGTAGGAGAATAATATAGCAGCATCTAACAAGTTAAATAAAGAGACCACGCAGAAAAGTGTCATTAGTCTCAATGTCGTCTGGGAGACGTTAGGTGAAGCTAATGGCGATTTTATTGAAGAAATTTATATCTGTTTAAATAAGATGCCAGTGTTAATTATATTTTTGCATAATGTATACGGAAATCAATTCATACAACCCTGTTTTTGTATATATATATATATATATATATATATATACATATATATATATATATATATATATATATATATATATATATATATATATACTTGCAGTATATCCCAGGCGTTGTTCGGGTGGAATGAAAACTTTAAATCTAATCCATGGTCCTGGAGCTCAGACTCTTTGGACGTTAGCACGAAAGACTAAAAAGCAATAGTTGTTTCCAGTTAAAGCGAAACCGTAGACTGAAAGAAAAATGAATGGATGTAAGCCAAAGTTTGATTTCCTGGTATCGATATCAAATGAGTTTTTCGTCGTAAACTGAATTTTGAAGGCTAAATAAGTTCTCTGAGTAAATAGTATCATGGCTGAGACTAACAATTACAAGTATACCTACTTAGAGCCAAACCCGAAGCAAAAACTAAAATAAAAGGGCTTTAAAAAAATACAGATATACAGGCAGATAAGCAGACACAAACACAAACGTCTTACCTGTTATATATATATATATATATATATATATATATATTATCGATTCTATGCACTATTTTAAGAACTTCAACCTCGAAACTTCTGAATATCGTTTCTTATGTATTTGTCTATGAGTGTATCAAATTTGATTAAAATCGGACCACTCAATTAAATGAATTAAGTTGGAGATATAGGTACAAAATGCTGTCTTTGGTTCAATAATGATAAAAAAAAGGAAAGAGAAGAAATTTCTTTTCACTGCACGCTTCAACCAACCGTTCCATAAATTTGATGATATCAGATGCGTCTTCATTTAAGGGCCGACAAGAAATAAGTAGATAGACATGAAAATATATTTTCAAACAGAGAATCACATTATAAAGATTTATATCTACAACCAACTGCGATTTGGGGGGAAATTAGCATTTTCTTTACTTTGCATAGAATGGCAGTATAATCATTTTGGATTTTTCAGTTCTCTCTCACAAACACACGCACGTGAGAGAGGGGAGAAGATAAAAAAGTTTATACATTATATTTATTTTTTGCCAAAAAATGGTTTTAAATCATATCGTTTTCCGCAATGTCAAAATAATTCTATATACCATTGACGTTATGGAATTGGCATTAAAGAACTTTTTTTATTTTCAAACCAACTGACACCTGATTTTCCTTGACAAAAAAAAAAGAGAATTCGGCCAACATGTGAGCTTATATCTATAAAATATATCGACTCGATTTTGTCAGACAGATTTTCGATTAGATATATTTGCGCATACTGAACATTGATGTGGTAAAGTAAATTGACCAGCAACTTGTCATCAGCACTTGGTGGTTTGTATCCGTCTGCAGAATCCATAATGATTTAAGCAATCCGGGGAATCTTTATATTACATTTACCATACTCCCCTTCTTCACGTATTTGCTGTATTTTATTTATTCTTAAACGAAGACAATCTATCAATGACAGAATTCAACGCCCACAGGGTTCGATCAGTTTCGACAAAATTCAGGTTGTCTATGTTCTGACCAATACTGTACGCTTTCCCTTTCTGAAATTAACCAAAGCATTCTGTAATAATACGTGCAGGATGTACGTTTTGGTGCAATGAATATCGGCTCGGAACAAGAAATTTGGAGAGCCGAGTGCGTATTCTAATATAATTCGTTGCATTCACTTACGCCTAAATACCGTTGGGAAAAGTAGTAATCCGTAACTTTGTCCTCCATCAATGGGTTAAATAGCAAGACAGATTGGCTTCTTTAGACTTGGCTGATAACTATTTGACGCAGAAAATAATGGCAACCTACTGCGGGAAAATCTTCTGTCCAGTCAGTCATGTCTCTTTCGAGACATGATCGCCCAAACGTGTATAATGTATGTCATTTAACTGACTGACTTACCTGTATACAAGCATATATTTTAATTCCTATTAATAAATTTATTTCAATTAGCATAAAATTTAAGAAGGCTGTTTACTGTTATTATTTTATTAAACATTAAAATTAAAAACAAACTGCCAGATTTGTACTTCTGAATCAAAGTGTGCTTCTACTATGTCAGTTACAGAGACCAGCTTGACATGGTAAGATTTTAATTACGTATTTAATCAAATTCTATATCTCGTTGGTGACTTCTCCGAATCTGATAGCTATAAAGCTATAAAGCAACAGTAATTTTTAAAGTATTTTTTAAATATATTTTCTTCGAGGTTTTTAAATGTTTTTACATGTAACTTCAAATATGTCCTTAGAACAAGCTTATATGTTTTAACTCGCTACAACGGCTGTAATATTTTGTCTCGACTGACTGCAATGATACTCAAAGGGATACTCTATCAGAACCTGTTGATGGATATAGTTTAACGATTTTTTTCAATAATTTGTCCTAAGTATTTGATTTTTGATAAAAAGTACTTGCACATTTTTATCACTGCGTTATTTTATACAGAAATTATTTTTTAGAAGCTCGATATGTTGTTACTTAGATACGCTTTTAATCAATAATTCATCCAAATAAGCACCTGCGAATTCACAATCGGCAAGAATAGCCTTCGGAGCTTGTTGAAATATTGTCGTAGACAATTATCTTAAAAGAACGTCAGTGAACTTATACAATACTTTGAACGTATTTATTATAATTAATTCTAAACATTCTTCTTCATCTTGGTTATTGTTAAGGATGTACTCATGAATATTTGTTTAACCATTTAGAATAATCAGCTCGAAGACGATTTTTTTATTTGTTTTTATATACACTGCTGGTGCTGCCTCTTTGTAATGGCAATGTTTTCAATTAGACCCATTTTTTTCAAGTTTGTCTAATTCTTCGTTGACAAGTTAACGATACGGTACGTTTCGTATACCGACTAATTTTTCACTTGAAATTTTCTTTTGATTTTGAATCACGAAACCGTTTCATCTGACAGAACATTTGAAATTCTTAAAAAAATGTCTTTAAATTTTCATTTAACTTTTTCGATAACTGTTCACTTGTCCATTTATATTTAGCACAAAATATTTATAGATATATCTCATAATTCGAGTAACTCGATCAATTCTGTAACGAATGAAACAAGGCATGTAGTTTCATCCATAAAAATAATTCATTAACGGATACGTCACCTGCGATTTTCGAATTTTAATGCAGGTGTCCAGTTTGCATAATGTTTGCCGTCGTTGATTATTGGGATACCACAACAAGTGTCTCATTGCATTTTAACATCAACATTACTAATTTTCATGTAAATATTTTTTCTTTCTTTTTGTTTAGCAATAGAAATATATGTATATATATATATATAATTATATATGTATATATATATATATATAATTATATATGTATATATATTTATATATATAATTATATATGTATATATATGTATATATATATGTATATATAGTATATATACAGATATGTGTATATATATGTGTGTATATATATGTATATATATGTATATACATACATATATGTATATACATACATATATATATTGATACATATATATTTACATACATGCATATATATATTGATACATATATACATACATATATACATACATACATATATATATGTATATACATACATATATGTATAGACATACATATATATTTTGATACATATGTATATACATACATACATTTATATATTGATACATATATATACATACAGATATATATACATACATATATATACATATATATACGCATATGTACAAATATATACATGCATATATATATATACATATATATATACATGCATACATATATATATATGCATACATACATATATACATACATGCATACATATATATGCATACATACATATATATATACATATATATACATACATATACATACATACATATATATATACACATATATATACACATATATATACACATTTATATACATACATATACCTATGCATACATACACACATATATATACATATATACATATACATATATATACATATACACATAAACATATGCATATATACATACATACATATATATATATATATATATATATATATATATATTTTCTACACATATGCTATTAAATATAAGAGACAATGAATGTCTATTATGTTTAATCATGAGCCGTTCTAAACGTCGTATTTTTGCTTCAGAGTACTATTAAACAACATTTCTCTGAAAAACATAAACATGTAGGTAATATCAGACAGATTTTGGTCAACAATACGGTGATCCTTACTCATACACACAGTAAGAGGAACCTGCAGATATTGGAGGCCATGTACATCAAATCAAAACAACCAACACTCAATACAATCAACTTTAAAACAGGAAATAACATATTACATTGCATTTGACTAGATGGTTTTGTTGTCATTTCGCGCTATCCCGCGGTGTGACGTCATAAAACCGCATCGCAAACTTAAGAACTGCGTTTATTATTTTTGGTAACTATTGCCGTTGCCAAGCGGAGTTTTATGTCAACACAAAATAAAATCGTCGGTGATGGTGGATTTTATAATATTTCAGTTTAAACTACCTCTCTGAAGATGGCTCATGTGAGCCGAAAGCTTAGAAGAAAACCAATAAATAATTATCGAAATGTTGGAGAATTTTTGTCTTTATTTTCAACTGAAATTAAAGCAAAAATACGACGTTTAGAACGGCTCATGATTAAACATAATAGACATTCATTGTCTCTTATATTTAATAGCATATGTCTAGAAAATTACTTGCTTCCTCGATATACTATATATATATATATATATATATATATATATATATATATATATATATATATACCATCAGCCATAATTATAGACCATCTCAATTTATTTTACATGTTGCATTTCATACTGTTTTTAGCATTTATTGCCAACGGGATAACTTAATGAAAATAGAATTGTTCCATTGTTATTATTACTCTGAAAAATTTTACAAGGCAGCTAGGAAGCGTTTGCTTTGCTCATTGAAGAAGACGAAGAGACTAGCATGGAGAAGAAACCACAAAAACTGGACTCTGGTACAATTCATTTGATGCACATATAATTGGGCCCTATTAACAAAATTATCATTCTATTTTCAATTAGATTTATCTACTTGGCAATATATAGTATAAATAGTATACATGTTTTTTTTTAAATCGAGTGGTCTAATAATTATGGCCGGTAGTGCGTGTGTGCATATATATATATATATATGTGTGTGTGTGTGTGTGTGTGTGTGTGTGTGTGTGTGTGTGTGTGTGTGTGTGTGTGTGTGTGTAAAAAGTGTATGTATGTAATTATAAATATATATATATATATATTTATGTATATATATATAACAAATTGCATATATATATATATATATATATATATATATATATATATATGCTATTTGTTATATTATATTGTTTACATATTATATATGAGTGGTACTTGTTTAAAAGCTCTCAATATCTGTGATAGAGCAGGCATATTCATATAGATATGTGTGAGTTTATAACCCTGGGTTTCATGCTTATATATATATATATATATATATATATATATATATATATATATGATAAATAGCTTTCGTGTGACGCGTTCCGTCCTTTAAGATATTTTCAGCTAAATCTTGTTTACGTCTTTGCGACAGTAAATTTGGGCCCAGATTCTTATATCATTTCACAATATCTGAAACATTTTTGATTTTCACAGTTTGAAATATGTAATAATAAAAATAACGTAAATAAAAAAAATCAGGTAGATTATATACACAAAATACTTTAAAAAACGAACGTCATACTTTAATGTAGCCACCATGTTTTCATGAATGTCTTTGGGGAATAAGTTCTTTTCAGCAGTAACGTGATAACGCCACGATGCCACATTTCACTATGACCATTTTTTAAATAAGTAACTACTGGCTACATTTAATGTTTTTTTCTGTTTTTTTAATAGCCAAGAAATCAGTTTAACTGTAATGAAAAAAATGCACTTATTAATAAATAGAGATAAAACTAATGTTTGCAAGATTTTACCGCTACATCACCAGTCTTTCATAGACTATTGAATTTTCATTTTTTTCTTGTAACTCTGATATCATAAGCCCTGGGCATGACGGTAAACTAGTTCCATGTAAACTGGTTCCATGCTACTCACAACCTCCGAATCCGAAGTCATCTGATTCGGACGTTGTGAGGAGTATAGAAACACCCCTTAATTGCTGTTGTTCTCAGATCTACCCTGACCCGGAAGTGTGACACTTGTTAGGGTCCCAGCTATGGGTAAATATTTAAGAGCCCAAATTGGGTCAAAACACTATGAAAGTATAAAGATACACCTTTATATAGATATATACATAAAAATAGATTTTTATACAAAATATAATTTTTTGAAGGAAATCATTGCCAACAATATATTTTTGAAAAAAAATATTAACATAACACATTTTTTTAAGGTAAAACATACTGAGCAAAATAAATTTTGAATATAAAACTAGAAGACTTTTTACTTTTTCTAAAATAAAAAAAATGAAAACAAAATATTCTTTAAAACCTGACTAAATCAACCTTCGCATTATAACTGAACATGAAAAATACCTTAAAACACCACCTTTATGGCATTGAATACCCAACAGAGATTGATTTGCCGTTAAACAAAACTCAAACTCAAATTTTGATATTATGTTTTTTTTTAGTTTAGGATGAACATGATTTAAGTCGCATGAAAATATAACTGCAGTTAAACAAACATTTTAGATAAAAATATATTTTATATTTTGAAATTCATGTCTTAAAATATATAGGTACTTGCAATATTTGTTAGCATCAAACAAAACTGTGCTAAACCTATATGACATATCTATTTTCCTGCATGGAAGGCATTGCTAGAAAATCTTTTCAGTGATAGAACAGCTATTCATATTGATAAAGTTGTTGTTCAAACAACGTATTCTGAGAATGCCATTTATCTCAAAGTGGAACCTAAAGGAAAACGTCAATTGTGAAAAAGATGGAGAAAGATGATATTTCTGGGTTAATAATTAAGAAAGCTTTCTTGTAAAATATTAAAATCACCAGACATGTTGAATGAAGTAATCAGAAAGAAGCAGCCATTTACTAAAGCATTTAAACGAGGGGAAGGAAGAAAGCAGAATATGTATATAGAGTGTTAAATTGAATCAGATCGACAAAGGATAACCCATCGTGTAAAATCAGGTTTATCACACATACAATATTATATTCTGAAAGAACTTCGTTTATTTAACAGGAATTTTATTATGAAAACATCGGATTTCATAATCTGACATTTGCTCAAAGAATTCTAGTTCCAAATGCATAGTTTTCAATGAACATCATAAGATTTGATCAATGTTATTTTCTTTTGGCTTCGAATTTCATTCTCTGATCGATAATTCTTCTGAGCGCGCGTTGGGAGGGTCTTCGTTTCCAATAGACATCGCCACCGCAAGAACTACATTAAAATATTCCCCTCTTGCTGTAGAAATATGGATTTTGCGATAACCCGTACAACTGAGAACATCCCTTTTACACTTAATCAATACATTACCAATGAGATATTACATTGATTCATTTGTTTCGAGAATTAATCTTCAGAAAGCTTCAGGCTATTTCAATGCATAAATTGGAGCGGAGGTTAGTTACACATTTGCTCTCACAACACAGAACTCATTTTTTCTAACAGTTCATTTATTTTCGGTTCTTCCGGCACATTCATAATTACCAAATTTATCAAGTCGTTCTGGTGTACATGCCAGATAAACGATGAAAAAAAAAAACGTAATCATCATCATTTGAATCCCAAGCAAGACAGTACCACCACTAGTGGGAGGTTGCAAAGTGCGTGGAAGTACCACCTCATTGCTTTTGCGTTCAAGTCTACCCTGTCTCAGGGTGATAATACATTTTTGGCAAATTGTTTAACTTTCAAACTGAGGTCAAAACGCTATAAAAATATTTTTCAATAAAAATTACAAAAAAATATTACCAGTTACGTTTTTGAAGAAAATAATATTACCAAAAATATATTTAAAAAAGGACATATATCAGCAACACATCTGAATCTTGACTAAACCTCGTTTAAAAAATTTCGTCAACGAAACCTGATTTACAAGCTGATACATACTGAAAAATACATACTGAATTCATACGCATCTATCATAAAAGTCTCATCGACATTAAATAACCCATTAGATATGCAATTAAACAAAATGAATCAAACAAAATTAGAACCGGCGAGCCGAGTTCAAATGATTGCCTCGCCTGTTGCTTTCACTTTGTCCGAATATATTTTTTAAAAAGCCAACAATCTGTTTTCAGCATTCAGAACCCAACGACGCATTCTAGATTGTTTCACCGAAATACGTTTTGTTTTTATATTTTTCGTTTTATGATAGAACTAGCATTATAGCCCGGCGTTGCTCGGGTGTAATGAAAGATTTAAAACTAAACCAATGGTCCTGGAACTCAGACTTTTTGAACGTTGGCACGAAAGACTAAAAAGCAATAATTGTTTCCAGTTAAAGCGAAACCGTAGACTGAAAGAAAAATGAATGGATGTAAGTCAAATTTTGATTTCCTGGTATCGATATCAACTTTCCTGCACTATTTTAAGAACTGAAACCTTCAAACTTCTGGATATCGTTTCTTATGTCTTTGTCTATGAGTGTATCAATTTTTATTAAAATCGGACCACTCCTTATATAACTCGATTTTTTCGATTATCGATTTTCGATATTTATCGGGGGTACCACGGCACAAAATCTAGCTAAGATCACTCACGGACGTTTATAGTACAACTGTGTAAATGTTCAAGAAAATCGGTTCAGCCGTTTCGGAGTCTATAGGTAACGGATACACGCACACACAGACACACACACACACGCACAGACAAAGTTCCATTTATAAATATGTTTAGATTAGATGAGAAAGACGTATATTTTAAAATGTAGTGGTAAGAGAACTCTAAGACAATTGATGTCCTCTCATTAACTTAGACTTCCGCCACGGACAAGCTAAGATTTCTAAGGAATCTTGGAGCGGGACGAGTGTAGACGCTTCAGAATTCTTACGGATGACACGCTATTTTGGCCTGATATACAAAAGAGAGACAAACCATTCCATCACTTTCAAGATTCGAAACGAACGAGAGAATCGGACTAATTTTATTGCCATCCTGGCACAGATTCAGCATTCTGCAACAATATATGTCTAACAGAAGGGAAGACTTGATTTCATTCATTTGGATGCTTGTGGCAATTTCTATTGAAAAAAATATTTGCATATTTTCATAGCGTTTTGACCTCAGTTTGGAAGTTAACCAATTTGCCCGTAAATATAAACGTAAAATGAATTACCACCCTGAGTGAGGGTAGACTTGAAAGCGAAAGCAATGTGGAGGTGGTTACACGCTATTCGTAACCTCCCACTAGTGGCGTTACTGCCTTGCTTGTGGCGAAACGTTTAAAAGTAAAGTCCGCGTATCTTAAACTGTTCAAATTGTGGCCGTAAATCTTCAATTCTTGCATGACTTTTTGGGCAATTGTTTCGCTGTACAAGTTCAATAGATCCGCTGTCTTACACTACTTTCTATATTTGTAAATTTGCTGAACTATTTTACTCTCTGTGTCCAGGCAGTTTACTTCCAGTAGAGTTTCTTTGTTACTTTAATGCCTTTCTCAAATAGGTCTAGGTTTCTGAGCGTTCCTATCAAATATTTGTGACTTGTTTTGTTTTGTCAAATGTTTTTTCGGAGTCTATAAATCACAGGTATACCTCATTTTCTTGATTCAGTCAGTGAAGTGCCATACGTGATACACGTTTTGGGTGATCATGTCTGGAAAAAGATCTGACTGGCCCGATTTGTCGTTCCGAGTCGATATTCACTGCACCACAAGGCACATTTTTATTTAACTAAAACAACATTTCTGCCTGCGCATAGATCTTTGTATATGGTTCTTTAAAAAACTCAGTTTTACCCTTTCGGAGCGATACAGTCACTAAGATGCAGTGTTCTAGTATGGGTTAAAGTCAATGAAAAGCCATAAAAAGCATATGGATACCCAATCCACTACTCCTGTTTAAAGCATCAGAGGTTAATTTGAACCGGACGGTAGACGAACCTACCTACTCATATTATCATCAAATGCGTGTGAACAAGATACTGTGATGGATTAAACAAATTTATTACCCGTCTACTTAAATCTCTTTCGTCTAAATTAGCGAAATCATGGTGTTTTCAATGGCAACTCTTCTTGATCTCTCTACATGGATACCTGTACCTACACCTGTTTTGATATTCATTCTGGTCGGGTTAAGCCGGCTTCCTCCAAATCTTTGTTGATTTTCTTTAAGGGCAGAGACCCAAATCCTACCCTGTACAGACCTCAGGCATGTTTAATTATCCCGCAACAGGTTACCAATACCTCCTGCGGTAGACTAGTTGCCAGCCAAGGCTATAGAACATGATCTGTCCCGTTTTTTATCCTATAACAGGAGTGAAGGGACAAATTAATTCTTTTCCCAAGAGTATTAGCGCGTAAGTGAATGCAGAGCATTCAACTGGAATTCGAACTCGGCTCCCTGATTTCTCATTCCGAGCCGATATCCACTGCACCACAACGCACATCCATCAAGAAAGATGGTTGCATTGATACAGAGTTCCGTCATGATTCTATTCTAGGAGCTACTATGTTCCGAGTGTTTAGCAATGAACTTCCAGATAACCTAAGTTTTCAACTCAGTATATATGATGATTAGTTACTCCTGTCTTAATAGTATGTCTAGTGTATTGATAAAGGAAAAATTACCATCTTATCTCCGAAAGTGTTTTTCAAACCATTGTTAATTAGTGAAAGAAATGATTTGTTAACTTTTACGACATTAAACTGATGGCTTGTAATCTTTATGAATATCCTTGTCTATCACCCTCATGTTAGTAACAGACAGTTCCTTCTCCGTCTAACTTTTTCTACTGATAAAATTATTATTATATCTAGTTCACTGAGAAGACTTTTCTTTTAAAAGTAGGTTCACTGTGTTATGCTAGACATTATTTTCAACTAAATCTCTATTGCACTGTTATAAACCTACTATTTGAATGTGTCGTTATCATTGCTATATATGGTCTGTTGATTTTGCCATGTATACAAGGTGTCCATAAAGTTCGTGTGCACTTTAAAAGATTTACAACTTTATTTGAATTTGCAATAGAAATAATTTGTTAAAAGGAATAGAAATAAGTAAATCTATATCTTTTTAAGATTTTATTGAAATTTTATTTGAGTTTCCACATGTCTTCCATCATTGGCAAAACAAAGGTAATACGATTTTGCAGTTCACAGAAAACATTTACCAACTGATTTACAGTAATGCCTGAAATGACATTAGTTATATTCTTCTTCTATATGCCTTGTTCTTTCAGGACGTAGGCGATCATGGCTTTCCACAACTCCCTATCCATGGTGCCTCTTAGCAGGCTTTCTCCTGTTACACAACGCAACACTCGTTCCGTCATCCACCTGATCAGGCCCTCCAAATATGTTATCCGATGTTTCCTCTGTCTCTTTTCCCCTCTATCTGGCCTGTTAGTATCAGGTTCTCCATGACTTCTTTCTTCATTGCGTGTCCCAGGAACGTTAGCTATCTCTTTCCTTTCTGATGCACAGTATTCATTTTCTTTTCGCTTCCATCTTTTCCATAGTTATAATAACTAGAGTTATAGTTATATTAACTATACTAAAAACTAGTTACATTAAACTTCATATCATTTTATACAGATTAATTCTATCACAAATACAAATAAAGTAATAATTTTTTAAAAGTCCACACGAACTCTATGGATACCCTGATTATCAGATCATGCCCAAAATCTAAAGTAGAATACACAATATTATCTGTCCCAACTTAGCATCAATTATTTAATAACTGTTGTAATGTAATTTACCTGAGTACATTTTACAATATTGTCATGGCAAATGTTTTGATGAATTCTTTTATACTTACGTATCTCGACTTCAGGAAAATAAACCAAATACTAGATTGGTAAGTAGTTCTAAGAACTTTAATATTTAAAATGAAAACTATGTTCTTATGTGGTATTTTAATAGTTGTTTTATCTCACATCCTGAAGACACCCTGAATACAGATCATGCCCAAAATCTAAAGTAGAATATACAATATTATCTGTCCCAACTTAGCATCAATTATTTAATAACTGTTGTATTCTAATCTACCTGAGTACATTTTACAATATTGTCATGGCAAATGTTTTGATGAATTTTTTATACTTACGTATCTCGACTTCAGGAAAATAAACCAGACACTAGATTTGTAAGTAATTCTCAGAACTTTACCATTTAAAATGAAAACGATATTTGTAATGTTGTATTTTAATAGTTGTTTTATCTCACTTCATACAATGGAAATCTTATCAGACTTCTTGACTTTCTATCTACTAAGATTTACACAAAGTAATGCATGAGATGTGCGTTGTGGCGTAGTGGATATCGACTCGGAACGAGAGATCGGAGTGACGAGTTTGAATTACTTGCATTCATTTTCGCACAAATACCTTTAGGTAAGGGATTAATCCATCACTCACGTTATGGGTTAAAAATAGGCTAGAATTGGTTTTATAGCCTTGGCTGGAATCTAGTCTACCGTAAAAAGCAATTTTGCCCAGTAGTCCTTCGTGACATGATCACCCAAATCGGGTATCACGTATGGCACTTAACTGACTGAATATGTAACGTAATTCCCCATTTCCTGTCTCTTTTATTCTGTTTCATTTATTTTCATTTTGCTTCTGTAATATTTATTGGTATTTTTCATTCTATTGAATTTTATGCCCCGTCACATATCTCACCATAGTGGTTTGATAGCCTTACTTGCTTAGAAAAGACTGTTTAAATTCGCTGAATATGAGAAGCATTTTATTGTTGCGAGGGTGGTAATTTTTTTCATGATCATTTATTGGGATCATCTTAAATATTTTGTAGATAATACAGGCTGACATCCCTAATGAAAATGATATAATTTAAAATGTGAATGCCTGAAGAACTACATATCCCAGACAACGTTTATAGGCTTTATTACAGATTTATTAACAACATTTGAGCGAGGTATTCAATGGGATATTGATATTTTAAACGCTTTCACAATGCTTCCCAATTGTTCAATATGCACACCACCTGTGATACGACACACGTCTGGTACGTAATCCAGCTCTTGTCAAATACGCTGAAGCTTGTCTTGCGTAACATTTTTCATGGCCTTAGTTATTCTTTGCTTAAGTTCTCAAAGACTTGTAGGAAGAGAAGATATGTACTTTCACATTATCCCCATAGACAAAAATCAAGCCAGGTTTACATGTTGACCATTTCAACAGAATAATTTCATTATCATTGGCACACCCAATCTCTCTTCCTGGTAGATTCACATTGAGAAATGTCTGTATTCATGCACTAAAAATGTGACGCAATTAACATGCTACTGCGTGTTTGGCAAGAGTTGGAAGACTGACTGTATTAGTTTGAAAAATAAGATTCCAGTTCTCAGATAAATTCTAGGGACAAAGTTGAAGTTTTTACGTTTTGTTAATCGTATCAATATAATTAGGCGGACGTAAGAGTGAATTGTAGGAAACTAGAATATACTTTGGCTGTGAAAAAACTTAAAATGTATTTAAATAGACTGTAGACTGGTACAAAATTATCTCCGTCGGTATTAGAGAATTCACAGTCAACCTCTTAATTTGCAAGTAATTATCATTTATATTAAGATTTTGGCAGCAAATTCTTCCTTTCACTCTGCAGATTTAATCAAAATGTTTTCTATATTTTTTATCTAACTCAGATTTGATATCATTATTATTAAATTCAATATTTGCCTGAATGCTATTTATCTGTGATTCATTACATGACTAAAAAATACTGCATGTATTATAATAGAGTTATATACCCTAAATATATTACATATATTTATATCATAACGATTACACACATAAGCACACGCAGACACAAATATATATATATATATATATATATATATATATATATATATATATATATATCTGCCATAATTATTAGGCCAACCAAGTGTTTTCAAAATGATGTATTTCATACTATTTTTTAATATTTATTGCCAAGTGAATAATTATGAATAATAAAATAGAATACTTCTGTTGTTAATATAGCACAATAACATGTGCATCAAATGAATTTATAAATATTTGTTAATTACCAATATTGCAGTTGTATTGCATTTTTTGGATGAGTCGAACGAGTTCAACTTTGCTTCCTTGCCTTGTAAAATTTTGAAAGGTAATAATTACAAAACAAACATTCAATTGGCAATAAATACTGAAAATAGTATGAAATACATCATTTCTTTAAAAAAAACCTGAACTGACTTAATAATTATGGCCGGTAGTATATATATATATATATATATATATATATATATATATATGGTTATGTCAAAAAAAATTGACATAACCATATCTATAATACTCATTATATTGAGCACTGTTTATAATAAAATCAATGCCAGAGAACTCAAAATATAAAAAGAAAACTTGAGTCCTCTTGACTTGGAAATATATATATATATATATATATATATATATATATATATATATATATATATAAAATCCAAAAGGATGATCAGGTAAGTAAATCCCAAAAACCCGATCCAAATTAATATAAATTTCATTAATGTTAAAACTGATCACGCTTCAGGGCTTGATGCAAAGATTATATTCTATTTACAGAGCCAAATATAAAAATCAAACAAAAATTTCGATGGTTAAATCCGTTGAATAATCATTTCTACGAGGAAATTGTCGTTTCTTCAGCAACGGATTAAAAGTTTTTTTCAACATTGATGGTAGTAGTTTTCTTTTGTTTCTATGGGAATAATTTTTTCTTAGCTTACTTCCCAGTCCACCGCCCCTTCCCGCTTTTTATTTTTTACTTTTTCTCTTTTCCTCTCGTTTCTCTTACCATCTCTGTCTCTCTGACATGGCTAGATTTCAACTTTCAAACTCTCAACTCAGGTAAGGAGGAGGAGTATGCCTTCTAATATGAGACATAAGTATCTGTCTGCATTGCAATTTAACTTTTTAAATTCAAAGATTGCTCATCCCTCCCCATTTTATTTTCTTGTGGATGGATAATTTTTTGGACTTCTTCCGGTATAAAATCTTTTGTCATTTGAATAAATAAAATTTTCGTTTCACCGTTGCTGAAGAAGCGAGGACTTCTTCATAGAAATGGCATTTCAACAGATTTAAATATCGAAATTTTTGTTTTATTTTCATATATACATATATATATATATATTGTCATCCGAAGACAGATCTGTTTCGCTGTATCACAGCTCATCAGTATGGTTAGACTCCGATTGCTCCCTAACCCAGGCTCGAAACCCGACCTAATAATATATATATATATATATATATATATATATATATATATATATATATATTCTCTGCTGACATGAATTTCAAATCTATAAATGCATTTCTATGTCAGCCGTCAGGAAAGTTGCCTCACTATGTCTTGCGATACAATTTTGCAGTTTAGAATCTATCATACAAAACTACTTGAGAAAATCATTAACATCAAAAAATTGAACACTAGTAAACAAAAAAGGTTACTGGACATTAGATTCATAGTTCCTAAACTTCAGCTGCTCTTGTTCTTAAGGACACATGGCCCAGTGGATATAGATGTTGGTTACTTCCTGACTGTAATAAAGCATTTGAAGAACGCCGAAACGTCGTACAAATTTTGCCATTTGTCCCAATACTCTAAATACTACCTCATTTTAGAAATATAGACAACTACATCAATGAGTCTATTTTCCGCCCATGCTTAGAATATTGCTACTACATATCGTCCGGTGACCATGATATTTACCTTGGCCTCCTTCATAAGATCCAAAGATATATCGGCAGTAATACCTTTCCCGATTTGGTGACTCGTCAGACACTTTTCTACAAGGGTAAGTTTGCGTCAGTTTTATAAATACTTTCATTGTAAATGTTCGGATAACTTTTTCCTTTCGTGTCGTTGCTTTGTTGACGTTATCTACGGTTGTATATGTCTATGGCTATATCGTGTTGAATGCACTGGTTCCCGTCCGATCAACGAAGTTAAGCAACATCGAGTATAACAGTACTTAAATGGGCCACCATTTGGGAATACCAGTTGCTGTCAACGTAAGGACCAAGAATGGTTCACTGGTCCTCCAGGTTTAGGGGTTGGGCGCAGGGCTAATAACCCTGCCGCGTAAAAAACAGTTTGATACAGCAACAAGATGTTGCTGCCCTATGCACCATTGGGTGTGATGGATAAATAATGATGATATGTCTGTCAACCACCCTTACCTTTTGCTGACTTCACGCACGACCCGATGTACCTCTGAACTATCTCTACCGTTCGAGGTTATATATTGCACTGTAACAACTTTCGTGGAGGAGATAAGTTTGAGTTTTGTTTAACGACATATCAATCTCTGTGGGTTAGGTAATGCCAAAAATGTAGATTTTTAAGGTATTTTTGAATGTCCAAAAGTGAGAAGGCTGATTTAGTCAGATTTGGACATTTTTTATTTTAGAAAACTGAAGATGTTTTCTGGTTTTTGATTAAAAATATTCTGCTGATAATGTTTTTTTTTTCTTCACTAATGTATAATTTTCTACAAAAGTCTATTTTTATGTATATATTTCTATGAAGATGCAATTTTATACTTTCACAGTGTTTGGAGGTTAACTATTTGCCCCTAGAAAGGACCCTAACAGGTGTTACCACTCCGGGTTAGGGTGAACCTGGAAACAACAGCAATTAAGAGGTTGTTCCATGCTCCTTGTTCCAACCTCCTAAAAAGTAGCCTTGTTACCGGATGTAGTTTATCGTCATACCCAGGGCCAGAGAAGATAAGGAAATTGAACATAGAATAAGCAGTACTAAACTACTTTTCGCTCAACACCACTACAATCGTAAAACATAGCATAAAAATCCAGTCACATACATATATAGCCTCAACAGATCAAAATCTGATCGAGATGTTTTCTGCGATAAGAGCAGTTGGTTTCAGCGGAGACTATATATATATATATATTAACTGGTGCTACGGAATACAAGCATGATGTACCAGATAGAATCACTTGAGGCTTTTCAACAGCAGAAACTACTAAGATTTATAGCAGAAGATTAATGGTATAATCTAGATACTGATATTCTAAGCGACCGCAAGCGAAAAGGTCAAAAAGGAGGAACTGGAAACGGCGATAACAGCTACTGCATTTGTGAAACCTATTTTCTATAATATTGTTTTAATGGTAACATTTTATGTGTATCAACTGAGAGTTGCATTGGCTGCACAGTAAAGTAATGCAGAATGTTTCCTTGAAAGGAATCGGCCAATATCCTTATTATCATATGCACACATATATGTATATGCATGGTTAGGTGTATGATAATTAATTCGTATGAAATATATTTACACGAGTGTACCCCTGCCATCGAAAAATGATGTAAAAATAATTGAGTGGACTAATAGCTGTTTCTTTACATGTTATCCCTTCTGAATATGATAGGACGGAATATATATATATATATATATATATATATATATATATATATATATATGGTGTGTATGAATGGAATAATAATCCGTGTTCAAAGAAACACTATACTAAAAAGTACTCAATGTAGAGCTAATAATATTTATTTAGAAATAAATATAAATATATTCACTGTTAGTCTATTTGTTCATATGTGAAAATTTATAGGTTTGTATGTGTGTATTCATGTCTTTTCCTTGTTTAATATCTGGAAATCTTATCATAATCTAAATCTAATGATTTGTTAAACTTAGAATTTAAAATTTGCAATAAATATAAAGTGAATCTAAAAGTCGATTAAAAATGCTGATCTCAATTTTATCAAATATTAATATTAATGCCCATACAAATTATTTTTAAAGTCTCTTCCCATATTCTTCAAATTAGAAATTACTTTATTTTGATTAATCCACACTGACTATGTAACAATGCCTCCCTGAGTAAGGAGGTTTGGCCATTGTTTAACATTTTAAAACTCTTTAACTTGAAAAAAACCTCATTACTCGATTAGACACATGTAGTAGCAAAACAAAATAGTTACTTTTGTAGTTGTATTATAACATATTTATGTTATAATTTATATAAATATATATATATAATGGCTTTCGCAATACTTTTCTTTAAATTTCCATACATAGTTGGCTAGTTCGTTGCTAAGTTTTTTTTAAAATATGAACTTGTGACTCTTCCTCCGTTTGTTAATTTGCCTTCAATTCACACAAAGTACATTTTATATTTTACTTTTGCTCTGTAGACGCTTCTTTCAGTTTTAAAAAATCCTTCCAGCGGAAATTCATCTCTGCAGTTACATTTTTCATCTACGGTATTCTGCCTTACGCTTTTTAAATTTTCTATAGATCTTTGCCTCTTTATGCGATTTTCTAACTTGGAATTACAGCTATAACTTAATTTAACTGATTTTCTATTAAATGTTCGGTGTAAACCTGAGCTTGTCGGGAAGTGTTTGTAGCTCGAAAAATATTTTCCCTATTTTAGACTTTAATTCTAAATAAAAAGGCGGGTTAAACAAAGTCATATCCTATTTTCTCGTATACTTCTTTCTTTTTTTTCACAATTTATCTTAGCTTTATACTTTTATCGTTTTTTATGTCCATTTCTTGTAATGCTTTTACATAAGCATTTTTCCTCTCGTCAAAGATTGTTTTGTAAGAGTAATTTTTTGACAGTCTATATTCTATACATTTAAGAATGTGTTGTATTATTTTAGTGGGATGTTTTGTTACAATGTTTATACGTCTTAATTTTGTGTTTGATTTCATATATTGGGAGTCAGTCCCAGTTTTACGTCTAAATATTGGAAATCTTTGTTATTCATTTTGAACTCTATATCAAAACTGAGAGTTGAAGATTTTAAAAAGTATTTATCTTACTTTGTCAATTGTCTTTTTAATTTCTAGTATTTTCAGTCCGTCATCTCTATATATTCCGTGGTCGTTTATGCAGACTATTTTGTTTATTTTGTGTAAGATAGCTAAAATAATTAGATAGGAAACATCGAAAAATCCTGTGGTGTGTCAAGAGTGAAATTTTTAGATCTTTATCCATATTTTGCCATTGTGGAACAGCACGGATTTGTGGCAATATAAAATTATGTTTATGGGCTGCGTTGGTTTTTTTGTTACTTTCTTGAAAACTGTAGATCTTTAAGTAATTCTTTTTGAGAAATTGAGAAATTAAAGTTTATAATGTATTTCATGAAATCTTTTTTTTTTTAATTTTTTGGGACCAAGAAATACATTCACTTTTATCTTTCCATTGGTTATTTTTCGTAGCAATTCTTAGTGAATCACACATATTTTTGAGTTATTTTTTCTAATTCGGTTTGTTTTGGTGTTCATTAGTAGGAAGGTAAGGTTGTTAGAATATTGTCTTTATGTTTCTTTATGGGTAACAATGCGTTTTTGCTGTTTAGTATTGGACCTTGTCTTTTATACTCAGTTTATCGGTGATGTTTTCGCTTCTTCATTTTTTCATATATAGGCTTTACGCTTTTTTATAAGATTTGGTTACTTTCTCATTTATCTTTTCATGTAGTTATTTGGGGTTATTGTGTAAATATTTCATGTCGTCTCTCCATTCACTAGGATATTTGGTGTTTTTTAATTCTTTTTACTTTGTTATTTAGCTTTTTTGCGAATTATTATTTACTTTTTAAAACTTGATTTTTATATTGGATTAATCAAATATTTTTCAAGGTATGCTAGTTCGTCAATCGCAAGTGGGATTATATATATATATATATATATACTATAGTCATCCGCAGACAGATCAGTTTCGCTGTATTACAGCTCATCAGTACGGCTTAGACTCCGGTCCCTTCCTAACCCAGGATTGAAACCCGACCGCATTGGCGTCAGTCGGCGATTCTACCCCTAGACCACGAGTGTCCAGTCGAAGAAGGTAGGCTTTTTAGCGCGTATAAACACGCCGAAGAGCTAGAGTGATCCAATTCATTATCGAATGAGCGGTGCGTAAATGCCGGAGTAGCTACTGTTTACAAAGTCTACCACTCTTCCAGAGTGCTCAATCAGGGTGTGAGAGCGTGTGTGTATATATATATATTGTTTTAATCGTATCACCACGAGCAAGGCAGTAAAGCCACTGATGTGCAGGGGATTACCGAAGAGCAAAAAGATAGGAAGAGAGTAAAGAGAAAAACGAACCAGTTATTAAAGAGCAATAGAACGATGGAAATACAGGTCTGATGACAGTTGCAAAAGTAGAGAGAAAGGAAAACATATACAGTGTGATGTAGAATAAACTAGAGTCAAGTGGTTAAGAGATAGGAATTGACATTGCATTTAATTTCCTGGAGGTTGTTAAGAAAGCAAGAATATGGAAGAGAGTTCCTCAGCCGGGAAGTGCGAGAAACGAAGGTACTGGAGTAGAATTGTCATCTGCATTTATTTGATCTAACTGTGATTGGGTTCCATTTGCCTGTATGGTTGCAAGAGTGAGCACTTACGGCAAGGGCACCAGTGACTTAAGTTCGTCGGGGTAGAAGCTATGAAAATATTTAAATAGCAGACAGAGGGAAGCCACATCCCGTCGGTGAGAAAGTGGCTGGAGTCGAGCAGCCAAGTCGATACCTATCACATTACTGAATCTTCTTTTGAAGCCTGTCAAGAACACTATGATGAACAGCGGGTGCGCCTGACCATATACGACAGAAATATTCCATGCACGCAGAGATGGTTGATTTGCATATATGCAGGATGGATTTAACCTTCCTAGCAGTGGATTAAGCAAGTGATTCAATTTAATAGTTCCACTTGAGATCTAATGTATATATATATATATATATATATATATATATATATATATATATAATAAAACAAAGTTCCGATGTTCAAATTCATTGAATTGCCTACGAAAAAAAAACGCGAAATTTTTTTCTCATAGAAATGGCTATTCCATGAATTTGAACATCGGATTTTGGTATATTATATATATTGCCTCTGTAATTTGTATATAAATTGCATTAAGCCCTCCACCTTGATCAATTTTAATATTAATAATTATTAATTAGGTTCGGGTTTTTAGTATTTACCTACCTGCTTTTCCTTTGGGATTAAAGTTATATTATATAAAGTTATTTATAAATGAAACTTTGTCTCTGTGTGTGCATGTGTGTGTGTGTGTCTGTGTGTGTGCGTACGTTACCTATAGATTCGAAAACTGCTGAACCAATTTTCTTGAGAACTTACACAGTTGTACTATAATAGTCATCGATTGTTTTTAGTTAGGTTTGTGTCGAGATACCCCCGATTAATATTAGTCTTTGTCTAACATTAATATTAGACAAAGACATGAGAAACGATATTCAGAAGTTTGAAAGTTGCAGTTCTCACAATAATGCAGAAAATTGATAACATGTATATATATATATATATATGGTAAGATGTTTGTGTGTGTGACTGGTTATCTGGATTTTTTCAGCTCTTTTATTTTAGTTTTTGCTTTGGGTTTAGCTCTAAGTAGGCATAATTGTAATTTTTAGTCTTAGCCATGATACCATTTACTCAGAGGGCTTATTCAGCCTTCAAAAGTCAGTTAACGACGAAAAAACACTTATTTGATATCGATACCAGGAAATCAAAACGTGACTTACATTCATTCGTTTTTCATTCGTTTTTCTTTCAGTCTACAGGTTCGCTTTAACTGGAAACAACTGTTGCTTTTTAGTCTTTCGTGCCAACGTCCAGAGAGTTCCAGGACTATGGATTAAATTTTCATTACACCCGAGTAACCCCGGGCTATACTGCTAGTATATATATATATATATATATATATATATATATATATATATATATATATATATATATTACAAAAATTAACGAAGATTAACGAAACTAGTTATAAACAACCGACAATTAGAAATTTTTTGGAACATTATCTTTGATCGATACTCGAATTTACGTAGATATTCTATTTTTAATCAAACAGTATTATATATTTACTTCTACCGGCCTGATTATCCTGCCGAATGACACACATTTTCGTAACAAAAATCCATCGTAAATAATCAGGCTGTTAAAATTTGTTTATATGATACTGTTTGATTAAAAACAGAATATCTACATAAATACGACTATCGAACAAAAATAATGTTTAAAAAATCATTTCCTATATATACATATATATATATATATATATATAATTAATCAGATAACTGATAGAATAGTGTAATAACAATTTAAATGTGAATTCTTTAATACCATGACAATCGATCAGGTTACTAGTTCTTTGATTAAAATTTGGTGTGGTATCACATCAGCGACTAGCTGCATTGGTTTTGTTATTTCGTGCTAATTACTTCAATAGTAATTATTTTTTGTAAACATGCAAATACCGTGGTTATAATGACACAATCCTTTTCTTCAGAGACATCCACATATGATTTACTTACAATAATAATCAGTGCTGAGTTAAGGTATAAAAGCTGTATTAGCTTTTAACTTACTTGAGAATTCTACTGAGTGATTGTCAAAAGTAAAATATTATGTTTCTCTTCCAAATTTTTCATTATTTAACAAACTAATGAATCCAAATTTGGACTTCATGGTAGTAAAAAGAGAAAGACTAACATACAAATGTAAATTCACTGTATGTTCTAACATTTCATCTTACACTTAAAAAACAGTTTCATTTTAACGTGTTTTATTTTGAATAAAATGAAGAGCTACCCCAAACATTTTAACTGTAATATATTCGATTAAAACTATATGTAACTGAATATAATTGAATACATATAGTTAAAAATTAAATAAAGAAATAACTGTTTAGATATCATTTCTTGAATACCTACTCAGTCAGACATGATATTAATTCCAACTACATACTACCAAATGAAGTAAAAAAATACAGTTTGATTTACTTGTCTCATAGCATAAATTGGAAACATCGACAAGACGCATTACATGGACAATTTTTAGTTTTATTATTAATATTATACTATATTTTAGAGTATTATTCTTAGATATAATATACTATATAAAATATACCGTTCCACCATGAACGACATTCAAAACTAAAATTTTGTTCCCACTAATGATGTTATTTGCTCATAAATATTATTAAATTACTGCTCTGTTTTAAATTTGCATTTGACTATACATTTACTACCCCCACCTGTTATGTTAAAACACTGTCCGTGATTGAAATAACAAAATTAATAATTACCAAGATATAATCAACCTTTCACGTCATCGTATAACAACTTGTAAAAAAACAGAGTAATAGACATTATATATCATAATTTAAATTCAACATCTGCAGCTGTGTCCTGTACGTGTAAAATTATATTTATTTGCTTTAAATATTCAGGAAGACTTTCAATTTTATTTAATAATTTTTTGTGATATCAATAGCACATCCTTCTACTACTACTGCTACTACTACTAATAATAATAATCAGAATAGAGACTAGTAACAAATCGAAAGGTTATATTTGTTTGCCTTACTGGAAATCACTCATAATTCAAGATCTCAGGCTTAAAAGCCAGAAACTGCGTAACAATTGATCTATTCGTATTTACCACAAGTTACAGACTATTTAACCAGAAAATCTTTTTATGTTATAAGATGTTTTATTTATTTATGAATTTTTGTTTGTTTGTTTGTTTGTTTGTTTGTTTGTTTTTAAAATAAAATTTGGTGATACAAGTCATACTAATGTTAACATAGATCAGGTGAGAAGAAGTGAAGTTATACCTTTCCAAAGGGTATTTTGCGAGTAAATGGATATAACGAACTTAACTGGAATTAGAACTCGGGTCCCTAATAAACAATTTCGAGTCATTATCTATTACTTCACCCGCACATTCAAGCTTTCATCACGTGTTATTCTTAGACGGCAACCCTCAAGTTAGTGACCAGGATCGACTTTGTTTAACTTCAGGGATGTAATCGGAATCTTAGTTTTAATTCAAAAGAAGGGAATAATAATAATAATAATAATAATAATAATAATAATAATAATAATAATTCCAGGTTTTTATTGGAGTTATTATAAAGACCTGGAAATTGAAATATGGAAATTGAAAACAAATGTTGTACCAATGATAGTAGGTGCACTTGGAATTATAAAAAAGGGAACTAAACAATACATTCATAGAATCCCTGCAGTCCCCAGCTTAAGAGATATACAAAAAATTGTCTTATTAACTACAGCCCACACACTAAGGAGAACTTTGTCTATGTATTGATAGGGATGATAGGGGAGATGGAAAAAATATAATGGAGCCATAGCAACACACCATGGCCTGCCTGAAATCTTTCCGCAGACTTGGCAGTTAGTGCGACCATAGCAGAAATCAAAATATGATGAAATATGACAACATATTTAAATTAATAATAAAACTTTATACATACCCCGAAAAGAAGGTGCAAGAGGTCTTACACAGCTAAATTCTTCATACAAGACAAGAATTATTGGCTTACTAACAGACGTAGAAACAGCAAAGCACTGGGCGAGACAAATAGTCGAACAACATGAAAACAGAAAGAAAATTATTCAATAATGAAAGAAGGCAGTCAATACAAACAAGATCTATAGTTATTAGATTCTGTAGAAAAGCAAAACAGTACCCAAGAGCCAAGTATTGCGGCAAAATATGAAAAAGAAAGCCAGGGATAAAGCTCTTGAACAGATGAAATAACGCTAGCAAGTCAAAACTTTTGCATGGCCAATATCTAGAACGTGCTAATAAACCCATGTTGATAACGGTAATACTCATAGATGGTTACGTGCATCTGGATTAAAGTCTGAAACTGAAGGTTTTATTCTTGCAGAGCAAGACCAAAGTCTTTTCACTACGAACTTTCAGGCAAATATTTTACATAATAATGTTAATCCAAAATGCAGGTTCTGTGGTAAATACCAACAAACAATAGACCATCTAATCTCAGGATTTTCTATACTTGCCCCAAATTAATATAAAAATCGTCACGATAGAGTGGGACAATATTTGCATTCGACAATGTCCAACACTATGAAAAATCTGTGAACAAATACTGGTATGAACATCACCCAGCATCGGTTACAGAAATAGAAGATGGTATCATTTTATGACATTACACCATCTACACGGATAGAAAAATGGAAGCAAATAGGCTAGACATTATTGTTAAAAACCAGAAAAAAACTTGCCTATTAACTGATATGGCTTGTCCAGCAGATTGTAACATAGCAACCAAGGAATTTGAAAAACTGTCAAAATATAAAGACCAGGAAATTGAAATAGAAAAAACGTGGAAATTGAAAACAAGAATCGTGCCAGTGATAGTAGGTGCACTTGGAATGATAAAAACCGGAACAAAACAACACATTTAAAGAATCCCTGCAAACCCCAGCTTCAAAAATATACAATACAGCCAACACACTAAACATAACTTTGTCTGTGTAACAGTAGGAATGTTAAGGGAGATAGAAAAAACATGAAATGGAGCCATAACAACACACCACGTCCGGCCTTAGGTCTTCCCGCAGACTTGGTAGGTAGTGCGACCATAGCAGAAATAAAAATATGTTGAAAAATGACAACTTAATAATAATAATGAAAATAATAAATAGTAATAATTATAAATAATAAGAACAATAAAAATAAAAATTAAAAAACACATTGAATGATTCCCTGGAGACCCTACCTTAAGAGATATATAAAAAAATTGTCTTTTAAGTACAGCCAACACATTAAATAAAACTTTGTCTATTTAACGCTAGGGATGCTAGAGAGATAAGAAAAATATGAAAAGGTGCAATAACAACATACTAAGACCTGCCTTAGGTCTTCCTGCAGACATGGGAGGTATAGCGACTGTAGCAGAAATCGAATTATAATGAAAAATTACTTAATAATAATGATAATAATAATAATAATAATAATAATAATAATAATAATAATAATAATAATAATCCCTTACTATTCTGCATATCATTAATAGCACTAACCAGTCAACTTAATAAGACAGAATGTGGTTAAAAAATAGGCCAAAAGAAAATAAGCCATCTATTTTACATGGATGACTTAAAGTTATATGCTAAGAATGATAATGAGCTGGAAGGTCTTCTGCAAACTGTAAAATGCTTCAGCGAAGACATTGGAATGAAATTTAATTTGAATAAATGTGCTAAAGCTACAGTTTTACGTGGATCAATACAAGAAACATCCTCAATTAGCCTAGACCCTGCTGTAACAATAAAAGAATTGAAACCAGAAGAAGCTTATAAATACCTAGGTGTAAATGAGAGCGAAAACATTCACCATAAAAAAATGAAAGAAATAGTGCGTAAAGAGTACTATAGAAGGCTACGAATGATATTAAAAACTGAATTAAATTCACAGAATAGAGTTATGGCCATTAATAGCCTTGCAATCCCAGTTGTCCAATATAGCTTCAACATCTTAAACTGGACTCTAAACGACATCAGGCGAATGGATGCTAAAACAAGAAAGCTTCTTTCTAAGCATAGGATGCATCATACAAAGGCTGATGTAGACCGTCTATACATACCCCGTAAAGAAGGTGGAAGGGGTCTTATTCAGCTGGAATTGTCATACAAGACAACAACTATTGGCTTACTAACATACATAGAAACAACAAAGGATTGGATGATACAATTAGTAAGGCAACATGAAGAAAGAAAGAAAAAATATTCAATAATAAAAGAAGGCAGTAAATACAAACAAGATTTACAGTTAGTAGATTCTGTAGAAAAGCAAAACAGTAGCCAAGAACCAACTATTGCGGCAAAAAATATGAAAATGAAAGCCAAAGATAAAGCTCTTGAAAAGATGAAACAGCGCTGGCAAGACAAACCTCTGCATGGCCAATATCCAGTACGTGCCAATAAATCCAATGTTGACAAAGTTAATACTCATCGATGGTTACGTGCATCTGGATTAAAGTCTGAAACTGAAGGATTTATACTTGCAGCACAAGACCAAAGTCTTTTCACGAGAAACTTTCAGGCAAATATTATGCATAATAATATGGATCCAAAATGCAGGTTTTGTGATAAACACCAAGAAACAATAGACCACCTAATCTCAGGCTGTTCTGTGCTTGCCCCAAACGAATATAAAAATCGCCACGATAGAGTTGGGCAATATTTACATTGGGCAATGTGCAAACATTATGGAAAAGCTGTAAACAAACACTGGTATGAGCATCATCCAGCATCGGTTACAGAAATAGAAGATGTAACCATTCTATGGGATTACACCATCTACACAGACAGAAAAATTGAAGCAAACAGGCCAGACATTATTGTTAAAAACCAGAAGGAGAAAACTTGTCTATTAATTGATATGGCTTGTCCAGCGGATTGTAACATAGCAACCAAGGAATTTGAAAAACTGTCAAAATATAAAGACCTGGAAATTGAAATAGAAAAAATGTGGAAATTGAAAACAAGAGTTGTGCCAGTGATAGTAGGTGCACTTGGAATGATAAAAAATGGAACAAAACAACACATTGAAAGAATCCCTGGAAACCCCAGCTTAAGAGATATACAAAAAATTGTCTTATTAAGTACAGCCCACACACTAAGGAAAACGTTATCTATGTAATGCTGGGGATGATAGGGAAGATAGAAAAACATGAAATGGAGTCATAACAACACGCCACTACCTGCCTTAGGTCTCCCCGCAGACTTGGTTGGTAGTGAGACCAATGCAGAAATCGAAATATGATGAAAAATGACATCATAATAATAATAATAATAATAATAATACAACCAACAAAACATAACCTCCGAACTATTAAACTCTACAATGCAGCACTGAAATTAATACTGGATGAAGACACTCATACAAATCTCAACGAAGTAATATATGCATCAGCAACAGCAGCAACAAAAAAATTGAATATCAAAATAAAAACAAGGCAGTCTCGGAGACATGAAGATCCACCTTGGAAAAGAAAAATAGAAAAAGAAATCGAACAACTTAGAAGTGAACTATCAGTACTGGATGAACTGAGTAGAGGAATAAATGTAAGAACTAGGAAAAGTAGAAGAGCCGAAAGAAAATATAACATTAGGAATGAAAATGAAGTCTTATCAAGTAAAGAAAAAATAAAGCAAAAAATCCAACTGAAGGCTCAAAAAATAAGACGCTATGAAAAAAGAGCAAGATTTTACAGACAAAACAAGATTTTTCTGACTGATACAAAGAGATTTTAGAGGGAAATAGGTAAAAAAATAATTGAAGTGACAGTCCCCACCAGAATGGAAAAAGTCACACAGTTCTGGGAAAAGATATGGGCTTGCCCTAAAGAACATAGCAAGGAAGTACATTGGATTGCGCAAGAGATAGAACGAATGAAAAATAAACCAGAACAGACATGGTCTGGAATTACAGAAGATGATGTTAAATTTGCACTAAAAAAAGCACACAATTGGAAATTCCCAGGTATAGATAAAATTCCTAACTTTTGGCTATATTATTTAAATGCAGCACATAAAAAACTAGCCAAAGAACTCCAAGAAATGGTTGACGATCCCACTAAAATTCCTGCATGGATGACCAAAGGAATTACATTTCTTCTACCCAAGAATGGTGACACAAACAACCCGAAAATCTACAGACCAATTACATGTCTTCCGACATCATATAAACTATTAACATCTATTTAACAAAAGAGACATATTTATTCTTAGAAAGAAATGACATGATACCGCTTGAACAAAAAGGGTGCAAACGTGGCTGTTATGGATGTAAAGACCAATTGCTAATTAACAAAATGATCCTGGAAAACTGCTACAGTACAAAGAAAAATCTTAGTACTGCCTGGATAGATTATCGAAAGGCATTCGATAGTGTGCCAGATTCCTGGATTTTAAAGACTTTAAATATATACAAGATATCGCCCGTCATCATCAATTTCATCAAACAGTGCATGTCTATATGGAAAACAACCCTCTACCTCAATCATATAAATGGAACATATAAGCCTGATGAAATAAACATGAAAAGAGGTATATTTCAAGGTGATTCTTTATCTCCCTCACTATTCTGCATAACATTAATAGCACTAACCAGTCAAATTAATAAGACAGAATGTGGTTATAAAATAGGCCAAAAGAAAATAAGCCATCTATTTTACATGGATGACTTAAAGTTATATGCTAAGAATGATAATGAGCTGGAAGGTCTTCTGCAAACTATAAAATGCTTCAGCGAAGACATTGGAATGAAATTTAATTTGAATAAATGTGCTAAAGCTACAGTTTTACGTGGATCAATACAAGAAACATCCTCAATTAGCTTAGACCCTGCTGTAACAACAAAAGAATTGAAACCAGAAGAAGCTTATAAATACCTAGGTGTTAATGAGAGCGAAAACATTCACCATAAAAAATGAAAGAAATAGTGCGTAAAGAGTACTATAGAAGTCTACGAATGAAATTATAAACTGAATTAAATTCACAGAACAGAGTTATGGCCATTAATAGCCTTGCAATCCCAGTTGTCCAATATAGCATTAACATCTTAAACTGGATTCTAAACGACATCAGGCGAATGGATGCTAAAACAAGAAAGCTTCTTTCTAAGCATAAGATGCATCATACAAAGGCTGATGTAGACCGTCTATACATACCCCGTAAAGAAGGTGGAAGAGGTCTCATTCAGCTGGAATTGTCATACAAGACAACAACTATTGGCTTACTAACATACATAGAAACAACAAAGGATTGGATGATACAATTAGTAAGGCAACATGAAGAAAGAAAGAAAAAATATTCAATAATAAAAGAAGGCAGTAAATACAAACAAGATTTACAGTTAGTAGATTCTGTAGAAAAGCAAAACAGAAGCCAAGAACCAACTATTGCGGCAAAAAATATGAAAATGAAAGCCAAAGATAAAGCTCTTGAACAGATGAAACAGCGCTGGCAAGACAAACCTCTGCATGGCCAATATCCAGAACGTGCCAATAAATCCAATGTTGACAAAGTTAATACTCATCGATGGTTACGTGCATCTGGATTAAAGTCTGAAACTGAAGGCTTTATTCTTGCAGCACAAGACCAAAGTCTTTTCACGAGAAACTTTCAGGCAAATATTATGCATAATAATATGGATCCAAAATGCAGATTTTGTGGTAAACACCAAGAAACAATAGACCACCTAATCTCAGGCTGTTCTGTGCTTGCCCCAAATGAATATAAAAATCGCCACGATAGAGTTGGGCAATATTTACATTGGGCAATGTGAAAACATTATGGAAAAGCTGTAAACAAACACTGGTATGAACATCACCCAGCACCGGTTACAGAAATAGAAGATGTAACCATTCTATGGGATTACACCATCTACACAGACAGAAAAATTGAAGCAAACAGGCCAGACATTATTGTTAAAAACCAGAAGGAGAAAACTTGTCTATTAATTGATATGGCTTGTCCAGCGGATTGTAACATGGCAATCAAGGAATTTGAAAAACTGTCAAAATATAAAGACCTGGAAATTGAAATAGAAAAAATGTGGAAATTGAAAACAAGAGTTGTGCCAGTGATAGTAGGTGCACTTGGAATGATAAAAAATGGAACAAAACAAAACATTGAAAGAATCCCTGGAAACCCCAGCTTAAGATATATACAAAAAAATTGTCTTATTAAGTACTGCCCACACACTAAGGAAAACTTTATCTATGTAATGCTGGGGATGATAGGGAAGATAGAAAAACATGAAATGGAGCCATAACAACACGCCACTACCTGCCTTAGGTCTCCCCGCAGACTTGGTTGTTAGTGAGACCAAAGCAGAAATCGAAATATGATGAAAAATGACATAATAATAATGAGAAAAAGAAGAATGAAAACCTGATTTCCTTTTCATCCACCTCATAAATGATAAAAGATAAAAATTAATTATGTTATTGATTGCAATATTCACCACATTCTTCAAAACGCTGAAGTTTTGTGTGAATATCTCTTTAAATTAGTCAACATACACCAGAAAATTATTATTTTATTTGATTTTATGATTCCCATTAACATATATAAAGATATGTCATACAGTGTCAGTGTTACATAATCAAGTCCGTGCATTAAATACTGCTGTCATATATGGTCAAGAGACCCTTCTGTTCATCTCAATGTTCTCGATAGGCTCCAAAGGAGAATCTGTAATGTGATTGGTATCGACTTGTCGGCTCACCTCCGGGCACTTTTGCACCGGCGGGATTTGGTTTTCCTCTGCCTCTTTTATAAAATTTTTTATTGCATCTGCTTCGACGAATTTAAGACACAGGTGCCCGTTCAACATGATTTTACTCGTGCAACCAGACAGGCAAAAGGGTCCTATCTATTCACACTTAGATCAAACAGATGCAGCCAATAATTCTACTCCAGCAGCATCTTTTCTCAAACTTCTGGCCCGTGGAATTCCCTTCCATATTTGTGCTCTCCTGACAGCTACAACATCCAGGAATGTAAATGCAATGCCAATATCCATCTCTTATCCACTTGACGCCATTTTTTTATCAATCTATATATATTTTCCTTTCTTTCTACTTTCACAACTGTCATCGCACCTGTATGCCTATCCTTCTCTTGCCCTTTCTCTGACATCCGATGTAACTAGTTCATCTTTCTTTTTACTCCACTCCTATCTAATCTTTTACTCTTATGTAGCCCCCTGCTCCTCAGTGGCGTTACCACCTTGCTTGGTGTGAAACGATAAAAAAACTGCCAGATCTTACTCAGGAGGACCTATCACATTTGTTTTAATCATATAACCGCAAGGAAGGTATTATACTGCCACTATAGCGCAGGGGGTTACATAGAGCGATTGGATATAGGAAATGTCAGAAGGAGGGTGATAGACGAGTAAGGAGTTACATAGGAAGAGTGTTAGAGAGAATGGGTGCGAGTTAGTGTGTTAGGAGGTGTCTATTGACCTTACATTTAAACTCCTAGAGGTTGTAGCCGTCGGGGAAGCAAATATGCGGAAGGGAATTCCACAGGCGCGAAGTGCAAGAAAGGAAGCTGTTGGAGTAGAAATTGCGGTTACATTTCATTGGTTTCACTGTAAAAGGATGGGACCTATTTGCTAATCTAGTATCTCGTGCAAATTCAGACCTAGGGGCCACCAGTGATCGAAGTTCATCAGAGCAGAAACCGTGAAAATATTCATAGAAGAGGCACAGGGAAGCCACCTCACGCCGGTGACAGTGACTGCAGGCGGTCAGCCAAGTCGGTATCGATCACATTACAGATTCTCCGTTGTACTGTGTGAAGAACCCCGAGCAGAATAGCAGAGGCACCCGACCAGATGTGGCAGCAGTATTCAATACACGGGCGGATGATAGATTTATAGATTGGCAGGATAGATTCAGACGGAAAGAACTTCCGGGCCCTGCACAGAGAGCTGACTTACATAGAAGCGGATTTAGCAATGGATTCGACGTAGTCATTCCACTTGAGGTCCGCTGAGAGTGTGAGGCCAAGCAGGCGTAGTGTTTTACATTCTGGGAGGCAAGGCTGTTACATGATAATGGGAGGGAGGTGCGGTTGTCTATGGTGGTTAATTGATAGCAGCTTGGTTTTGGAAGAAATGAATTTTACGAGCCATTTCCTACTCCAATTCACCCCGGTTCTTTTTAAGCTCGGCATCGTGGTTCACCTTGTCGCCCATACCAGATTTTTGATCGAGGCGAGCGTAAACTGTGGTGTCATCGGTGCACATGCCTACTTGTGATGTTATGGCATCGGGGAGATCATTGATGTAGATCAGAAAGAGCGTAAGACCTAGGATAGAACCTTGAGGGACACCCGCGTTTGTGGGGTAGTTCTGGGAGGCCTGTCCGTTTAATACCACCTTCAATGTGCGATTAGAAAGGAATGACTGGATTAGGTCCAACAAAAGTCCAGTTATGCCATAGCTTCGCAGTTTCCGTAGAAGGCCGGCGTGCCAAACTCTCTCGAACGCTTTAGAGATATCCAAGGCAATGGTACGGGCTTCACCATTCTTTTCGAGAGTCTGGTATATATACTCGGTGATGGCCGTTAACATATCAGCAGTAGACCTGAAGCGGAAGCCATACTGTTTGTGCAGGAGGAGCCTGTGGGCTGTGAGATGCTGAACGATGTCGGCGTTGATAATGGCTTCGAACACATTGCCAAAGATCGGAAGAAGGTTGATAGGCGTAATTTGCGGGGTCCGAGTGTTCTCCAGTGTTCTTAAATATAGGAACTACAGAAGAAGATTTCCAACAGGCAGGAAAGCAGGAAGAAGATAGGCAGAATTTGTAGAGCTTAGAAAGGACAGAGGCGGAATAGATGCTTACGCATCTTCTTAATGAACGGCTTTAATTATGAAGCGTCATAACCAGACGTCGAGTTTTGGGGTTTATTTTTTTTTTGCTCGATCTTGAGGTATTTTTAAATGAAGTTCACCTGTTGCTTTTATTAAGGTCTGCCACTATAACACTAAAACATGTTCGTAATACAATTACCTAGTATAACCCTAAACACTTGGGTTTTATGATGAGTATATTGCGTTTTATATGTTTGTAGTATTCTTGGTGAGCTGAACTCTGGTATAATGATGCTGTTAAAACTATTGACCACTTAGTTTCTAACTGTCATCATAAACTTGGGAAGTAAACTTGTTGCAAGTTATATTCTTAATAAAGTGCTCGCATGCTGGTTTAGACTTAAAACTAAATAAACCATAGAAACCTATAAAGTTACTATTCTTTTCGAGTTTAACATACACACTAACCGTTATATAAAAGCTACTCATACCAATTACAGACTCTAATCATAAAAAATGTTATTCCTTAAAGAAATGGCAATGATATAAATTAAAGATTTATATCTTGAAGAATATGGCAAAATAAGAAAATAAAAGGACCTGAAAATTAAAACTTTTAGCGTGTTGTTGTTGTTCTTCTTCTATATGCACTGTCCCTTCATGACGTAGGCGATCATGGTTCTCCACGTCTCCCTATCTCTTGTGGCTCTTATGATGTTTGCTCCTGTTACACCTCGCAACCCCCGTTCTGTCATCCACCTGATCAGGCCCTGCAAATATGTTATCCGCTGCCTTCCTGTGTCTGTCTTTCCTTCGATCTGGCCAGTCAGTATCAGGTTCTCCAAGCTCTCCTTCCTCATTGCGTGTCCCAGGAACTTCAGTTGTCTCTTCCTGATGCTCAGTGTTAATTTCCTTTTTGTTGCCATTCTTTCCAACAAATCATCGTTGCTTGTATGCTCAGTTCACGATATCCGCAGCATCCTTCTCTAGAACCACATTTCCGCTGCTTCCAGTTTTGTCCTCATTTTCGATGATATTGTCCAGCATTCACTGCCGTATTGAAGAACTGACATCACATAACAATCCAACAATCTTTTGTTCGTTTCTAGTGAAATTTTCATGTGTGTTAGTACTTTACTCAGCTTCTAGAACGCGTCCTTTGCCATGCCAATTCGCCTTCGGATCTCTGTGTCGCATTTTTCATCTCCTGTTAAAACACTTCCTAGGTAGTTAAATTTTTGTAATTGCTTGATTCCGGTTTCCCCCACCTGTATTTGGGATTTAGGTTTGCACCTTTTGCTGATGACCATGCATTCAACTTTCTTAATCTTTATTTGTAGTCCTTTTTTGTCACTCTCCGCCGCTTACATTTTGTAGTGTGTCTTGTAGTTACCTTTCGCGGGTCTGCAATCAGCGTGTGGTTACTTTAAACTATTATTATGCGAATAATACTTGGAGTCTTGATTGGGTGTGATTAATAAAGATAAATAAAAGACAGCAAGAATCACGGCAGCTCTTTTTTTATTTTTTCAATATTCACAGCTTTGGTTTCAAAACAACATAACTTCAAAATTTCTTTGTAAACGTTTCATTATTTCTACTGGGCCCCGCATTCCTATCTGTAAGGCAGTTAAGTGCCATACGTGATACAAGCTTGTGCAATCATGTCTAGACAAACGGAATAGTTATTTGCGCGTAAGTGAATGCAACAGATTCGACTAGAATTTGAACTCGTTTGTCCGATTTTTGTTACGAGCCGATATCCACTGCACCACAGAGCATATCTAATAAAATAACTCGGTCCAAATATCAGTCTTAGCCTATCTAAAGTTTTGTGTCAGTTATAAGGCAGTGGAATATAAGTTTATGAAATGTTTATGTGAATCGTACGATGATTGAGACATGGAATGACATGAAAGTGAAAGTCCATTTGCTACCTAAAAAAAACTATTATTAATTTACAAATGATCATCAGATATTTAAATGGAAACTCGCTGAAGTAAGTTAAAAACAGGAAGGCTGGCGTACGTGACGTTGCAAGTAGAAAGTGGCGACAGACGAGAAGTTGCAGTAAAAGATAAAGCAACCGACGATTGATTTTTATAAAGAAAACAGCAACAGACGAGAAAATGAAAAGTAGACGATGAAGGTGAGGCAAAATTGGCAGAAAACAGGAACAAAGTTTGCAGCTGAGACGCTGAAATAAGAAAGTGGCTGCAGACAATAAACTGGAACGAGAAAAGATGCCGTGGATGAGATGTTAAAACATGGCCCTAGATGAAATGTTAAAAACAAGAAAAAGGCTGTAGATATGCTTTTGAAAACAAGCATAGAACAAAGGTCTCCATTAAGAATAGCAGACAAAAAATTCAAAGTAGAAAGAGTTTGCTGATGAAATATTGAACAAAGAAAGTGTCTGCTCCCAAGATGTTTAAGCAGAAAGACGTCACATGCTGAAAACAGGAAGAGACTTCGTACGAGATAGTTAAAGTTAGAATGGGTTACAGACGAGATGTCGAAAACAGCAAAAAGCGAATGGCTTCAAATAATATAAAGAAAGATATGCCACAGTTTATCAGTTAAAAAGAGAAAGCAGTCACTGGCACAATAACGAAAGCAGAAATTGATACCAGACGTGATGATGACAACCTATGGAAGACGCGATGAGATGCTAAATAGAAAATAAAACGCTGCAAATATAATCTGTTTATAAGAAAGTTCACCTAATACGAGTACTAAACCTAATTTAAGGTATAGGCTAGCCATGAAATACTAATATTCAATGAAGTATTTTATACTATTGAAATGGGATGAGTGGGGAAGTGAACATTATAAGGATGAGTATAAATATGGCTGTGAACTGAAGAGGTTATGATTGTAGTTTTCTGAGGAATACATTCGAGGAAGTTCGTTCCAGAAAAACGCAATTTTTAGGGAAAAGAAATGTAGAAATTGCGTCATTCCTTTTTGAATACGGGGTAATGTCACTGATTTGACACCGTAGTAGTAGCATCACTTGTCCTAGCAGTAAAGATTTAAATTTGTAGATATAAAGACAGGAACTAAAGTAAACATTAGTAATTAACTTGTAACGTTGCAACTGAGATAATTTGCCGAATTGTAGAATTATCGAGCCTAATAATAACGCGTAAATGATGGTGTATTTTAACGAGGTTAAAAGATGATAATTCAGGAAAACCAGTCCAAATTTGAACAAAGAAAAAACATCGGAAACATTTGAAATGGCCAGAGGTATCTGCCGAGATATTAATAAGAGAAGAAAAAAATAGTAGTGATATTTGAAACAGAAAAAAACACTCGGATTGAATAAAAATGATAAAAGAGGCAACAAAAGACTTTTACAATGTGTAAGACGCTGCTGCCTAGATAAGGGAAAGAACTCTTTCTTTCCCGTATATAGGCAGCAGATGCCACAGAACAGATTTTGAAAAAGAAAGAAATGAAGAGAAGAGATATTGAAATAGAAAGAGTAAAAAGAATAGATACTGAAAGAGGAATGAACAGAGAACTGTTATTGAAATAGAAATGAGGAAAAGAAGAGAAGACATATTGACATACAAAGAGTAAATAGAATAGACACTGAAAGAGAAATGAAAAGAGAACTGATATTGAAACAGAAATGGTAAAAAGAAGAGTAGACATATTGAAATTAAAAGGAGTAACTAGAATAGACTTTGAAAGAGGAATGAAAAGAGAACTGATATTGAAATAGAAATGAAAAAAGAAGAGAAGGCATATTAAAATAGAAAGAGTAAACAGAATAGACACTGAAAGAGGAATGAAAAGAGAACTGATATTGAAATAGACGTGAAAAAAGAAGAAAATATATATTGAAATAGAAAAAGTAAATAGAATAGACATTTAAAGAAGACTGAAAGAGAAATGATATTGAAATAGAAATGAAAAATGGAAGAGAAAACATTAATTTAGAAAAAGTAAATAGAAGTGATTTTGAAAAAGGAATGAAAAAAACTGATATTAAAATAGAAATCAAGAAAAGAAGAGAAGACATATTGAAATAGAAAGAGTACATAGAATAGACATTGAAAGAGGAATGAAAAGAGAACCGATATTGAAATAGAAATGAAAAAGAAAGAGAAGAGATATTGAAACAGAGTAAATAGACTAGATACATTGAAAGAGAAATGAAAAGAGAATAGATATTGAAATAGAAATGAAAAGAAATATTGAAATAGAAAGAACAAGAAAAGAGATAATAAACGAGAAAGAATAAATAGAATAGACATTAAAAGAGAAATGAAAAGAGAATAGACATTGAAAGAGAAATGAAAAGCGAAGAGATATTGAAATATAAAGAACAAGAAAAGAGATAATAAAAGAGAAAGAATGAATAGAATAGATAATGAAACAGAAATAAAAAGAGACGATATACTGAAATAGAAATGAAAAGAAAGGGAATATCAAAATATAGAGAACAGGAGAAGAGATGTTGAAGTAAAAGTAATAAATATAATAGATAACAAAATAGAAATGAAAATAGATAATATATTATAAATCTAAAAACAAGAGAAGAGATATTGAAATAGAAATAAGAAAAAAGATATTGAAAAAGAAAAAAGTAAATGTATTGAAATAGAAATAAAAACTATATATTGAGAAAGAGAAACATAAAAGTCAAGAGAAAATGCAATAATAAAAAAGACGACGACATATTGAAATACATGCAAATAAAGTCATTAACCAGAAATAGTAAAAATACGATATATTGAAAAAGAATAAAAATAGAAAAAATATTGAAAAACAAAAACAAAACCAATGAGATATAGAAATAAAACGCGAAAAGAGAATATATTTTGAAAAAGAATTAAAAGTGAGGAAAGATACTTACATAGAAAGAAAGAGAACGGATATTAAAAATAAAGAACAAAAGAGATGATATTTTAAAAACGTAAAAGAAATTTCATATTTAAAAAGAAAAAAGAAGAGGTATTGAGATAGAAAGAAAACGTGCAGAGATACAGAAAAAGAAAAACAAAAGACATGATGTAATAAATAGTAAAGAAACATGAAATAGGAAAAAGAGAAGAGACACTGAAAAAGTATGAAAAAGTAAAGAGATATTGTAATAGAAAAAAGAGAACTGATAATGAAACAGAAAAAGATGACATTTATTGAGATAGAAAAAAGAGTGATAATGAAATAGAATTATTGAAAAAAAAACAGACATTGATAAGTAAATAAAAAAGAGGACATATATCCAAATAGCAAGAGAGAAGAAAATTAAATAGAAAGAAAAAAGATTTATTAAAGTAGAAAGAATAAATAGAATATACATTGAAATAGAAATAAAAAAGAGAAGAGATATTGACATATAAAGAAAAGGGCAGATATACCGGAATATAGAAAAGGACAATGGATATTAAAAAGAATGAAAATAAGAGAATATATATTGTGGTGCAGTGGATATCAGCTCTGAACGAGAAAGTGGAGAGCCGAGTTCGAAATCCAATTAAATTCCTTGCATTCACTTACGCTCAAATAACCTTGGGAAAGGTATTAATCCGTCTCTTCTCTCCAATTAGGAATGAAATAACAGAACAGATTGGGTTCTATAGCCTTAGCTGGTAACGAGTCTACCGCAAAAAGTAACTGCAACCTAGAGCAAAACAATCTTCTTCACATTAAGTCATGTCCACTTTCGGGAGATGATCGCTCAAGCGTATGTATGGTGCTTATGTGACCGATGTTGAAAAAGTAAAATTTAACGTGAAGATATTGAATAGAATGAGAAAGAGAAGAGATATTGAAATGCAAAACGGAGAAAAAATATTCAAAGTGAAGAAATAATAAAATATATATTGAAAAGAAAAACAAAAAGTGAAGAGAAATAGATATTGAAAAGGAAAGAAACTGTGAAGACGTATTGAAATAGAAAGAATACATAGTATAGCCAATGAAATAGAAATGAAAAGAGCATAGATAATGAAATAAAAATAAAAAGAAAAGAAATATTGAAATATGAATAAAAAGAGAAGATATTTTGAAAAAGAAAACATAAATAGAATAGATATTGAAAAGGAAAGAAACTGTGAAGACGTATTGAAATAGAAAGAATACATAGTATAGCCAATGAAATAGAAATGAAAAGAGCATAGATAATGAAATAAAAAAGAAAAAGAAAAGAAATATTGAAATATGAATAAAAAGAGAAGATATTTTGAAAAAGAAAACATAAATAGAATAGATATTGAAAAGGAAAGAAACTGTGAAGAAGTATTGAAATAGAAAGAATACATAGTATAGCCAATGAAATAGAAATGAAAAGAGCATAGATAATGAAATAAAAAGAAAAAGAAAAGAAATATTGAAATATGAATAAAAAGAGAAGATATTTTGAAAAAGAAAACATAAATAGAATAGATATTGAATAGGAAAGAAACTGTGAAGACGTATTGAAATAGAAAGAATACATAGTATAGCCAATGAAATAGAAATGAAAAGAGCATAGATAATGAAATAAAATAAAAAGAAAAGAAATATTGAAATATGAATAAAAAGAGAAGATATTTTGAAAAAGAAAACATAAATAGAATAGATATTGATATATAAAGAAAGAGGGCAGAGATATTTTATTTAAAAAAAATAAAACATTGAAAAAGAAAGAAAAAGGAAAGAATATATTAAAAAAGAAAGAAAATAGAGAACAGATATTGAAATAAAAAATAGATACGATATATTGAAAAAGAATACAAATAGAAGAAATATTGAAAACCAAAGACAAAACCAATGAGATATAGAAATAAAAAGCGAAAAGAGAATAGATTTTGAAAAAGATTTAAAAGCAAGGAGAGATACTTACATAGAAAGAAATAGAACAGATACTGAAAATAAAGAACAAAGGAGATGATATTTTGAAAATGAAAAAGAAAGGTCATACTTAAAAAAAGAAAGAGGTATAGAAATATAAAGAAAAATGGAAGATATACTGTAATATAAAAAACGAAAAGAGTTGTGAAAAAAGAAGTTAAATCGAAGAATATATATAGCAAAAGGATGTTTACCGTAAATATATATTGAACAGAATGAAGAAAGAGACCATATATTAAAATACAAAACAGAAAAAAAGATATTCAAAAAGAAAGTTAATAAAACATATTAAAAAAGAAAGACACAACAGAAGAGATATTGAAGAAAAAAGACAAAATGGAAAGGATATTTAAATAGAAAGATTAGGATATTGAAATAGAAAGACAAAATATATTGAAAAAGAAAGAAAAACGAGAAGAGATATTGAGATAGAAAGAAAAAAGAAGAGACGCAGAAAAGAAAGAAGGAAAGATAGGAGATATTGAAAAAGAAAAAAGAGTAGAGATATTGGAAAACGAAGAAAAAAGAAAGCGATACTGAGATAAAAACAAATGAGAAAGGATAGCAAAAATCAAGGATGAACAACAAGATATATGGAAAAATATACATGAGAAAAGATATTAAAAAAGAAAACGAACGTTACTAAAAAAAAAAGAAAGAGACAGATGATTTTAACAACCGGGACAAAATGCCGAATATAACTTACTGAAAACAAACTTCTGAAATAGAAAGCATCTTCTGACAATATATAAATATGAGAAAGTGACCGAAAAATTTTCAAAACCCGTTAAAAATGAGATTTTTCAAAAAGAAAATAGTATCAGATTTTTAGCAAATTGGCTGAGATTTTGAAAACGGATGCATACTGCAGACGAGAATACTAAGTTACAATGATGACAGAGATTTGCTGTAAATACAGCGAATGCTCGCATATGACGTAATGAAAATAAAAATCGAATTACATATTTGAAATAATATGCCACCAGATATTATAAAGAAAATGAGACGTAAGACGAAATCTAGACAAAAAAATGCAGGAGATAATATCTTGAATTTACTAGAATAAAAAGCAGCCGATAGGATAATAAAATAAGAGATATATAGCTGACGATCTTATATTGCAAATAGAAAAAAATATCCTGAAAAAAGATGTTGAATAGGAAAATAGCCAATAAATGAAATATTTGAAGTGATGTAAGACAGCAGATTAGATGGCTAAAGCAGAAATAAGGACGCAGCGAAGATGCTTAATATTTTAAGATGTTGCAGACGTCATATTGAAGTATCGCTAAGGACGAGATTTTGAAAATGAAAAGAAAAATTATGAGACGTTGAAAGCCAAAGTAGATTACAGAATATTCAAAAGATGGCTTTTAAAATATACTGAACACATGAAGCAATTCTGAACGTGATATAGAAAGGAAAACTACGCCACTGTGTCAATTTGAAAAGGGTAAGTAGAAAATGGCGTAAAAAGAGAAATAAAGTCATTGATTAAACAATGAAAGCACAAACAGGCTGCCGAAGTAAAATGAGGTAGTTGATAGGATGTAAGCAGAATGCGACTGAGACAATGATAATAAGGCAGTCATGATATATTTAAAAGGGAATATCAATGCAGATCATGCCTTGAAAACAGAAAATGTGATGTTGAATATAACTATAGAGATGAAAATAAGACAAGCAGAAAACAGCAGTTAATAAAAGAATATATCAGTCAGGTATGTTCTATATGTGACACACACTTGGGCGATCGAAAGAGGCATGACTAACTGGACAGAATATTTTTCCACTTCAGTTAACATTACTTTCTGTAGCAGACTGTTTGTCAACCAAGGCTTCATAAACTAATCTGTCCTGCCATTTAACCCACAGCAGGAGAGAGAATCTGGTTCATAACTTTCGAAAAGTTTTTCGCTCGTAAATGAACGCAACGAATTCAACTGGAAAAAGAACTCGTCCCTCCGATTTCTTCTTCTGTGCCGATATCCACTGCACCACAACGTTTGTCTTACCTTAAGAATACGTACAAATTATAAAATAGTTTCGGTAACCAGATGGCAAAAAAGTCTAGAGTTAAATGTGCAAACTGGCAATGTCACTCCATAAAAAAGCAAACATAAATTTAAAGTACATAAATACAAGACCTAACCATTCCAAAAGCATAATCAAGCATATTCAAAAAGGAATGAAAACTATCGTGAAACAAAACAATATTTCATGAAAAAAAAACGAAGCTACGAAGATTCACTAAGACGATCTGGCCATACGACCATTTTCGAATACAATCCCCAACCAAACAGACAAATAAAAAACAATGACAATAAGCGAAATGTTATCTGGTTCAACCCACCATTTAACTTAGAAGTAAAACCAAAATAGAACAAATATTTTTTAAACTGATCGATAAACACATACCAAAAAGATCAGAACGAAACAAAATTTTTACGAGGAATACAATCTAACCGAATTATAGCTGTACTAGTAATTTAGAAAATTTCATAAAAAACCAAGTGCCAGAAATTTAAATAGAATCGTACAAAACAAATTAATGAGAAATGTAAATGCAGAAACAAAAATCAAATGCCCACTTCAAATGTAGTACAAAAGAAGTAATTTACAATGCAAAAGTCCATGACTTAAGTAGTCAAACTTACTTTTAAGACAAAATGGTTCAATCACAAATCTACATATAAACGAGAAAACTTACAAAAGTGTACCATATTGTCTAGTTTAAATTTAAAGTTTGAAATTAAAATGTGGAAAGGGCCCAGGCATAACGTAGATTATAGTGGAAACAATCAAATATTAGGACGGTGAAAAATATGTAGCGTGTGTTAGGAAGAAAAGTTAGCTATTATGTTATTCCCAAACAAAAATGAATAACTGAATGAAAGAACAGAAATCATGACAAAGTTTAAGCAATCCATAAATTACTTCTTAGGGTCATGCAATCATGGATGAAAACGTTAAAAATTCTTGTCATTTTTTTTAAAATTTTGCGTTCATAAAATATCCCCGTTACGTGTGCGTCCTTCTTCTATGTGCCCTGTCCCTTCCGGACGTAGGTGATCATGGCTTTCCACGTTTCCCTGTCCCTGGTGGCTCTGAGCACGCCTTCTGTTACACCGTTCAATCCTCGTTCTGTCATCCATCTGATTAGGTTCTTAAAATATGTTATCCGTTGCTTTCCCTTTTCTCTTTTTCCCTCTATCTAGCCTGTTAGTAACAGGTTCTCTAGGCCCTCCTTCCTCATTGCCTGTCCCAGTAACTTCAGCTGTCTCTTTCTGATGCTCAGTATTAATTTCCTTTTTGTTTCCATCATTTCCAAGACCTCATCATTGTTCACATGCTCGATCCATGAGATTCGAAGCATCCTTCTATAGAACCACATTTCAGTTGCTTCAAGTTTTTCCATCGTCTTTGATGGTATTGTCCAGCATTCACTGCCATATTAAAGAACCGACATCATGTAGCAATCCAATACTATGATAATTGTCATGTATCTTAATACCTTACTCAACTTCGGGAATGCTTCCTTCGCTATGTCAATTCGACTTCGGATCTCTGTGTCGCACTTACCGTCTTCTGTTATAACGCTTCCCAGGTATTTAAATCTTTGTACCTGCTTGATTCTGGTATCCCCGACCTGTATTTGGCATTTTGGACTGACCTTTTTACTCATGACCATGCATTTAGTTTTCGTGCAATTTATTTCTGGTACTTTTTTGTTACTTTCTTCTGCTACCTTCTGTAAGAGCACTTGTAGTTTCCTTTCTGTGTCTGCTATCAACACTGTATCATCTGCGTACCTTAAGTTGTTTAAATTGTGGCCTCAGATTACGAATCCATGCATAACTTCTAGGGTCCTCAATATATTCTCTCTGAACAGGTTGAACAGATCCGGTGAAAAGACACACCCTTGTCTTACGCCCCTTTCTATCTTGTGCATCCTTAAAAATATAATAAAATCAATTACTGCACATCGCCTGAAAACACCACATGGTAGTAAACTAGGTCGCATATAAAGAAGTTTTCAAATGAAGAATATATATATATATATATATATATATATATAAGTTGCAGTTGAGAAAGACAACTGAAAAACTGCCGAAAGAAACATGCCTCAGACGACATATTTTAAATAGAAAGATACCGCTGACGACATAGCAAAAAATGAAATATGTTGGAAAATAAAAACGACCGTAGTTATTGAAAACAAACATTCCACAGACGAGACAGTAAAATCATAAAAACGATGAAGACAAGTTGGGAGTAACTAAATCGATTATAGAGATGAGATTTTTGGAAAATGCAAGGAATCAACAGACAAGATATTGTAAATCGAAGAAAGCCGCAGGTGATTTGCTGAAACAGAAATAAGATAAATTCAAGACGGCGAGGACTTAAAGGCGCTGCAGATGAGATAATGTAAAAAAAAGCGGCCGTTGTTGAAACCAGAAAGAGGCTATATGTATATTATGTTGAGATGAGAAAGAGACTGCAGATAAGAAATTAAGCAGAAAAAAGATGTTGCACACTATATAATGAGAAGTGGAATATTTTTTACAACAATCAAACTGGCTGCAGACAAGATATTGAAATATGGAAAGCAGTCATCTTTGATAGAAGAAAAACAAAACAAAAAAGAAAAAAGAAGAAAAAAAGAAAAAGTAAAAATAGAAGAAGAAGAAGAAGAAGAAGAAGAAGAAGAAGAAGAAGAAGAAGAAGAAGAAGAAGAAGAAGAAGAAAATAATTCTCTTCGGAATAGCGAACGATGCATTTCAAAATTTAAGCAAAATAAAGAAAAACAAAACTTTCATGAGAAACAAAAGTGGGGTCAAGTTTATATTATAAACAGTATATAAAATGATCCCTCACATTGTGGCCATGCTAGTTTCTATTCATTTCTATTCTGAATTCATGGGTTGCATCAAGTTTATAACTGAGCGGATTTGCGTGAAGTAAAAGGAGACAGCTTGCAAAGTGTCACTAAAAACAGAGAAATGTGGAAAGCCATGATCGCCTACGTCCTGATGGGACGCGATACATAGAAGAAGAAGAAGAAGAAGAAGAAGGAGGAGGAGGAGGAGGAGGAGGAGGAGAAGGATGACGACGACGAGGTAGTTTAGTGAAGATGAGGACAAAGATGACCCTATTTAAGTTATGCTGAATAAAACATGAACTGACATATGCGTGACTTAAAGAGAATCGCAGATACAGAAAAAAATAAAGAATCCCTTCACATGTTAGCCAGTTTGAAACGTCTAAGACATGCCGCATGATCAGCAAACCATTCGCTAAGACCCAAACTGTCACATCAGTGACAGATGGAGGAGAATGTTGGGCAGTTCAACACATCAACACTTCAGCGATGCTTTCCGGGGTTAAAGGCAAACGAAGATTTGTTTTGGAGCCGTTTCTTTCAATGTATTTCATGTTTCCTGATCTTAGCATTTGTTGTTAAGACCACATGTTTTGAATCAAGTCACTGAATCTTCTAAAAACAGTTTGTCAAATATTTTTTGTAATATATTATTAAATATATTATTAAATATATTATTAAATATTCAGCACCTTTTAAAAACTGATGTATCGAAAGAAAATTTACGTTCATTAAGTTTTTCTCTAGTTTTTATTTAACCGTATTTCCTTATTTCCATGTATCTTCTGAATCGCATTTTACGTCATTTGTCACGACACTACTAAGGAAGATATGCTTAATGAAACCTGAACCATCACATATTAGGCGTAAAAGAGAATCATGCAGAAAAAATAAAAATTCTTACAGCAGGATTATAGAAAAATACATTTTCTAATTCAAAGTTTTTAATAATGAAAAGTTAAATTTGAATATTTAGAAAATTTACTAAGAATAGACGAAAGAGTTTAATTTAATTTCCTTTTTCGTAATAATTTCAATCTAAGAATAGCGTTAAGACCACGATAATTCAGGTGGCTACAAAGAGTGAAAGAGAACGTGAAAACAACTTTGATAAGTTAGGAAAAGCCAAATTAGGAAAAGTGTTAAGGCAAACCGAAGACGGCGGTTGACGTTTCTCTTAATTGTTTAAACAGGGTGAAAAAGAATGGCAACACTTTTATGAGGACGTGTATGGAAAGAAAAATAAAGGAACAAGATTCAGGAAGAAAGATTATGGTGATTACCATTGAATTTAGATTTTTAATGCTATTATTCGAAAGAGATGTCTTCAAGACAGAAGTTCGAAAGTGTTAGTATAGAAGTGACGATTGTTATTTCAACAATAAAACGGAGAGATCTAGTTTCTAATGTCTTAACCATGATTAAATTCTTATTGCCGAGGCACTAGGGAAAAGCTCATGAGAAAAGTTGTCAATAAAACATTTGTACAAAAGCCACTTGGAAGCCACGAGAATGTGGATGAAGTCGAGATGCCAGGTTAATTCTATTACACTACAGACCCGTCTTTCAATTTTGTTAAATATTTCAAGATATATAGGAGAAGCGTCAGCTCTGTTATGGCAGCAATATTTGATTCACCGATTAATAGTACATTTATAAATATGCTAAAAGGATTCTGAACCGGAAGGTTTTCTGTCAGTAAAGCATTTGATTTCTAATTAATTCTGTCAGTAAATCATTTGATTTCTAATTAATTTGATACAGTCGATCTAATTTATGTCAGTGGAAAACATGAGGTTAAGAAATTTTAGACTGTTATTCTCCTGGAGTTTATCATTATTCTACGATAATGGCAGACAAAAACGTTCTCAGTGTTGATTAAATTAAGGTAATTTTATCTGTTTTCGCGTGACAGGCGGGGATATTCACCACTATACTGCCGGTGATTTTCCGGCTTTCTCTTTTCCAATCTTCTTACTCTTTTCTTTTATTTTTTTCTCAATTGGAGTAGATAGACTAAATTATCGCCCGGTTCACACTCCACCCACGTCTATTGAACAGTTGAAGAGGCTCATCCCTTGTTCCCTGTTTAGGATGTGGTTTCCGACTGTCTCTTTTCAAATCTTTTTACTCTGTGCATCAGTGGCGTTACCGCCTTGCTTGGGGTGATATGATTAAAAAAAATAGGGTGGGAAGATATGTATAGAGGGAATACCATTATCGTCTGGCACGCCCTCTACATCCTGGTGGACGTGCATCACTCGTCATCAAAGGTATTACAAATCTCTCAATTGATGCCTCCATGTTGCCATGCCCCGGTAAACCGTTTCGGTTTGCAGGCGATTCTCATGTGAGAGGGTGGTGTTAACAAAGCAACATTAGGTGAAGGACCCACTGGGCGCAATCCACCAGCCCGGGGGAAATAGTTTCCCAGTTGTTCGCGTCCAAGGCCAGCCACCTAATTAGAGGATATCGACTGTAGTCTAACCTGAAGAAAGATGGGCTCCACGAGTTTAAAGCGTCAAAGACACACCAAAAGATAAGCACAACAACAAGAAAATATTCGCTAAAAACAAAGCGTCGTGCAAACATATTTCCCCTTAATCATATCACCCCGTGCAAGGCGGTAACGCCACTGATGGGCAGGAGGCTACATAAGAGAAAAAGATTAGAAGAGATTGAAGAGAAGCACGAACCAATTAGAAAGGAATAAGAGAAGGATGGGAATACAGGTCTGATGACAGTTGCAAAGGTGGAGAGAAAAGAAAGGATATACAGGGCGGTGTGGAAAGAACTAGGGTCAAGTAGTTAATAGATGAGTATTGACCTTGCATTTAAATTCCTGGAGGTTGTAGCCGTCAGGAAAGCAAGAATAAGGAAACGAGTTCCACAGCTGAAGGAGTAGAATTGTCATCTGCATTTGGTTGATCGAACTGTGAATGGGTGAGACCCAGATGCCAGTCTAGTTGCACGAATAAACACCTGGTGCTGAGGCACCAGTGACTTAAGTTCATTGGAGCAGAAACCATGGAAGTATTTATGGAACAGACACAGGGAAGCCACATATTCTGTATGTATTTCCATATTTACCTGATCTTAGCATATTTCGTTAGAGCTACGTTTCGAATCAAGTCACAAGTTCATCTACGAAGTGATTGTCAAACATTTTCTCATATACGTGATTAAGAATTCAGCAAGTTTTTCGTTATATAATAATTTACTGAGGTTTTGAAGATATATTTCCTATTTCATGCACGTTGTCATTGTCCATTTGAATTTCTGATTCTCACCAATTTCATGAATTGTCTTATTGACATTGATAGTTCGTCGTTTTTGCAAATGCACACACACACACACACACACACACACACACACACACATATATATATACTCTAGAAAATATTCAGATATTCTACATGTTCATGAGTAATATGCATTTTGCAGGCAAACCTGCTCGTCAAACCCAAATGATACAACTGTTATATATCGCCGTACGACGACAAAACAACAAACACGCATATATAAAAATATAAGGTTATATTTTTATTATTGACGACGAACCGTGTGGAATAGAGAACGGAAGGGTGAGAGGCACATAGAATGGGTTGACGGGAGTGTATTCTTGCCGTGGTGTTTCTCTGCTTCCACTGGCCGTTCTCTGCTAGCGAATCCGTGTGTCGAGGTCTTTATATAGTCTTCTAGAACCGGGACTTTCCTTCCAGTTTTGCCTCGCCCACGCAACGCCCACGTAATTCTAAGAGACACCTGATCTGTTTGCCTCTGTAGCCATTTCCGCCGCTGTCGGAAATAAGGTCAAATGACATCCGCTCCCGCCTCGACAGGATGTATTTCACAAACACCTGTCTTGTCGCTTCGCCGCCCCCTTCACCGACGGGAAACACCATCGCTTGCATCACTTCCTCGGGTGGGGCCAGATTGTTATATTACACAACAGTTAGTATTCAAAATATTTTGAATATTAGGTTTGAATTCAGGTTTGCCTGCGAAATACGAATTACTCTTGAAATTGTAGAATAACTAAAATGTTTCTAGATTATATTAATCTGTTAAATGAAATAAATAAATTTAACAATGAGTTCATTTGAGTTCGTCTCTATTATAATCTACCTGACTTAAATACCAAAAATTCTACGTTATATATATATATATATAGAGAGAGAGAGTGTATCGTGGTAGCAGATAATTTTCTAAACATATACTGTTAAATATGAAAGACAATGAATGTCTATTATGTTTAATCATGAGCAGTTTTAAACATCCTATTTTAGCTTTAAGTTCAGTTGAAAATTAACACAAATATTCTCCAACATTTGGATAAATCTTTATTAAGATGGTTCTAAGTTTTCGGTTCACATGGGCCATCTTCAAAGAGGTTACAAGGACATTAACAAAAACAGATTTACCATCAGCGACGATTTTATAGTTTGTTGACATAAAACTCAGCTAAGCAATAGCAACAGTTACCAAAAATAGCAAACGCAGTTCGCAAATTTGTAATGCGGTTCTATGACGTCACACCGCGTGATAGCGCGAAATGACAACAGAATCATATATTCAAATGCAATGTAATATGTTATGACCAGATTTAAACGTGATTTTATTAAGTATGGGTGGTTTGGATTTAATGTAGATGGTCACCAATATTTGAAGATTCTTTTTATTGTGTGTATGAGTGAGGATTATTGTATTGTTGACTAAAATCTGGGTTTATTATTAGTACCAGAGATACAATCTCTGAACGGGCATGTAAATTGATACACTACATTGGATTTTTGTAGGGGGTTTAGTTTTGCTTATAGGGTTATTAGAGACTATGAGGTCAATTGTTTTGAATTTTTTATAATATATGATGAGTTTAATTTGAATATTACTATCCACTGGATTAACATTTCTACGTATTATGTTTTAGAGAGTTATTTCATCTTGTTTTTAATTATGTATTTGGTTGCAATAGTAGAAATTAATAGTGTTATGTTTATTTTGATGTACGCCATTATTAATAATTTTAGAGCTATTGTTAAGTTTGTTGAGATACATTTTAATTTGCTGATCAATAACTGAGATAGGAAATCCATTATTGACATGTTTTTGCTTAATGTTGTGTAATTTTTTTATAAAATATGGATTAGGAAGAAGATATCATTTGTGTGTATGGAATTAAGTTTTTATGACAGCTGACTTATATTGTTGGGGCATTCACTATTATAATTAAGAAGACACGAGTTAATACTAGTTGTTTTCCTATATAGAGAAGTAGTAAATCAATGTGTGCTAGAATCAATGAATACATCAAGGAATAGGATTTTGTTATTAATATTAAGTTCTAATGTAAATTTGAGGAAGGAAAGAATTTCAAATTTGTTTTTAAGTTGTGTAATTTGATCGATATTCTTAGCAAAAATGAAGATGTCATATATGTATCTTACATATATAGAGGGTTCATTGTTGTCATTAATTATTTTATTTTCTAAATTAGCCATATAATAATGAAAAAAGACGGGATCTAAAGGAGATCCTATCGCAATAACACACACACACACATATATATATATATATATATATATATATATATATATATATATATATATAAACATTGTGGTAATTCCCGAAAAACCGCAACCGACCTCGACTCGAGTCTCCTGCACTATGTGCAATCATTGGAATGACAAGGTTAAACAACTCAAGAATATTTAAAACCCAATGTGTGTAAGATGGTAAAAAACACAGGGGTGTTGGAATCATGCAATCTGATCAAGAGTGATAGCCAACATTGGCTAACATGTAAAAATAGCCATAAATATTTCGAGGGAAGAGGGGAAAAAATTCAACGGGAAGGTGATTTCATTTTAGTGTAAAAAATGCCCAATCAAAGTGAAAAGCATTTGGTGGGAAAGCCTGTAGTATAGGCAACAATAGACAAAAAAGTCTAAAAATAGACCGTATCATAACTCAGTACCCCATAACAGCATAACTATTATATGAAGAGAACTAGTAGCAGAAAGATGTTTAGCGATACATTTATTCAAAACTTGTTTTTCTCCGTTTTTCCTCCCTTCCATCTGCTCTGTGAGTATCAAAATTACCAAGCCCTTTCATAATTATGTCCCCTCGAAATCTTAACTGTCTTTCACCTTAATTTATTCTGGGTGTCTTTTTTATTAATTTTCTCAAAAACTTCGTTGGTTTTTATGTAATGTCAGCATTTTTTCTGTAGAACTACGATTATTTTGCTCCAAGTCTTTTCTCCAGTGATTGTCCAGTATTCACAGATATAACAACGGACTAATATTAAGTAATTGTTCTGTGATATTTTTTCTGTTTCTAACGAAATTTTCTTGCTTCCTAATTTTCTTTGTAGTTTTTGGAAGGAGTCCTTTGCTGTCATAATGCGCTCTCGGAATTCAATTTAACAGTTTAAAGCTGAATTGCTGTCTTTCCATATTCTGTTAAAACAGGCAGAAATGTTCAAATATGTTAAACATCAAATATTGTTCGGTACACTTTTCCTTGTTTATAACTAAATTTTTTAGTCTCTTAATACGTTGCTTTCGTTCGAGATTAAAATATGATACTCTACAAAGGACAGGATGTGGTGGAGGGCAATGATCATCTAACTCTTGAAGGAACACAGTACATAAAAGAAACCGCAATCAAATGAATGCACTTGTTTTTATGCTTACATTATCCTGATATATATATATATTAACACTTTGTCAGAAAAATCGACTATGGCATGCCTCCAAATTCCTGCAGTTCCATTTAATGTCTAAGTGCTGGCTTGCGTGATATGTTTGTTAAGTTAAAATATCAGGTATAATCTCATGAAAAGATAGTATATTCTTTTAAAGATCAATAGACTTAAACTCTGAATATTCAACGGACATTATTTGTCGCCTTTTTTCTCACGTTACTAGCAATCTTTTTCTTCTTTGTGCCTTGTTTTGAGGACGTAGGCAATCTAACCTTATTCTTGTTGGCTCTTAGCACACTTTCTCCAGTTACACCAGGTAACCCCCGACTTGCCATCCACCTGCTAAAGGCCGTCAAGTATGTTACACGACGTTTTCCTCTGTCTCTCCTTCCCTCTATCTGGCCTGCAAATATCAGATTCTTAAAGCCCTCCTTCTTCATTGTATGCTCCAGGAACTTTAGCGATCTCTTACTGATGGTCAGTAATCATTTTTTCCTTTCCGTCCTTTTCAGAACCTTATCATTCTTCACATACTCGATCCATGATATCTGAAGCATCTTTCTGTAGAAACACATTTCATCTACTTCAAGGTTTTCGTGATTTTCGATGAGATTGTCCAGCATTTACTGCTATATTGAAAAAATGATATCATGTAGCAATCCAGTACTGTTTTCTTTGTTTCTAGTGAATTTTTTTGTTTTTTACTACTCTACTCAGCTTCTGGAATGCATCTTTCGCCATGCCAATTCCTCTCGAACCTTACCAGCATTCTTCTTCATCTTCTATGTGCCATGTCCCTTCAGGACGTAAGCGATCAAGGTTCTCCACGTCTCCCTATCCCTTCTGGCTCTTAGTATGTTTGCTCCTGTTACTGCTGGCAACCCCCGTTCCGTCATCCACCTGATCAGGCCCTTCAAATATGTTATCTGCTGCCTTCCTCTGTCTCTTTTTCCTTCTATCTGGGCAGTCAGTATCAGGTTCTCCAGGCTCTCCTTCCTCATTGCATGTCCCAGGAACTTCAGTTGTCTCTTCCTGATGCTCAGTATTAATTTCCTTTTTGTTGCCATTCTTTCCAACACCTCATCGTTGCTTCATGCTCAGTTCACGATATCCGCAGCATACTTCTGTAGAACCACATTTCCGCTGCTTCCAGTTTTGTCCACATTTTCGATGATATTGTCCAGCATCACTGCCGTATTGAAGTACTGACTTCACATAGCAATCCAGCACTCTTTTTTTTGTTTCTAGTAAAATTTTCCTGTGTGTTAGTACTTTACTCAGCTTCTGGAACGCGTCTTTGCCGTGCCAATTCGCCTTCGGATCTCTGTGTCCCACTTTCCATCTCCTATTAGAACAGTTCCTAGGTATTTAAATTTGTGTACTTGCTTTATTCTCGTATCCCCCACCTGTATTTGGCATTTTGGGTTACATCTTTTGCTGATGACCATGCATTCAGTTTTCTTAAAGTTTATTTGTAGTACTTTTTTGTCACTCTCCACCGCCACCTTCTGTAGGAGGTCTTGTAGTTTCCTTTCCGTGTCTGCAATCAGCACTTACATTTCAGAAATAATTTTTTACAATTTCTGGCGTATTTTTTATAGTCATTATTAATAGTCAAACTTTCGTCGATTTTTATGTTGTTCACAGAATTATTTTACTGGTGAGAAATGCTACAGTTTTACTGCAGACAGTAGGTCTAACTAAGTATACGGAAAAAAGTTCCACAGGCAGAAAGTGCGAGAAAAGAAGCTGAGAGAGTAGTAGTGGGATCTATATTTTATAGTTTTTACTGTAAATGGGTGTGACATATTTGCTAGTTTAGTAGCAGGAGTACATTTGTGTAGAGGCAGGATCACAGAGCTAAGCTCATTGGAGCATAAGCCGTGAAATTATTTGTCGTCTTCATATATTTCTATAAATTGTGCCTCTTACATTTTAACGCTCTGCTATAAGTGGCTCCTGGTCCTTAAATAGAGTGGACATCATACTTAAAACAGAATAAGCCATATGGATCAGATATACATTTCGGCATCTTTGAACAACCGTTTCTTATCTTTTGTACGAAGAAAGCAAACCAGTTAATGATATTTGTCTTTAGTCATATTGCTACCTTCTTTCGGTTATAAAGTTTATTTTCCATGTTTTAACTGTTTTAGCAGGAAGTGATTTAATGCGTACTAATTTTTAAATGAGACCTTATCATTATTAATTTTCTTCCATCTTATGATTTTACGTGTCAACTAACACACGTATGTAGCACGACAGTATTATCTAAAGCATTTTCATTGTCACTATGACTTGTTTTATATCTTTATTTTTTTTCTTCCTTTTTGGGTCCCGGGTATGACGGTAAACTGCATCCGGAAGCAAGGCCTCTGATAAAGAGGTTGTTAGGAGCATGGAATCACTTCTTAGTTGATGTTGACACGGAGTGGTAGCACCTGTTAGGGTCCCACCTATGGACAAACAGTTAAAACCTAAACCGAGGTCAAAACACTATGAAAGTATAAACATAGACTTTTATAGAAAAAAATACATTTTTGAACGAAAAAGTATTATCAACAATACAGTTTTGAAGAAAAATATTACCATAACACATTTTTGAAATAAAGAATTATTGCTAGCAATAAATTTTTGAATACAAAACTAGAAGACATTTTCAGTTTCTAAAATAAAAAAATTAATCAAAATCTGACTAAATCAACCTATTTACTATAACCGAACATTAAAAAAAGGACCTTAAAACTTCACCTTTTTTTGCATTAAATAACCCACAGATATTGATATGTAGTTAAACAAAACTCACCCACTCGCTCACTCACTGTTCTTTTTTGCACCAATTAAAAAGAACACACATATAGCTGATAATTTCACTGCATTTTTTTAAATACATAGTGTATATAATCTTTCTAGATGAAGATTATATATGTTTCAAAAGTGATAGTCGCGGTGGGGGGCACCCCCCCCCCCGCTTTTATTAAATGTTTCTGCTGCATGCGTCTCAAATAGCTTGTGACAATGTCTATCTTCAAGCCGGAGAATGGGCAAAGGTGGAAAATTTGTGCTTCGTAATTAGTTTCTTTGGCGAGACGGAGCCCGACAGACGATGAAAGCAGTCCATCTATGGGGAATAATGAACTTGATTTTTAATCTCCGTTGGTTAGCGATCATATTCCAATACCGGAAGGCTACTGAAGTAAATACAGACCGAAAACCTTAACTGTAAATGTAATGATTTTTTTTTCTTATAAACATTTTACCTCAAGAAAAGCAGTTTTACTGCCACTGTTGCGTATTGGGTTACATAGGAGAAAGTGATGAGAAAAGTGGTTAGTTATAAGGAATGTCAGGGGGAGGGTAATAGGATGCGAGTTAGTGAAATAGGAGATGTCTTACATTTAAATTTCTGGAGATTGTAGCTGTCGGTGAAGCAAAGTATATGGAAGGGAATTCCACAGGCAAGATGTGCCTGAAAAGAAGCTGTTAGAGTAGAAATTGCGGTTACATTTTATCTCTTTCACTGTAAAAGAATGGGACCTAGTTGCTAATCTAGTTGTTCTTATTAACAACTTTTGAGCAAAGTCTGCAGCCAAGCCGTCACCGAACTATAATGCCCCGTATTTCTTTTGGATTTTGTCGGTAGGGCCAATATATAAATTTGGCTGCGCATGGTCTGTATATAAAATCGCTTATGACTGCGCTCTATAGAGATCACTTCAGTTTCACCAGCAAAGGACTGACTCCTGATAAAAAAGGGTGCTAACTTTATCTCGTGAGATAAATATATGCGTCAGTGCCATACGTGATACACAGAAGATTTTCCCATTGTAAGTTGGCGTTACTTTGTGCAGTAGAATAATGGGGGGAGCCAAATAGCTATGGTTCTTGTGTCATGAAGAAGAACCATGTTTTAAATACGTGAGTAAATTTTCTGTTTTTGAAGAAAGTAAGGATTCAATATACTTTAATATCTGATGGGAATTTTGTTAAAAAAACATTACATCTTAAAAATAAATGTTTCATAAATCAGTACTGAAAAGAGATTCCATTAAAATCGGCTGAAAACTCTATTTTATATTAATTTAAATGTGCCCGCTCACAAAAGCAATTATACAGAAAAAATGAAAGTGAAGCCGTGCGCTAATTTTGGTGATCCCTACAAATCTATCTAAACTTATTTATAAATGGAACTTTTTCTGTGTGTGTGAGTCTGTGTGTGTGTCCGTTACGTATAGACTCCAAAACGGCTGAACCGATTTTCTTGAAAATTTACACAGTTGTACTATAAGCGAGTGTTCTTAACTAGGTTTTGTGTCGAGGTACCCCCGATAATAACGAAAATCGATAATCGAAAAAATTGGGATATAGAAGGAGTGGTCCGATTTTAATCAAATTTGATACACCCATAGACAAAGACATAAGAACCGATATTCGGAAGTTTCAATGTTGCAATTTTTGCAATAGTGTAGAAAATCGATAATATATAAAAGGCAAGATGTTTGTGTGTGTGTCTGTTTATCTGCCCGTATTTTTTAAGCCCTTTTATTTGTGTTTTTGCTTCGGGTTTGGCTCTAAGTAGATATAATTGTAGTTCTTAGTCTCAGCCATGATACCATTTAATCAGAGGACTTATTTTGCCTTCAAAAAGACTTATTTTGCCTTCGACGAAAAAGAATTATTTGATATCGATAGCAGGAAATCAAAATTTGACTTACATCTATTCATTTTTCTTTCAGTCTACGGTTTCGCTTTAACTGGAAACAACTATTGCTTTTTAGTCTTTCGTGCAATATATTCTATCAACTGTCACTTTGGTTTAGTTCATCTATATTCATATTGTGTCCAGAGTAAGGTAGCGGGCCGTACCAGATTCACTCGAAGGCCGGATGTAGCCCGCGTGCCAGGTGTTGCCGATCTCTGGTTTAAACGTTATTGTAACAGCCGTAAGTTGATCGAATATTTTCGAAATAATACTATTTTATTTCATGTATGTTTTTCTTGTTTAAATTACGAAAATTGTAAATAGTTATCTTCTGAATTTTTTAAATAAATCTTATTTATTATTTATATTTTCTCTTTATTATTTTATTTACTTGTTTACTATTTATATCTGATATTAAAACATATTAATTTTTTGTCCGAATTTCTTAAATGCATGGATATCAATTTTATCAAATTTTTAAAATCTTATACCTGCTTGTTTATACTGTGTCCAATTAGACGGATCTTCTGATTTCCAGAATTCAACGAGGTGTTCTTAATATTTTAGTGGTTCTTTCTTCACGTTTTTTATTTGTTTGCATTAATGATGAATAAGATGAGATAGTCTTGAAGTGTTCACTTTATCAATTGAAATAATGTTATTATTCTTCTTTTCTAGTTATTTGCACAGGTAATTGATTGGAATCACATCATCTTCTTCTTCTTCTTCTTCTTCTTCTTCTTCTTCTTCTTCTCTACCGCTTCTATTACTATTTTCTTTCCCATCCTTCTTTTTAATCCCCTTTTTCTTCCTCTATATAACTAAATACATTTCCTGTTCAACATTCTCACCATTATCTTCCAAGCTTTTCTTCTTTTTCTCCCTCTACTTCTTCTTTTTCTTCTTCTTTCTTTATTTGTCTCTTATTATCTCTTCTAATTGAGTCTTCCCTTCTTTTTCTCTCTCTACTTCTTTTTGTCTTCCTTCTTCTTCTGTCTTCTCATCTGTCTCGTTTTATCTCCTCTGCTTGCTCCCCACCCCACCCAATTTCGTCTTCTTGTCTTCATTATCCAATTTCCTTTTTTTCCTATTCCTTTGATCCTATTTTTCTCCTCTCCCTGCAACACCTTCCGTTCTAAACATACGCGACATTTTTATTAGCTTTTGCTTCCCTGAATCGCGATTTTTTTCTTTATAACATCATACAGAATCATATTAATACTATCTATTTGTGCATTCAGAGGCAGATCCTAAGTCTTCTATGCCGTCATTGCAAGAGAAAAGCCAACATGTGTAGCTCTTATTTTTTTACGATTATAATTATTTCCTATCCTTTCCACTCATTAACACTACTTTAAGAGCTTTTTATCTTCATAGCTTTTCAATTAGAGAGAAACTTAAGTAGTAATCAAAATATTTCGGCAGTTCACATTATTAATCTGAATTTCCACAAAATGTTTTCAGCTAATTTATCTCCTTTTTACAAAGCCTTGCACTCCAATGCGTACAAATGATAATTCTTAGTGCGTGTAAAATTATTATTTACATTCTTGTGTGAGTTCTTAATATTCAACCTATTCTCGTCTCGATTCGGAAAATATATTACATTTTTTTATTATTTACGCTATTTTAAGATTTTGGTCCTTATCTTTGTCATTGTTATTACGCTGTTTCATCCGGTGATGATCAGGTATATTTGTGTATAATTTCTATAGAGAACAATGATTATATGTTTCATGGTGGCACCACCCATTCAACGGATTGAACTCTTCCGTCTACTACATATACCTCCCCTCACAAGAGGTGAGAGCATAAACCAGAACAGCAGAAGAGCAGCGATATGCAGAGACAGAATGAGATAGCCAAGACTGTTACCGCACAACCATTGCGAGTACCCATTTCTAGTATTACTTCCAAAAGCGTATTTATCATTATACTAACCGAGTTTCAAATATTTGTATTTTGCTTTGTTTAATATATATATATATATATATATATATATATATCGTGATTTCCTGTTTTAGTTGTTGTATAATTTTTCTTGGTTCACAACAATATGTTATATACAAGGAGTCAAATGATACTCGGTCCATGATTGGGAGCACATTTTTTCTTGTGTGCACTAGTCTGTGAACACAATTTGTACGTTCTATGTAAAAATAAAAGAATCTACACAAACACGGATAGCAAGAAAATAACGTCTGAATATTTACTGACATTTACGGGCTATTGAGAGCATATCATAAAGAAAAACGAAAATAATTAATAGAGAAATTAGAGCAGATTTTGAAATTAAGAAACCAAGATCTACTTATAAATATGGCGAAATATTTTGCATCTGAATTTCTTGTACGAGAAGTTACCACCATTTACATAAGTTACTCATCCGACTCAGACTCACTGTGGATTCAGGAACCAACGCTTTCAGTTCGTTTTTTCCTGAAGACTACATGGATAGCCATACACCAGAAGAAGGTTGAAGTACACAAAGGCTGAAAAGTTGTGATCGGCGCGTTTCTCAAAATCTGATTGGTTTATAAACCCGAATTTACACACATCTAAGACCTTCAAGTTGTCAATGTAAAGAATACTTATATTTACGAATTAACCAATAGAAATTCCTTTTTAGTATATAATAGACATGCATGCTTTTCTATCGTCGAGAAAGACATAGACAGAACATCTTATTTATTGAGCAACTATAAAACAAAGAAAAATATTCAAAGTTGATCATATTCTTGGCCTCAAAATGCTGAAATACGCATGATTTTGCTTTTCTCAGTAAAGGTCCACGGGTCTTCCCCGGACACAAATTCGGGCAATCTGCATTTTCTTACCGTCTCACCTTCTCTTTCCAGCTGTGTGCATTGACTCTCATTCTTCCTCTTCGTTAGTAATTAAAGAAAGAGCAATATATAGAGTTACAATGTGTTTGCCTAGACTTTCAAAAAGTAGACGATACTGTATCACTTTCCCTTTCCCATTGACTTTTCTTCTTTCTAACGGCGACAAAAGAAATATAGGAACAACGGTTCAGTATATAATCTTTAACTACTATCGAGCAAGTATTAAAAACATTAACTAGTCTTTTCTTCAAAACATTTCTTCTTGAATTCAACAAACATTTTTTCACACTTAAATACATTTCTCATAAATAAAAAGATTGATTTAATACTTTGATTTATAATTCTCATTTATTTTTATAAAAAGTGATCTTTTTTATCCTTTGATGTTTTTCCAACATTCTAGTCTTTTTTTAAGTGTTAAGAGTTTTTATTATGTTTGGTACAAGGTCAATTTATCAAGCATTATCAATGCTCTATACCTGATAATTAAAACAAATTAAACCAAAGATGAGGACATTAGTCTGACTATAAATACTATAAATACAGAAAATATTAATTGTTATTGATAGATAAGAAGTAAAGGTGTTCAACCAGGAATATGATGAGAAATGGTAGTGAGATTTAATACACGCAATGTGCGAGGATGTGGTCCAGTGGATATCGACTCGGAACGAGAAATCGGGGAGTCGAGTTCAAATTCCAGTTGAATTCATTGCATTCACATACGCAAAAATACCCTTGGGAAAGGTATAAATCCGTCTCTTCCTTCCAGTTATGGGTTAAATAACAGGATAGATTGGGTTCTATAGCCTTGGTCGGCAACTAGTCTACCGCAGAAAGCAATGGCAACCAACTGCGGGATAATCTTCTGCCCAGTCAGTCATGTCTCTTTCGAGACATGATCGCCCAAGGGTGTTTCACGTATGGCGCTTAACTGACTGAATGATAAAATGCAAACAATAGCATTTATAAAAAAAAACTTGCAATAATACCAAACATAGGTAATTTTAAAACATTAAATAATACAATTAAATTAATTTTTCATGTAAGCACAAAACTATGTATCTCCACTAATCTTAAAATTATCATTTCTATATAAAAAAAATGCGATAATACTAAATAACAGTAATTTTAAAACATTAAAAAACAAACAAGTTCATTTTTTCATGTGAGCTTCACACTAGATATCCCCATTAATCTTAAAATGATCATTTATAATATATAAAATTGCGATAATAACGAGTATAGGAAATTTTAAAATATTAAATAAAACAAACAACTTAATTTTTCGTGTAAGCATGAAATAATGCATCCCTACTAATCTTAAAATGACCATTTATATAAAAAAAACTTTCTTGAAGATTTCATTTTAACTTGAAAGCTGAAGCATTAAATTTTACTATTTTCATTAAGGAAAATACTTTGATCTATTAAAAAATAAAACAGTTTAAAATTTTGAAAGGATAATTTGCAAACACGATGAAACACAGAAATTAACATTGAAATTAAAATGAACTGCACAACGCCTAAAAAAAGTTTCGTGTTCCTTTTCAAAAAGGAGGGCGGATCATTAATCAATCTGACCTCCATTCGTAATGCCATTTATGTTCTGACCATACTTTGAAAAGTAAGAAAAGTTTAAACGCTAAAAAATTAAAATTATTTTTAAAATCTTGGTGCTAAATGATTTGTATGAAGCTTCTCACATTTAATACTTAAAATACTTTTCACCTAATAACAATATCAGATAAAAAATCTTGTTAGGGCAGAATTTGAAACTCTTGACATTATGACCATTAATCAACCTCGGCGGGTCATTTATTGCCAACTAAACTCTATGTATTTATGGTAATACCTTTGATTTCAACAATTTATTGTTGTTTATATAAGTTTTATGTCTAGTAATACATTTTTTCCTTTCGAGTATCAAGATTCATTAGGATTTGTTTTTAAGAGCAGGGTCCCAAAGTCCTACCCTTGTCATTTAACCCATAACTGGAGGGAAGGAACGGAATAATACCTTTCCCAAGGGTACCAGGCTGATGTGAATGCCGGGTATTCAACTGGAATTCGAACTCGGCTCACCGATTTCTCTTTCCTAGCCGATATCCACTGCACCACAATGCACATCTGTCACTAAACGCTTACAGCACCTGGTATTCCCAAGCGGTCACCCATCTAAGTACTGACCAGACTCAACGTTTTCTTAACTTCGGTGATCGGGCAAGATGCAGTGTATTCAACGTGATGGGCCGTAAGCCTTGATATATTAAGAATTATTATACGTTAAAAATCCAAATTATAACAACTATCGTAAAAATTCATTATGCATCGAAAGTTTTTTTCTCAATATGATAGAGGCCTTAATAAATTTTACATTTAAATCATTAGTTCTGATCATTATATGATGTCCAACTTTGAAAACATAATATTGTTTATGAAAGATTAGAAGTATTATACGGATGTAATCGAATCTTTAAATAAACCTTTGGATCATACAATCCTGCATGAAAGTGTTTTATGATCCTAAATTAACTACTCTGGAATGTTAGAATTTTGGTTATTTAAAATTTCAGTCGCGCGTTTGTAAAAATCAGTTATTATAAATTACCTGGAGATAACAGAAGTTAGAAACCTCCTACGTGGAGGGAAAAAGGCGAGAGAGGACAGAGATGAGAAATTTATATGTATGCGTTAAAAACTTTGTTTATGTATATTCATATGTATCTATAAAGCGGTCCGCTCTTCATAGATATATGAGTGCGTGAACACAATAATTATATGTGGATATAAATGGATGGATGCATGTATGACATTGTATGTATTAGGTATGTAAACATATATATATAATTACGGACATGTCTGTAGGGAAATGTACGTATGTATGTGTGTAAGTATGTGAATATATGCGTTTGTTTAGTATATGTGCGATTTGTTAATATACTTGCGTAAAGATATGTTACTACTAATCATACGTATAGAAATTCACGTCACAAAAAAAAAATCGGTTAGCAATCAATGTCTATTTTTAGATTTTTAGATTTTGGACAATTTTACTTTTAGATTGACATATATATATATATATATATATATATATATATATATATATATATTAGCAATCAATGTCTATTTTTAGATTTTTAGATTTTTATATATATATATATATATATGTCAATCTAAAAGTAAAATTGTACAAAATCTAAAAATCTAAAAATAGACATTGATTGCTAACCGATTTTTTTTTGTGACGTGATTTCTATCTATCTATATATATATATATATATATATAGAGAGAGAGAGAGAGAGAGGATATATATATATATATATATATATATATATATATATATATAATTATTGAAGATGTGATGAGACTAAAATTGTCTTAGAGGGTTGCGTTAACATAAAAACACAATATTAATATAAGAAAATAGATGTAAACTCATAAGGGTAATTATTAAATGAAGAAATCTCGATTGGTAGTGAAAGTACACGTAAATAGCAATGTAACAGTTAATTAAGTTTAGTTTTGTGATATACACAATTAACTGAAATGTGTAGGATTATAGATTATCGCATATAGTAAACCGTTTGATATAATTTTAAATACATTTAAGAATGGAAATATTTTGTAGTGGCAATATATAGCCATTTCATTTCGTTGTTTTAATAAATTAGTTTTCAGGAATTTGATTATTTCTATAATTCTTGTAAGCAAAGAAACATTTTTATGCAACGATTTACATACTCTAGCTTTTGTTAATATCTTTTATTTTACTATATATTATTTATTTGCATCCGTCCATTGCCAATAGTATTTGGAAAGAAAATTTTAATTACTATATATAATATTATTAATGGATAGCTTATGCTTATACAGTCACGATTTGAAAGTATTTTAGTACTTCCAAAATAATATTTGAATTAAAGTCGTATTTTCTGTAGTGGAAATGATCCCTTGGTCGATCATAGAGTGTGTAAGGCATCTATTTTGTAGAAGACATTTGTTCGGGTTACGACCATTCCAAGTATTAATATTTTTTTTCGTTATTTATAATAAGGTGGGTTTCATTGCTAAACATTTTATATTGTTTTAGAATTTTATTATTATGATTTTATAAGCATTTCAATGCAGATATACTTTAGTTGAAATTTATTTGAAATTTTTCTAAATGGATAATTAGTTGGGAAGTGTTCCTGCACTAAGTTAAGTCATTTTTTGTCTAACTTTGTGCTAATCATTTGTTTAAATGGTGGTGTGTTCAAATTATTTTTTATTACAATTATGTTTTCTATTAATAATTTTTGCTTATAATATTTAATGGCATTGCATTTATAACCAGTCATTAGGGCAGTATTGTAATATTGACTGTGTTTATAAAATGTCTTCAGTGGAGGAATAGCTACTTTCTATGTGTTCCACAGATTGAGGTATGTGTTTAATAATAAGAGGTTAGTAATTTGATTTAGGATGTATATAAATAGGATGCTGCGGATATCATGGACCGAGTATGGGAGCAATGATGAGGTTTTGGAAAGGATGGAGACGAAAGAAAATAAATACTGAGCATCAGGAAGAGACAACTAAAATTCTTGGAACATTCAATGAGGAAGGATTACTTGGAGAACCTGTTACTAACAGGCCAGATAGAAGGAAGAAGAGACAGGGGAAAGCAACGGATAACGTATTTGAAGGACCTAATCAGGTGGATGACGGAATGAGTGTTGCATGGTGCAACAGGAGAAAGCGAGCTAAGAGCCACAAAAGGCAGGGAGATGTGGAAAGCCATGATCGCCTACGTCCTTAAAGGACATGGCACATAAAAGAAAAAGAAGAGTATTCCTTATAAATTAAATCTAGATGAACATATACGAATGAACGTTTTTATGTTTGTATGCACTATTATATTATGACTGAAGGTTTGATTATTTTATGTGTTAATTTACTAATTCTAATTCAGATTTTGTAGAATTACCGTCAACCATGAGACCATCGTTTCTCAATTACCCAAGGCCAGCTATATCAACATCACTATGCGCAGTCAGATTGTACGCAATAGACTAACGAGATCCAATGATTCTGCAGAATCCAGTGATTCCATAATATCTCCATAGTAATTTCGAATAGGTCTTTGGAATTTGTCTTTATCCACCGTTCATTGTGGTAGATGAGAACCGATTGTTTTGAGTTTATATGAATTATTCTCATTTGTGAGGTCAGGATATTCCCTGAATTTTTCTAGAGTTGAATTGAACAAGTCTTTTGAAAATCAAGTGTAATAATCTGTAGCTCTAGGAACAGTCAGCCATCTCTGTTTCACGGCCAATTCACAAACATAGCCGACACTCCCCACAACTTAACGTTTATGAAAATCATCATAAGATCATCAGAATATGGATTTTTGGAACGTGGAAGAATAAAAGTATACTTTTCGTATGATTAAATATAAATATATTGATACAGCAGAATACCAGATTAGCAGAAATTAAATATTCGATGAGAAACAGTAGTAAGGAGTTAAGTGTATCAAAGTTCGTATTAGTAACTTGTGCGTATGTATGTATGAGCGTTATTTTTGGGTTGGAATGTCTTTGATGTTATCGCCCAGTCTTAAAAGCTTCTGTTCGTTTATCAAGTATAAGAGTCAGTTTGGTGAACAGTGAAAAGGAAAAAGATGAGAAAGAAAGAAAATGGTAATAATAATCGCTTGACGTTTGTCAAGGGACATATAGATACGCTTCTATTCTCTCTGGTGAGAGGCGAACCTTACTGTCATTTATTTTGTTTGTGGGGCTTGAAAAGGTCATTTGGGAATGCACTCCCGGATGTGACTCTGGCCTTTCCATTGGAACAACTTTTGCGTCAAATCGCAAAAAGCTCCGTAAAAGAATTTGTTTCTGAAAACTGAAGATTATTTGAATTTTGTTTTTTGATATTTCATAGTTTTCTATTGGCCGAAAAACATTTCGCATCAAGGTGTGAAATTTAAAGAGTTTTGATTTGGATTCGCTAATGCGTGTGTACTAAGCAAAGTTTGTAAACTTGAATCTTTTTAATTTCTAACAAAACAAATGAGTCAGTGCTTAGCATTTGAATTTTTAATCTAGATCTTGATACTTTCGCTGCAAATCTATTATGTCAACCTGGATGGACGAACATTTTCATTTGTGATTAATGTCGTTAACATAATTCATGACATCAGTCATGCTACTTCATTGGTTTCAACCTGTGTATTGTTTTATTTGAAACTTAACTCTATCACTTTTCGTTATTTAAACAAGAAAAACATACATGAAATAAAATATTATTATTTCGAAGACATTCGATCAACTGACGGCTATTACAATAAGGTTTAAACCACGGGTCGGCAACACCCGATCCGCGGTTCATATCCTGCCCTCGAGTGAATCTTGTCCGGCCCGCTACCTTACACTGGACGCGATATAAATATAGGTAAACCAAACTAAAGTGACAGTTGGGTCATTCCATGCCAATTTACCAGGGCATTACACCCACCGACACCGAATTACTTGATATTATGTGTCTACTAATTTTTCCAGTTTCTATTCTAGTTGTATTAATAATTCTAGTGACGAATTTAGTTTCAAAGTCGAGGTTGTGGCTTGGATTGTAATGTATGTTTCGATAAGGTTCTGTGTGCTGACTCTTCTGCCGATTTTTTATTTTTCGTTTATACTTTTAATGGTGCGATTATTATTATCGACTAAATTATTTATGTGTAGGTCGACTTTTCATTATTTTTACTTAGATTCTTTTTTAATAGATATATTTTTATTTATATATTATTTCAAATTTCCTTATGAATATAAAACAACCCCGTAATGGAATCATATTTCACTGCCTGATAATGGTGCAAATTGTACCGAAACGTGATAGTTTGTGAGTTGCAATATGGTAATATTATGAGAGTAATAACAACTATATATCTATAAATGCTCCCATATCTGTATGTATGTATGTGGAATACATATCCTTTACTGATACACACACACACACACACACACACACACACACATATATATATATATATATATATATATATATATATATATATATATACCCTTTTCTTTAGGCCTTCGTCGGTCAAGGTTAACCATGTGTAGCATCGTAGTTGTCTGCTTGGCTGAAGCATTAGCGGCAGTGACTATAGAAGACGATGTGGGAGTGGCAGTCCCTGTTACAGAGGGTGCGTTTATGTCCTGTTTCTAATCTGTCAGAGCTGTCACTTTGCTTTCTGTGAACCATTCTTACCATAAGGACTTGTATCAACTGCTCCACCACGATTTGTTTTGTTTGGCCAGGAATACTATTCTCATGGACCGGTTGACTTCGACGTTCTTCCATGATTCCGTGTTGATGCCCACAGTCTTATGTTGCGTTTAACGATGTCAGAATACTTTATCTTTAGCCGGTTAAAGTAATTGTTTACCTTGCTTAATCTCAAAAATCTCAAATCATGTTAAAAAAAAACTATTTTATGTTTTATTCAAACGTAAAGAAATCGAAATTAAAACATATATATATATATATATATATATATATGTGTGTGTGTGTGTGTGTGTGTGTGTGTGTGTGTGTGTGTGTGTTCCTTGAGTACGGCCGACAAGGAAGATTTAATCAATCTTTTAATTTTTTCCAGTATGCTAACATTTTTTAGATATTAGGACCTAAAGTAAAAGATTTCCATAGGTTTATTTTCCCGAGGTATTTCGGCATGAGCATTAGTCATACTCAAGTATACTGTACTCGGTATATCTGTATTCACATTTTATACTATATAGTAGATTTTACAGTGTAAAGATTGTTGTGGAAGAGTGAACTTTTTGAGCAACACGTGACTTCCACGGCTGGGATTATTTGAAGGTTATTTCTATTTTAAGCCAATTATTGCTTAAATCATCCTTTACGTCGTTTTCAATAAAAGTTGGGTAAAAGAGAAATTGCTGCCAATATATATATATATATATATATATATATATATATATAAAGAGAGAGAGAGAGAGAGAGAGAGAAAGAAAGAGAGAGAGAAAGAAAGAGGGAGGGAGAAAACAGAGCGAGTAGTGAAAAAAAGAAACTTTCAGATAAGTGGTACATATGATCTTGCCGAAATCAATATATATTTGTAGAAATTAATTAAGAAAATGATCGCAAGTTTTTACTTCTTAATACGTTTTATCGTTTCTCCATAATGCGTCTCTCTATAATGGCATTGGCACTTCGACATGGTTTAATGGTTAGGAAGCTTCTCTCGCCAGAACATATTACAACTGAGTAGGGAGTTTGATCCTCACTGGATACCACCATATTTTTCAGCAAAATCTAAGAGGCGCTTAGAAAATCAAGTTTTCCTCATTCATTTTTTAATACAGTATATCTGTCTACTTGCAACGGAGTACATTATCTAAACAGACGCTACTTTGTAAAAGTATTCATTTGCTTAAAGCCACAGTTGCGTTAGTAGTAGTGATACAATAACACCTGCACACACATACCCTTATATATATATATATATATATATATATATATATATATATATATATTAATACAGGTTTCATTGAATAATAAAGACAAGTTCTGTCTATTTATTTTGTGTAAGATCCGTTCGTATGATCTGATTAGCTTGATAGTCTTGTCATGGAAAGACGACAAGAAATCACAATAACACTAATATCTCTCCGACAGACCCCAACAAAAAAATTAAATTTATCATATATTACGCTAAATCCACAACATCCAACTCATTCATCCGCAAGGACTCCTCCCCCACCGTTAGCGATTTGCAAAAAAACAATGTAGTGTATAAATTTAAATGACCCTTTCGACAATGTATCTCTAACAAACTAAATAATACCTACATTGGACATACTACTGACTCGCTTTCGCGGAGACTTACATTGCACTTAAATGAAAATTCTAACATATTCCGACATTTAAAACACCACGATTATCAACACACACTTCTTAGGAAAACACTTGTTGAAAATACGCATGTACTTAGACAAGAAAATAATAAACGAAAACTTAAAATTCTAGAAGCTATCTACATCAAACAGCCTAAACCTCGCCTAAAACACATAAATATCGACATCTCTACTAACATACTTATAGTTATTATACTTACCCCCTATACCATAGTAGCAGCAGTTCCCAGACCAAGCCCTCATGCCACTATACACTCAATCGAACAAAAAACCCACTACCACCATTCCTTCTCGGCCTACAGCCATGTGCGACACAAAAAATTGACATGTCTAATTTTTTCTGTATAACTCCACTCTGTTAATAATAATTTCAATATTCTATGTCACTGAACATTAACTGTTCATCCTTTGATAATGGCTTATGTAAACCGAGAGCTCAGACCTGATAAAAAAATCAACAATTATTGCGATTTCTTGTCGTCTTTCCATGACAACACTATCAAGCTAATCACATCATACGAACGGATCTTAACACAAAATAAATAGACAGAACTTGTCTATATTATTCAATGAAACCTGTATTAATGAAAGAATGCTGCCAAAATATACACAATATATATATATATATATATATATATATATATAAGTCTCGCAGCTTTGCCCTCTCGGCAACTCCGACCACGCTGTAGTCTCTCTCAGTATTTCTTTACAATCTCACTGCCCCCAGGATCTCCCTACTTATAGAACATCCTACCTCTACCAAAAAGCTGACTGGGATGCCTTTCGCGATTTCCTCTGCGACGTCCCTTGGGGAAAAGTGTTTGACCTATCAGTTGATGACTGTGCCTCTGAGGTCTCGTCATGGGTGAAAGCTGGCATTGATGCCTTCATACCCACTAGGAAGTATTGCTTAAAACCTCATTCCTCTCCGTGGTTCTCTCCGGCCTGATCAGCCGCCATTGCCCACAGGAACCATTACTTCCGTCTATTCCGGAGACAGCCATCACAATAGGCGCCTGTTCACATCTGCTCGCAGTGAGTGCAAGAGAACCCTAAATGACGCCAAACAGTTGTTTGCTGAGAGAATGCGACAGCACATAGCTGACCGCAAGTTCGGCTCCAAGGACTATTGGAGGATTTGTAAACGAGTGCTCAACAATAGGAAATCCTCAATACCTCCTTTAATCCATGGATTTGATGTTCTCACGTCATCTGCGGAGAAAGCTGAGTCCTTTGCCCGCAGATTCTCATCCAACTCCACATTCGACTCGTCCGGAGTACACCCACCCGACTTCCCTATTAGAACTGAGGCCAAACTGCACGACGTATATATTACCCCGACAGTAGTATCCAGAGTAATTTCAAAACTCGACCCCCATAAGGCGTGTGGAGACGATGGAATCCCGGTGATAGTCCTTAAGAGGTGTGCTCCTGAACTTTCCCCTGCTCTCTCTAAACTGTTTAACTACTGCCTTTATGCTTCCTGCTTTCCTGCATGCTGGAAGTTCTCTTCAGTCGTTCCTGTATTTAAGAACTGTTGTGAACCCTCGGACCCATCCAACTATCGCCCTATCAGTCTTCTACCAATATTCGGGAAAGTGTTCGAGGCTATAATCAATGCTGAAATAGTTCATCATCTCACCGCCCACATACTGTTCTCCGACAGGCAATATGGATTCCGATTTGACAGGTACACAACCGACATGCTAACAACTGTAACGGAGTACATACTACAGGCCCTTGATGAGTCTGACGAGGCTCGCGCGGTTGCTCTGGATATCTACAAGGCTTTCGACAGGGTTTGGCACCCTGGCCTCCTATGCAAACTACGCGGTTATGGTATTACCGGTCGCCTGTTTGACCTAATCCAATCTTTCTTAAATAACCGCAAAATGAAGGTCGTTCTGAATGGGCGTGCCTCTTCGTCCTACAGCACGAATGCTGGTGTCCCACAATGCTCTATCCTGGGCCCAACGCTCTTCCTTATTTTCATCAACGACGTCCCAGATGAGATCAAGTCCCAAGTAGGCATCTACGCAGATGACACTACAATATACTCCCGCTCCAGTAAGAAACCTGTCGTGGCGGACAGACATAATCTCGCTGCTGACCTTGAGCGGGATCTACACTCTCTGGTGAACTGGGGCAAGAAGTGGCTTGTCAACTTCAATTCCTCTAAGACCAATCTGTTGTCTGTCAACCATTACAGGCAACCTCTTCTGCCTCCCATAAGCATGGACCAGATGATTCTCCCGCATAGTAATACACTACGCCTCCTCGGACTTACCCTGTCCTCAGACCTCAAATGGCAGCACTATATTGAATCCATAGCAAAATCAACTGCTAAGAAGATTGGTTCACTATGTCGATCCAGGATGTTTTTTTCACCTGAATCCATCCTGCATATATACAAGTCAACCATCCGTCCGTGCATGGAGTACTGCTGCCATTTATGGTCAGGTGCCCCTGCCGTTCTCCTCGGTGTTCTTGACAAGCTCCAAAGGAGAGTCTGTAATGTGATAGGTACTGATCTGGCAACTCGTCTGCAGCCACTTTCCCATCGTCGAAATGTGGCCTCCCTCGGTCTCTTCTATAAATACTTTCATGGCTTCTGCTCGGATGAGCTTAAGTCACTGATGCCTCCTCAACAGGTGTTTACCCGTGCAACCAGACGGGCAACTGGGTCCCACCCATTCACAGTCAGCTTAGCCAAACGCAGACGACAATTCTACTCCTGCAGCTTCCTCTCTCCCACTTCCTGACTGTGGAACTCACTCCCGTATTCTTGCTTTCCTGACGGCTACGACCTCCAGAAATTTAAAAGCAAAGTTAATACTCACCTACTAACCACTAGACTCTAGCTCTCTCCCCTCCCCTGTATAATCTTCACGTTCTCTCCGCCCATGTATCTGTCATTGCACCTGCTTTCTCAGCCTTCTAGTGTTCCTTTCTAACTAGCTTGTACTCCTCACTCTTTTCTAATTAATCTTTCTACATTTATGTAACCTCCTGCACATCAGTGGCGTTTCTGCCTTGCTCGGGGTGAAATGATTAAAAAAAAAAAAAAAAAATATATATATATATATATATATATATACACATACCTATATATACACACACACGCACGACCTATTGAACTATTGCAATGAAATAACTAATTTCTGTAATCATAAAATCTTTCATAACCTTAAATATATCTGAAATTATCTCTAATTTATTTACATCTTTTTACTCAATTTATTACTTAAATAATTTTAACAAACTGGTACTTTTTTAATTAATATTATTATTTTAATTGTACTCATGAACAAGCCCCGTTTAGTATGTATTTTAATATTTTAATATCTCAGTTCATTATTATCTTTCTGTTTTGATTTGTTCTTATAGATTTTCTTGTATTTTTGCAATGTTTAAATCCGTTTATTATCTTCGAATTTCATATTGTTTCTTTCCTTTTTTCTTTATGTTTTTTTTTTGTTGCAACTTTTTGTTTTCTTCCGATTTAAAATTTGATGTCTGGCTTTCCACGTTCAATCATTCGCTGTACTACCGTTTGGCAAGCAATCTTACATAGAACGTTCTTTGAAATCATATTACGGAACAGCCCACTTAATTCTTCTCATTTGTTTTTATTTCTGTAGTTTTATTTATTTATTTTTATTTATGCATCAAAATGTTCTTGTCTATAAAAAGAAATTAAACCAATTTTACTGCCTAATAATAGTGTTTTAGCACCGAAATTTTACAGCTATCAAGATTTTGTATGCTATTATTGTAATATTAATAATTACCATATATGAAATGCTCTACTTTTGTATTTGGCACTTTTTAAAGTAAATAACTTACGAAAGAATATTCTTCAATGAGTAAAAGTTACTCATATATATATATATATATATATATATATATATATATTAGCATTAATTTAATAGATAATAAAGTAGATACACTGTTTTTATTAACAGTACATATATATAGAGAGAGAGAGTTAGAGAGAAAAAGAGAGAAAAAAAAAAGAGAGCCTTTGCGATTTCACTCGCATGATCAACTCAATCGATTAAAAATTTAAGTTCATTGCTTTAATCGCCCACGGTTGATTAAAAATCTCGCAATGAAACGTGATCCTTCAAATATACAAAAAGGAAATTTGATTCATTTTACAACCCAAAAGTGTGCAAATGAAGATTCAGAATTTAATTAGAATGACCTGCAATGACATTACTGAACTCTTTGGTCTTATGCATGGCGCTTGATTTACTTCGAAATGTGTGGTTGAACAAAAGATAGTGACATCCTGCAATCATAAAATCAAGATCTGACAACTGGAAGTTAGATGGACAAGCTCCTGTCTCGCGTTTATCTTCCAAGTCAATGTACATATTTGTTTAATTAATGTTTCCAGTGTTGAGCCAAAATTTCTCTGTCACCCAGATTACTGACGCTCACATACTTTTACAAACTCATTTGAAAAACTATTATCCTTGACTCAACATCTATGCTTACTCCCATTTTACGAAAAGAAAAAAGAAACATTTGAAAGAAAGATAAAAATACGCATAATGTTTTCAACCACGCACCGAAAAAACAAATTACAGATATAAGTATTTTTTTATAGAAAATCGTTGAGAAAATCAAATTTGTTATTTTTCTTTCTCATTTATGAGATGGAGGTTGTAGTCAAAGAGATCAAAATGTTTATGATATAATTAAGAGGAAAAATTAAAGTTTGTGTGATTATTTTAAAACATTTTTAAAATCCTTTCTAAGACGTTCGAAATTTTAATTAATATTTCATTTTCTGTTTTCCATCAGCGATTCAGGCGATGTTTACGTAAGGCAACTATTAAGAAAATGGAGTCAGTCGAGTAAAATGATTTTGGGACGAGTAAATTTTCCTCGATCGATTTATTTCTTTTTTAAATCTCAAAGGCTGAATATATATATATATATATATATATATATATATATATATATATAGGGTGTCTAAGAATTGTATGCACATTTTAAAACAATAAAGACAGTATAGATTATTAATGAATATTGTTCATAACATATTTTCAAATTGATGTTCGTTATGATCCAATATTTCGATAGGTTTCTTCGATTTCTGTCAATGAACATTTCATCAATATTTCTTGTTTCACAGTGCGTAGTTTATACCTGCTGTCTTTAGGTAGTGTTCTCGTGCATACTACAATTTATTCCAAACATGTCTCAAATTTGTCAAATCACAAGCGGTGAGCGTGGACCTTAATGAGCATTTCTTCTATAAAGCCTTTTTACTTCAACTGAAAATTTTGAACTTCATGTAGGATTTCAGGTTAAACTTTCAAAGATTAGCTAGAATCACATCAGTAATACTAACGTGTAGATCTAACAAGAATATTGATATGATCTATAGATATTAAAATATATATACGTCTTTGACAATACACCATCACTTTTTCTTTCTATCTCTCTCATATATACATGTATGTGTTTCTGTGTACATATTTGTGCGCTTGAACGTGTGTACACGCCCTACTCTGTGTAAAAATGGAAATTGATGTCAATAACATGAGGTGACAGTCTGTGTAATACATGAATGCAGTTAATAGACTGAAGATTGTACTCAAATCACACCTTCCAATTGTATATTAAGAAGGTTTATGTATTTGATATTCAGCATTTTTAGTCATAAATGTATAATATATATATATATTTTTTCATCCGTAGACAGATCTGTTTCTCCGTATCACAGTTCATCAGTACGGTTAGACTCCGATTGCTTTTTTACCAGGATTGAAACCCGACCGAAATGGCCTCAGTCGGCGACTCTACCCCTGGGCTATGGGCATTCGGTGGAAGTAGGCAGACTTTTTGGCGCATATGATTATACGCGCCCAATATATATATATATATATATATATATATATATATATATATATATATATATATTAAAGTTTTAGAATTTGTTTCAAGCATTGTGTATATTAGGTGTATGGTTATGTCTTGAAGGCTGTCACAATGCAGTTTAGTAAAGTAAAGGAATGTAAAGACGTTTTTGGCTATTACCTATTTATTATACATTAATATTTCGAGATCAAAATCTAATCTTCAGAGGAGCGTGTGTCTGACCGAGTGAGTCCGTGCCTTTCAAGGAATTGTCACACTTGGCTGCTGCCAGGAATGACAATTCATTAAGAATATATATATATATATATATATGTGTGTGTGTGTGTGTGTGTGTGTGTGTGTGTGTGTGTGTGTGCGCGCGCGCACGCGCGATACCATCTCCGTATCGTCGGTGATCGTAATAATTTGTAATCAAGCCGCTTCATTATATATATATATATATATATATATAGTAACCTGATTTAATAAATATACAAAAGAGTGTACACACATGTATAATTATTATTATTTAATTAATGTAACATTGCTCAATGTAGTATGAACCGAGCCATATATATATATATATATATATATATATATATATATATATATATTTCGAGAATTATTGATTTTTTTTAATCATTTCACCCCGAGCAAGGCGGAAACGCCACTGATGTGCAGGGGGCGACATAAATGTAAAAAGATTAATTAGAAAAGAGTGAGGAGTACAAACTAATTAGAAAGGAACAATAGAAAGCTGAGAAAGCAGGTGCGATGAAAGATACATAGGTGGAGAGAAAGGGAAGGATATACGGGGGAGAGCTAGAATCCAGTGGTTAGTAGATGAGTATTGACTTTGCATTTAAATTTCTGGAGGCTGTAGCCGTCAGGAAAGCAAGAATAAGGAAGCGAGTTCCACAGGCGTGAAGTTCGAGAGAAGAAGCTGCAGTAGTAGAATTGTCGTCTGCATTTGGCCAACCTGACTGTGAATGGGTGGGACCCAGTTGCCAGTCTGGTTGCATTAGTAAACACATGTTGAGGAGGCATCAGTGACTTAAGTTCGTCTGAGCAGAAGCCATGAAAGTATTTATAGAACAGACAAAGGGAGGCCACATTTCGACTATGGGGAAGTCGCTGCAGTCGAGCCGCCAGATCAGTACCTATCACATTACAGACTCTCCTTTGGAGCCTGTCAAGAACACTGAGGAGAACGGCAGGTACACCTGACCATAAATGGCAGCAGTACTCCACGCACGGACGGATGGTTGACTTGTATATATGCAGGATGGATTCAGGTGGAAAAACATCCTGGATCGACATAGTGACCCAATCTTCTTAGCAGTAGATTTTGCTATGGATTCAATATAGTGGTTCCATTTGAGGTCTGAGGACAGGGTAAGTCTGAGGAGGCGTAGTGTATTACTCTCCGGGAGAATCGCTTGGTCCATGCTTATGAGAGGCAGAAGAGGTTGCCTGTAATGGTTGATAGACAACAGTTTGGTCTTAGATGAATTGAAGTTGAAAAGCCACTTCTTCCAGTTCACCACAGAGTGTAGCTCCCGTTCAAGATCAGCAGCGAGATTATGTCTGTCCGCCACGACAGGTTTCTTACTGGTGCGGGAGTATATTGTAGTGTCATCTGCGTAGATGCCTACTTGGGACTTGATCACATCTGGGACGTCGTTGATGAAAATAAGGAAAAGCGTCGGGCCCAGTATAGAGCCCTGTGCGACACCAGCATTCGTGCTGTAGGACGAAGAGGCACGCCCATTCAGAACGACCTTCATTTTGCAGTTATTTAAGAAAGATTGGATTAGGTCAAGCAGGCGACCGGTAATACCATAACCGCGTAGTTTGCATAGGAGGCCAGAGTGCCAAAAACTGTCGAAAGCCTTGGGGATGTCCAGAGCAACCGCGCGAGTCTCGTCAGACTCATCAAGGGCCTGTAGCATGTACTCCGTTACGGTTGTGAGCAGGTCGGCCGTGGACCTGGCAAAGCGGAATCCATATTGCCTGTCGGAGAACAGTTTGTGGGCGGTGAGATGATGAACTATTTTAGCATTGATTATAGCCTCGAATACTTTCCCGAATATCGGTAGAAGACTGATAGGGCGATAGTTGGATGGGTCCGAGGGTGCACCACAATTCTTAAATACAGGAACGACTGAAGAGAACTTCCAGCATGCAGGAAAGCAGGAAGCAGAAAGGCAGTAGTTAAATAGTTTAGAGAGGACAGGAGAAAGTTCAGGAGCACACCTCTTGAGGATTATCACCGGGATTCCATCGTCTCCACACGCCTTATGGGGGTCGAGTTTTGAAATTACTCTGGATACTACTGTCGGGGTAATATATACGTCGTGCAGTTTGGCCTCAATTCTAATAGGGAAGTCGGGTGGGTGTACTCCGGACGAGTCGAATGTGGAGTTGGATAAGAATCTGTGGGGAAAGGACTCAGCTTTGTCCGCAGATGACGTGAGAACCTCAAATCCATGGATTAAAGGATGTATTTAGGATTTCCTATTGTTGAGCACTCGTTTACAAATCCTCCAATAGTCCTTGGAGCCGAACTTGCGGTCAGCTATGTGCTGTCGCATTCTCTCAGCAAACAACTGTTTGGCATCATTTAGGGATCTCTTGCACTCATTGCGAGCAGATATGTGATCAGTTGACTGTCTCCGGAATAGACGGAAGTAATGGTTCCTGTGGGCAATGGCGGCTGAGCAGGCCGCAGAGAACCACGGAGAGGGATGAGGTTTTAAGCAATACTTCCTGGTAGGTATGAAGGCATCAATGCCAGCTTTCACCCATGACGAGACCTCAGAGGCACAGTCATCAACTGATAGGTCGAACACTTTTCCCCAACGGACGTTACAGAGGAAATCGCGAAAGGCATCCAGTCAGCTTTTTGGTAGAGGTAGGAGGTCCTATAGGTAGGGGGCTCCTGGGGGGGGGGGAGTGAGATTGGAAAGAAATACTGAGAGAGACTACAGCGTGGTCGGAGTTGCCGAGAGGGCAAAGCCGAGAGACATGACAGGCGTCAGGCGCAGATGTGAAACATATATCTAGTAGTGAGGAATGACCCGATGGAGTGCCTGGGAAGCGAGTGGGGAAGTCCACCACTTGCGTAAGGGATTGGGAAATAGCAAAGTTCATGGCGTGAAAGCCCGCTGGATCAGTAACGGCGTTTTCAAGCCTCTCAGAGTGATGGGCATTGAGGTCTTCAAATACAAATATGTGGGTGAATGGGTGATAGGAAATAGCCTTATCTATGTCGTCAGCAATGCTATCTAGTAGGGAGCAGTCATGAGAGGAGGGAGAACGGTAAAGAAAGAATAGGTAACTAACCGAACTGAGGAGAGACAGGAGTAGACATATGTATTGGTGATCAGTAGAATCAAGTGAAGTCACCCTAACTATGGGGAGGTGTTCGCTGACATAGACACCCAGCCCATGCATGTGGACAGTGGAATCCTTCCTTAAAAGGGGAAGATAACCAGGGATGAAGAGGTCAGATGAGGGAATAGATGAGTTGAGGTTAGTTTCGCAGAGCGCGAGGATGTCAGGGGACTTTTCATGCAGGAACGCTTCTACACTAGGAAAGTTAGTACGAATGCCCCGGATATTAGTGAAGGAAAGGTTAATGGGTTTAGGTGGTTTGGATTTAACTGGTTTCGGGTCATTCCTGATTTGTTTAGTCATGATTCTGTTTGGGACCTAGGGTAGAGGATACAGGCGGTCATTATCCACGATCTGTTCTAGGGCTGCAACAAGGTGTGGCCTCGGGGTTGCCCATCGAAAGCGCGTGCAGGGACACCTATCCATGCGCGACATGGCACTACAAGAACCCCAATATTATACAACTGTTGATCAGAGCAGCCGCTCTTGACGCTACGCTAGAGTTAGGGCTCCTAACGACCAGTCGGAAGCAGCAACCAGGAAACTGCCAACCCGGTACCCTCAAAGAGATGAGCCGTTGCCACCAACCGACCAGATCGCAGGAAACTCACGGAAGCACCAATACCAAGGTTTGAAGAGAGAGAAGAGAAAGCTGGAAACCACATCCTAAACAGGAAACAAGGGGCAAGCCTCTACTCCAGTTCAATATACGTGGGAGGTGTATGGACCGGGCGATAGTGTGACATATCTACTCCTATTAAAAAAAGGAAAAGAAAACACAAAACACAAACTTCCAAAGGTGGAGAGTTAACTAAGTTTTAACTTAGTTAAATTCCAAATGAAGCATGAACGCCAAAAAGTGAGGAAAAAAAAAACGAAAAAATACAGATTTAAGAAACAATTCGTGACATACTTCACAGTTTAACACAGGAAATTTGAATTAAGAAAGTTTCACTCTTCAGTTCTTGCTTTTCCCAAAAATCAACATCGAGTTAAGCTGCTTGATAAATTTGAATTCAAAGAACAGACCATAGCAGGGAGGGGTAACAAGTGGCTGCTGATACCTTGACCAGGATAGCTTCGCATAACAGGATAAATAAACAAATAAAAATCCCAAACTTTTTTTTTTCAAATGAAGCATGAACGCCAAAAAGTGAGGAAAAAAAAGAAAAAATACAGATTTAAGAAACAATTCGTAACATACCTCACAGTTTAACACAGGAAATTTGAATTGAGAAAGTTTCACTCTTCAATTCTTGCTTTTCCCAAAAATTAAGATTTTTTTTCTGTAAATAGATAATACTAGTTACATCGAGTCCTCCAGCTTGATCCTTATTAATATTGACAAAATTCATATATACAGGATCTGTTTTTTGGGATTTTGCCTATAGAAAATTTTCTTTTTTTATTATATATATATATATATATATATATATATATATACGTGTTTACTTTTGTTTTTGTACATATATATATATATATATATATATATATATATATATATATATACGTGTTTACTTTTGTTTTTGTACATATATATATATATATATATATATATATATATATAAACACAAACACATGAAAATATATTTATGCTAGTGTGTATTAAATATATGTGAGTATACAACTAAACATTTTACGTCGATGAACTGGCGTCAGAAATAGAAATATATTTTTAAGGATCATACACAACTCATAACCTGATTCAATTTATGCCGCTCAACATTATCTTTACTTAAAATAATGCGTTATCGAATAGAAATATAAAAGATAATTAGATTTTGACGAAATTCAACAGTAGTTTTTTTTTTATATGTTTCCTTTAAAGTTTGTGTTGTCCACAATTTTTTATGTTAGTTAGAATTAAAATATGAAAATATAAGTTGGGTAAAAATCTAATTTCTCAAATGATTCAGTTAAAGTACAAATCACGCATTAATTTGGTTAACATAAATATCATTGCTGTCGCCATTGTCTAACATTTTTCGCTAACTTTATATTGTTTTTGTGTATTAATACTTTTAAAAAAATGTTATGACGCCGTTTTATTGACTAAACATGGTAAAGTCAAATTTTAACATGTTTTTCATATTTATCATTTCTTCAGATTCTCAACCAAACTTATCCACAAATAAATTTGATGCGTAAATATATAACGTTTGCTTTTTATATGAATGCGTTTGTCTCTGTCGTTAATGAATAAACAATTCTGCAATATGCTAGCATTCTTGTTCATAATTGACAAATTCTGTGCTGAGATAATACATTATAGATGTAATAAATATAATATTCAACTGTAAATTTTGAAAATAATTTTAACTGTGTGATAAAACTGTGTAGATATTTAAGCATTTTAAGAACAAAAATGTGCTAGACTTGTATGTGCTATCTGTCTCTCTATATGTCAGCGAATGTTACATTTCTCTTCAAGGATGAAGCAGAGGCTAAAATTAATAGAAATATGGTTCTACAGAACGAGGCTACGGATGACTAAGATCAAGCACATGAGCAACGACAAGTTGTTGGAGAGTAAGCAAACGAGAAGAGAACTTATACTTAGGATCAGAAAGAAATAGCTGAGATTTCTAGAACACGTAAGGAGGAAAGAGGGTTTGGAGAATTTAATATTCACAGTGCTGATATAGGAAAAGAGAGATAGGGAAAGCAGTATGAGAAGTATTAGATCAGCTTGAGAAAATGTAAGGCGAACCGAGGTTCGGGTGAGATACCATATTAAGTTCGATAAAGGCCAGAATAATTTGAAGTCCAGGATCGCCTACGTCATGCGACACATGAACAAGAACAAGAAAAACAAAAACCACTCGTGTCTTAGTGGATTGCCTTTCAAAGAGTAAAATGATTAAAACAATTGTCAGAGGTTGTTGCTTTCACTCCGTTGTGTAGTTATTTAAAATTATTACACAAAACATTCAACTGATATTATCATTACCTGCTTTATTTTTTCATGTTTTGCTTCTAACGTTTTGCTCAAGTCTACAATGCAAATACTCGCTGAGATATTATCTGTCTCCGCTGAAAACATTAGCGTCTTCAAATAATTTCTTGCTTTTCAATGTTTTTCTCTATTTTACACACTTTTTCATTTTGCTCAATTTTTTTGGCATCGTTGTGAATGTGAGAATTTATATAGCTGATGCTTCTGCTTATCTTGCAAATATTTTCAATTTGTTCTAAAATTGTGTTATGATTTGCATACAATTCTTTGCAATTTTTAATGTTACGTTACAATTACATATTAAATTTAAAAGATCTTATACTCAATTGAGTTAATACATTTCTTCAACTCAAGTTTTACACACACACACAGATAGATAGATAGATAGATAGATAGATAGATAGATAGATAGATAGATAGATGTAAGTATTGATTGGTTATAAATCCCAAAGAATCCTATTGATATTAGATATTAAAGAATTATCCAGACAGAGGGCTCAATATAAAAAAAAATTGTTGTTTCCCGAGCCAATATTTATTACACAGAGTAATTCAATATTTCATATTCATAATGGCCATTTGAACAAGTATTTTTTAATTATATCTTAGCGAGACTCAAAACTTATTGAAAAAGAGATTTAAACTTACTTTTTTTCGCAAAATATTTTGGTACTGCTGACGAAATGTTTAAAATTACCTGCCGAAATGGCAATATTAAAAATGAAAAATTGAATATATATATATATATATATATATATATATATATATATATATATATATATATGATTTGGGCCGTCTTACAATGTTCGGCCACAAATGATTCCACAGTGTACTTGAAGTTAAATCAAGCCTTATATAAAACAATTTTCTATTTTACGTAAATAACTATCTCTGCTCTAAAAGCGTATCGAAATGTCAACAATGTAAAGAGACATTGTTTATAGAAAGTCCCGAACATTAACGAAATGGCAGTAGTATATATATATAACGCCACTAATGTGCAGAGGACAACAGAAAAGTAAAACGATTAGAGGAGAGTGAAGAGAAAGACGAACCAGTTAGAAAGGTGCAAAGCAAGAATAAGGTGCAAGGGAATACATCTGTGATGACAGTTGCAGAGGTGGAGAAAAAGGAAAGGATATACAGGGTGGTGAAGAAAGAACTAGGGTCAATGGGTTAAGAGATGAGTATTGACCTTGCATTTAAATTCCTGGAAGTTGTAGCCGTCAGCAAAGCAAGAATAAGGAAGCGAGTTTCACAAGCTGGAAGTGCGAGAAAAGAAGCTGCAGCAGTAGAATTGTCATCTGCATTTGGTTGATCTAAGTGTGAATGGGTGAGATCCAGTTGCCAGTCTGGTTGCACGAGTAAACACCAGTTGCAGAGGCACCAGTGACTTAACTTCGTTGGAGCAGAAGCCATGTAAGTATTAATAAAACAGACAATAGGAAGCCAGATCCTGTCGGTGGGAAAGTGGCTGTAGTCGAGCTGCCAAGTACCTATCACATTACTGATTCTCCTTTGGAACCTGTCAAGACACGGAGATAAACAGCGGGGGCACCTGACCATATATGTCAGCAGTACTCCATGCACGGACAATTGGTTAATTTGTATATATGCAGGATGATTTCAGGCGGGAAAAACATCCTGGCCCGACACTTTCCTAGCAGTGGATTAACTATGGATTCAATGCAGTGGTTGTACTTGAGATCAGAATAGAGGGTAAGGCCGAGGAAGCGCAGTGTATTGCTCTCCGGGGATACTCACTTGGTACATGCTTATGGGACGCAGGAGAGGTTGCCTGTGATGATTGACAGAAATCAGCTTGGTCTTAGACGCATTGAAATTTACAAGCCACTTCTTAGCCCAAATCACCACACAATGTAGATCCCTCAGCAGCGAGATTATGTTTATCCGCCACGGAAGTTTCGTAACCGATGCGGGAGTAAATTGGGGTGTTACCTGCGTACATGCTTACTTGGCTCTTGATCTCGTCTGGGAGGTCATTTATACAAATAAGGAAAAGCGTCGCGCCTAGGACAGAGCCCTGAGGACACCAGCGTTTATAAAGTAAAATGTGGAGGTATACACATTCAGGACGACTTTCATTAGGCTGTTATGTAGGAAAAACTGGATCAGATCAAGCAATCGTCCGGTAATAGCGTAACCCCGTAGCTTGCATAGAAGGCCAGCGTGCCAAACCTTGTCAAAAAGCTTGGAGACGTCCAGAGCAGCAGCAGGAACCCCGCTGGACTCCTCAATGGCCTGAAACATGCACTCTATAATGGTTGTAAGTATGTCGTACATGAACCTGGCAAAGCGGAAGCCATAATGCCTGTCGGAGAAGAGTTTATGGGAGTATTTCAGTATTAATTATGGCTTCAAACACCTTCCCGAAAATTGGTAGAAGGCTGAGAAGGCGAATGTTGGATGGGTCCGAGGGCTCAGAAGAGTTCTTAAATACAGGAACGACTGAAGAAGACTTCAGCATGCAGGAAAACAGGAGACAGAGAGGCAGTAGTTATAGAGTTTATAGAGGACAGATGACATTTCAGGGGCACATTTCTTAAGATAAATCACCAGGATTCCATCCCCACCGCTCGCCTTGTGAGGGTTAAGTTTTCATATTACGCGGGATACTACTGTCGGGATAATGTATATCTCGAGCAATTTAGGGAAGTCGGGTGAGGGTACCCCAGATGAGTCAAATGGGGAGTTGGATGAGACTCTGAGAGCTATCAGCCTTGTCCGCTGATGATGTGAAGACCTCAAATTCATTGATTAAAGGAGGGATAGATGTTTTGATATTCTTCAGCACCCGTTTACATAACCGCAAATAGTCTTTGGAGCCGAACTTGCGGTCAGCTATGCGCTGTCTCATTCACTCAGCAAACAACTGCTTGGCCTCATTCAGGATTCTCTTGCACACATTACGAGCAGACGTGAATAGGCGCCTATTGTGGTCAGATGACTGTCTTCGAAATAGTCTAAAGTAGTGATTCTTGAGGGTAATGACGGCCGAACAGGCAAAAGAGAACCAAGGGGGGGAATGAGGTTTGAGACGAAACTTCAAGGTAGGTATGAAGGCATTAATGCCAGCTTTCCCCCAGGACGAAATCCCGGAGGCACAGTCTTCAACTGGGAGATCGGACACTTTTCCCCAAAGGGACGTCGCGGAATATATATTTATATGGTGGGGTAGAAAGATAGAAAGAGGTACATATGTTGGGGTAAAGAGATAGGTTTATCAAGAGAAAACGCGACTGAATATTTATTACATGATTGGGTGAGTATATCTCTTTATGTTATTTATTATTTCAAATAATATCATAGTAGATAATCGAAATTGAAATAAACGTGATATTTTTTATTTGTGCGTATTATGATTCTCTTCTTCTTCTTCTTCTTCTTCTTCTTCTTCTTCTTCTTCTTCTTTGTGTCCTGTCCAGGACGTAGGCGATCATGGTTCTCCACGTCTCCCTATCCCTTGTGGCTCTTAGTATGTTTGAGCCTGTTGCTCCTGGCAACCACCGTTCTGTCATCCACCTGATCAGACCCTGCAAATATGTTATCCGCTGCCTTCCTCTGTCTCTCCTTCCTTCTATCTGACCAGTCAGTACCAGGTTCTCCAGGCACTCTTTCCTCATTGCATGTCCCAGGAACTTCCTGACGCTCAGCATCAATTTCCTTTTTGTTGCCATTCTTTCCAACACCTCCTCGTTGCTTGCATGCTCAGTCCACGATATCCGTAGCATCCTAACATCTAACATTCATGCTCTTTTTGTACGAGAAGCAGTCTTTTGACCCAGCCTGCGCTGCCACTCGGCCCCAAAGAGTATCACAGTTCAACATTTTAACTCTGCTCGGTTTTGTTTAATGAAAACAGATATTTCCATTCTTTTTTTTTCTCATAGCCCATAACGGCACACATGTTTGTCATAAATGTAAGACCTTTATAAACAATCAAATTAACTGACTCTAAAGTTACACGTAACACCGCTGATCAGTAAGACAGTCTTGTAAAATATATCAGAGCCTTTGGAGAATAAGTATATACTCAAATTTAGCTTATATATTTCCGACAATTTTCCCTAGATATTGTAAGAAATTTTATTTGTGGGCAAGGAATATTTTTCAGTAATGATTAGAAAAGCCCTTACACAGTTTCTGCTGAGCCATCTCAGATGTGGAATCTACGTTCTTGTTAATGATTACATATGAACAAAGAACCTTAAACGATCCTAAAACGTCTTGCAATTTTAGGTCCATCAACAATTGCACCTTGGAAGGCTAATATAGTTCACGCGAGTAATCCAATATCCGCCCCTAAATATAATTATCAAGTTTACATTTGATTTTCGGCGGGGACATTTTTTAAAAGTTACTACTCATTTAAACTGTCTTTTTCCAACCATAATCTAAAATTCCAGAATTAAATTTTTGGAAATGAAAGAGGAAAGAACTAACCCAATAGTGAGCTGGAGGCTAATAGGTTCGGTTCGCACTCCCAAAAACATTTACGATAGATACATTCTATGTTTAGTCGAAAAAAAGAAAAGAAAATATCCTAAGCAATATTTATTTTGGAACATAAGAAAAGGCAATGTCTTTAGAAATTCATATTTTTAAATTTCAAATTTATATCTAAAAGCCTAAATATTAACCCAGATTTAAATTTCCTTAAAATATTTGCTTTTCTTTCTTTCTATTTCTTGTATAATTTATTATAATAATAGTATATGTTAAACTTTTTAACCTTTAATTTTTTAAGCCTAATCTTTTGATAGTTTAATTTAGTTTTTCTCATTCCTTTTCATTCAGATTCTGATTTTTTTATTTCGGCTTTATATCTATTTTTTTTTATTTTAACATGAGTGAGAATCACCTCATTTAGGTTAGTATTAATGCAATCATGTTTGTAAGTTTAATTTTTTAATGATATTAATTATTCTAATTTACATTAGTAAGTGGTTTTATTCCTTGTTATCAGCAATATAATTTAGGTATATATATATAGCCAGACATCCTATATATATATATATATATATATATATATATATATATATATAGGATGCCTGGCTGTACTGATAAGCTAGGATACAGTGAAACAGATCTGTCTGTAGATGACTATTTACGCGCTCACGGCCTGATTGAGCACTCTGGAAAAATGGTAGACTTTGAATAAACAGTAGCTACTCTAGCATCTACGCATCGTCCATTCAGTAATGAATTAGAAAACTTTTAGCTACTAGCGTATGCTTACATGGTATATCACGCTCTAAAATTCTGCCTCTTTCTACCGAACGCCCATAGTTCAGAGGTTGAATCGCAGACTGATGTCAATTCGGTCGGATTTCAATTCTGACTAAACGCAATCGGATGTCTAAACTTACTGATCTGTCTACAGATGATTATATATATATATGTATGTGTGTGTGTGTGTGTGTGTGTGTGTGGAGTATCGAGCATAAGGAACAGAACGATGTTAAAAAAGTGTAAATATTAAATAACTTTTTATTTTAAAGATTCAAAGAACATTTTATCAAGGAAATAAAGGATATAAATGAAATTATATAATTCCAAAATATAAAGCCAATAAATGTTTTCGGTTTTATTGTACGATATCTCAGAGCATCGAACCTGGGAATCTACAAGTGTGATATAGTGAGATCTTTGGGATTCCGATACCAATACATATATAGATGTGTACACTGATCAATAAAAAAAGAAACAATCAATTACATCCAAAATAGAAAATGATTCCTAACATACATATACATAAATGTACACATATACACAAACAATATGGTTTATATTAAAATTCCTACCAAATTATTTATTGACATATACTGGTATATTAAAAAAAATTCATTTACAATTATATATATATATATATAATTGTAAATGATTTTTTTTTATTACCTAGCGGTGTTTTATTTAGTTTAAATCAAATGTCTTTATTTTAATTTAATCTTTAGTTTAAATCAAGTGTCTTTATTTAGTTTAAATCAAATTTAAAAAAAAAATATTTTAAATCCTATATCTTTTTATTCCCTTTAAAAATAATTATGCCTTTTTGAGTAAAAGCCTTTTTCTAATACTTCAACGTTTTTGGGAAGTTAGGTTTTTGAATATGTCCAGCGTCTGTAATATATAATTTTTTTTTCTTTTCTTTTCTTTTCCCTCCCTTCCTTCCTTTATCTCTCGTATCTCCCAACTTTTTTCCGTGTTGCTTAACCTTACATCAATTCAACACGGCCGTCCGTTAATTTTAAGTTACAATACTCTTTCCTTTTTTGTGAACCCTGACGATCTCATTTTTTTCTTTTCTTGTTTATTTGATTTTATTTTGTTTTATCTTTTTCTTTTTTTCTTTTTCTTTTTCTTTTTTAATTTCTTTGCAAATCTATTTAAGAAGGAAAATTAGACTGATTTTTCTCCAGTTTCTGAAAGGATTTTTCTGTTGCTGAGGTGATGTGTTATCCCCCGTGGGGATTTTCATATCGAAATGATCATACAACATCATTGAATTATTCCTTTTTTAATTTATATATATATATATATATATATATATATATATAGGGGAACTTAACCACAATTTCTTCAGTACGCATAAATTATCAAATGAGTAGTGAAGACAGAGGTGTGACATAATGACATTTTTGAATTCGAGTAACAACATATATTCATGAGTAGACATATCAATAAGGAAGGATAATTTCAATTCAAAACATAATTCAAAGTAGTTGCACACATATACTAGCATATATATGCTTTTCCTACACTACCGACCATAATTATTAGGCAACCCACGTGTTTTTAAAAATGATGTAATTCATACTGTTTTTATTATTTATGGTCAAGTGAATAATTTTAAATGAAAATAGAATTTCTCTTTTGTTAATACTGCACAATAACATATGCATCAAATGAATTTACAAATATTTAACAATTACCTATACTGCAGTTTCAACAACAAAAAAATGAAGAAAATTTAGGGTGATTCGGACGAGTTCATCTTTGCTTCCTTGACTTATAAAATTTTGCAAAGTAATAAGAAAAGAAATATTTTCTATTTTTTTTCATTCAGAATTGCCACTTAGCAATAGTATGAGATACATCTTTTCTCTTAGAAAACTGGGGTCGCCTAATAATTATGTCCGGTTGTGTAGCAATTTCTATTTTCATTCCTTCAATATGCAAAAGCTTCTAACGAATGATCAACACAAAATTTGAATGAACTCTCAACCTGACTGACTGGAGTATATCTTAAGTTCAATTTAATAGTTCTTTTCAATTCTCTAGTTCATTAATTAAATAGTTTCTCTAAATTTGATAATTGTAATTAATTAATTATTTCGTCTAAGCATAAATTACATTTATTCTGAAACTCTTAGGGGTTTGAAATTTACCTATAATGTTTCATTCAATCTGTGCGGAGAGATATCTGTCTTGTAATTCCCAGAAATGTTTTGACAGAGCGGTTTGATAATTTATGTCATGTTCTAGAATGTTCTAAAATGTTTCTAAAAAAAACATTTTTTTCATGTTTTAACACGTGTATGACCATACATTACAACATGTGAAATCTTCCATTTTGTATAAATTCCATGTTTTAAAGAACGCTAGCGAATTGTTAACTGCTATATTTGAAGCAGATAAAAATGTACGGTAATTTTTAGCAACATTTTTCCGGTTACATTTTTTACCATAACTCACACCCCTGAGGATGATCTCGGAAAGAGGTTGCTCGTTCTTAGGTAATTATGAAATGAATGAAAATAACAACTGTCAACCTTACAGTCCATTTCTGGCATCTATTGATTGTAATAACCGAAAGATTATCCGTGAGTTTGAACGTTTTTTTTTTAAATAAGCAGAGTGTTTGCAATTTATTTAACCTTATATGTTTAAAATAAAATTTGCTGCCTAAATACAGAAAATTATATATATATATATATATATATATATATATATATATATATATATATATATATATATATTAGCTGATAAACTTTCAATTAAAAAGATCATATCAAAAAACCGAATAATTGCTGCATATATAAAAAGCTTTGCTAGAGAATTTGAATGTTTTTGATGTTATCATATCACATAAGATTATTCATTGGCATAAATTAAATAATCGTTATTGTATATATCGAAGAATTCATCAATTATTGTCAATATGAGTTATCGCCCTTTAAATTAGAAGTGACAAATATCTAGAGGGCGTCTTATGTACTGAATATAAGGCCGCTGCCATTCATCATAAATCAGGACTGGGCTGAAAGTGATTTAGCATTACAAGTACAAATGGATTGAATATTTTACCTCAAACAATATAAGATTTTGGAAATTCACATTGTAAGTAGACATTAGAATTGATATATATATATTCAGTAGATTTCTTTAGAATCGGAACAAATTTAAATAGAAGCTGAGATAAATAAAAAAATAAAAACTAGATCTAATAATTTTATTATATTCGTAAACTCAAATTCCTTCAATGGGAACATGAATTTAGCTCTACTTTGAACAATATATATGCGGTATTTGCTGGGTTTGAAATATTATAAAGATAATAACCATCCTTACCACCGAATCCCAAAACAAAGCGTCCTTTTATTTCTATAGAAAGCACATCCGCCGGAAATGTTGCCATTCTTTCCGTTTCGAGTGCAAACCGGATCCTAAAGTTCCCTTTTCCGGGTTTGGATTTGCCTTGACCTCTTAGAACAAGTGACGGGAGGGAAAATTCTTTGAAAAGGAAGGCTTTGACACTAGTACTCATGCTTACAAACGAATCTTAGATTCTGGTTTCTTGTTCGCAATGGCGTTTGATTAAAATCTACTGCCAATAATTAGTAGGGTAATTTCAAGTGCTATTGACAGTGCTGAACGGCAGGAAGTGGCGATGAGTTTCCAGTAATGGTTCCGTATTTCCGTCAGCAAATTGCGTATCTCTTCCTGCTGGCTTGCACAAAGCCCTGCAGCAAAACTAGAAATGACTGAAAGGCGAAATGCAAGAACGCAGCTGTTTAGACGAGCTCCAGGCTATTGGATCAGCACGCTGAGTGTGTAATTCACCTTAAATTATAGAATTATTTTACCAATTTTGAAATGTAAAATCACGCACTAATTATTGAAAATAAATGGAAATATTTGACTATAAATTTTGAGTGGGTATGTTGTTAGCAGTCAGTCCTAGAGAGATGGAAAGCAATACCATTTGTGCCATGAGTAATAATTTTCAGTTTATATCTGAAAACAAGCTTTGGTAAGAAAAAAAGATGTACAAAGTAAAATATAATTGCTTTTGAATTTATCTTTTATGATTTTATGTATTTAAACTGAATATATTTTTTAATGAATTCATGATTTTAAATCGACAAAAAAACCTAAGTTGATATTTAATCATTTTACCATCACGATGTTTGTTTTGATGCAGTGGATATACCTTGGGAAATGTATAAATTCGTCTCTTCTCCCTCCAACTATGGATTAAATAGCACTACAGTATAGATTGAGTTCTATAGCCTTGGTTGGAAACCAGTCTACCACAGAAAGTAATGACAACCTAAGGCGGGAAAGCTTTCTTTCCAGTCAAGTGTGTCTCTTTCGAGACATGATCGCTGAAGTGTTTATCACGTATGGCAATTAACTAAGTGACCATCAATTAAATTATACATACGAACTACTATCTTTAGCAATAAGTTTCCTGAATTTTTACAACTTTTTGCTTTTTTTTTCATTTTTGAACCGTAATCTGCTTGCAGATATTTTTGTTATATTTTTTGAACTTAGAATATCAGATCTGGACTTTATGAACTTTCAGAACTAGGTGCTTTTTATAACAGTTGTTTGCATACTTGAACCGTACTTGTTTCAGAAGTTTTCAGTAGTTACCATCATATAATACACACATTCAAAAGTGCCAAATATTGTGTGACAATAAGTAGGTTCGGTCTACATTAACAGCAGTTAGATAGCTTTGTGCCCCAGATGAGTTGTAGCGAGGGAATGGTTACTCGCCCAAATACTCTTTTGATTCAACTTAAATGTATGGCTGTAATCGTTAATACCTGTAACATTATTATTGTCCAATGACTGGTTTTCGTGTAAAGGTCGTTTTGTCCCTAGTTCTCCCCACGTATCTGGTTTAAAAGAAGAAGTATATTTATCCATGCGTAAAATCTTAGAGTAAGAATGCCTAACAGATCAAAACATATCTATGTTAATGTACTCACACTTCGTTACGGACAAGTAGCTGGTGATTTCATGTCGGGTAATTTTCTGCCTTATCTTCTGCCCTTTCTTTTTTCTTCATTTTTTTGTTGTTTAAACTGCAGTATAGGTAATTGTTAAATATTTATAAATTCATTTGATGCATATGTTATTGTGCAGTATTAACAAAAGAGAAATTCTATTTTCATAAGCCCTCCAGCTAGTTATGTCCTTGCATCACCGCACTGACTGATTAACTATCTATAGATCGACTTCGTTTTACTAGATGGTCCTTGACCCTACACGAAAGTTACCAGTCATTTTACATGTCTTGTTTCCAAACCTGTAAAAAAAAAAGAATGCCTTGTGAAAGAACCAATTTTGGCGTCGATGAACCAAGCATACGCCATGAAGTACTATATGTTATCTATAGCTGTTCTGACCAGGCGTAATTGTTACCTTTTTTCTATGGCAAGGGATGTTCCTTCATATGCTTAACTCTCTTTCCATTACTTTCCATAAATTAAACATTGTTATATTATTCACATCACCATTTTTGTAAATTCCCAATTTGTTCCAAAGTCAATATTGGCCAAGTAGTAGCGTTTGATTGATTTATTGGATTGAATTATTACGGCGAACATATGTATTTGAGCTATTTGAAGAGTTATCAATAGATCACCATGTTTATTTAATTATATAAATTTACATAGTTCCCTGTACGTAATGGTTTGTATTTCTCACATTAAATAATCGACTTTATTTCAAATTCTGCCTCGATGGCGATGTTTCTGGTAAATACCTTGTTCTTTGTAGATATACCTCATCAAGTCCTATTTATTTTCGTTGCTTTAATAATATTTATTTATTTAATTTATTAATGCATTTGTTTGAGATTACAAGTTTCAACCCAAATAAAACATTAATTACAACATTTACACACGGACGATCTATGATATCATTGCAAAATATAGTTTGTCTATAAAAATTCGTGTGCACTTTAAAAAATTATAACTTTATTTGTATTTGTGATAGAAATAATCTGTAAAAAAAGTTTTTAGGTTTAATGTACCTAGTTTTAAGTATAGTCATTGAATAATTCCTTATCAAAAATTTTACAACAATTTTTACATGAGTAAAAAATTTTCTTTTTTTTCAGAATCAATTTGATCCATGGCTTCAACTGAGAAAAAACTGTATCCTTTACTAAAATAATTTGAAAGCTAATATAATTAATATATTTCAGGCATTACTGTTAATCAGTTGGCAAATATTGTCCGTGAACTGCAAAATCGTATTACCCTTTGTATTGCTAATGATGGCGGACATGTGGTAATTAAATAAAAGTGTTATAGATTTACTTCTTTTTAATCCTTTTACAAACTATTTCTATCGCAAACACAAATATGTTATAAACTTTTGAAAGTGCGCACGAACCTTTTGGCCGGTGTGACCACTGCTCTTTATCAGGTGATTGTTGATCCGAGTTATCTTCAATGAATTTCGAATTACACTCATTTTAATCTTTAAGGAAATAATGTTCTCGTTTAGCTATCTATGCCCAGGAATATCTTGTCTGGTTAAGCACTACTATAATGTTATCTGGGTTTCGGAAAATAAGGAATAGAGTAGCGAGGAGAAAGAGGTTGCCGAGTGGATGATACTCCTCTCACTACCATGAAATTTTGTATACGATTTTAAGCAAGTCTGGAAAAAGATGATCGTATTGCTTCAGACTAGAAGTGGCATGAATACTTCACTTGTGGTCTAACGTGACGCATGTAATGATTAAATAGCACAGAAGGTGTTAGTCGGTCTTTTCCAGGTTTTCATCAATATGTTATATGTATGGACAACTTGTGATTCTGTACTAAACGTTAGATTTCAATAGACGTTCAAAATATGAATCCTTATAAAGCGTATAACTGATGATTTATACCCAGGGTCTGAATGAAGATGCTGAAGAAATATCTGCTTGGTTTGATATATTGAAAGTGACAAGTTATTTTCATTTAATTTTCAGAGTGGGGTCAGAAAATATATAGAATGCAAAGTTACGGTCATCTTTATTTTTGGGGATTACTTCCCTAAAAAATGGCGTCATCTGCATAAACCTTTTAGTAGCGAACTCAGACATATTTTTGATCGTTGATAAAATGCAGAAAAAAATTGGCCCGAAGTGAGAGACATTGATTCATTGTTCTCATGAGCTTCCGAAGACTGATAATTTTCAGCAATATATATGAACTGGTATGATTTAACAAACCAATACACACACACACACACATATATATATATATATATATATATATATATTATTCATCTACATACAAGCCTGTTTTGCTATATCCCAGCTCATCAGTGTTGCTAGACACATCTACTTGCTTCTGGCCAGGATCGAAACTTGACCGATTTGGATCCAGTCGGAGATGCTACCCACTCAGCTATAGTGGCATGTAATCAGAGAATGGAAATTTGAACATATTGTATATATGCAGTGTATACACACGCCAATCACTGAAATAACTCAATTCATTCCGGTGAGTAATGCATATATCACAGAAGTGGAAAGTGTTTTTAATATTATAACTAGCAGTATAGCCCGGCGTTGCTCGGGTGTAATGAAAGCTTTAAAACTAATCCATGGTCCTGGAGCTCAGATTCGTTAGACGTTGGCACAAAAGACTAAAAAGCAATAGTTGTTTCCAGTTAAAGCGAAACCGTAGACTGAAAGAAAAATAAATGAAAGTAAGTGAAATTATGATTTCCTGGTATCGATTTATATATATATATATATATATATATATATATATATATATACATATTATCGATTTTCTGCATTATTATAGGAACTGCAACCTTGAAACTTCTGAATATCGTTTGTTATGTCTTTGTCTATGAGTGTATCAAATTTGATTCAAATCTGACCACTCCTTCTCTGACCCGATTTTTTCGATAATCGATTTTAGTTATTTATCTGGGGTACCTCGACACAAAACCTAGTTAAGAGCACTCGCAGACGCCTATAATACAACTATAATACAAAATCGGTTCAGCCGTTTCGGAGTCTATAGGTAAGGGATTCACACTTACAGACACACACACACACAGACAAAGTTCCATTTATAAATAAGTTTATATATATATATATATATATATATATATATATATATATATATATATATACATTTGTAAAAATAAAAAAAATCATTGAAATAAGTAGAAAAATGTTGCCAATCTTTTGACAATCTTAAAACGTTTTTGTTTATTTTGGTTTTATTAATGTCTGCGTGTGCGGAAAAGCAGTTATTACCTTTGTGAATGTGTCTGTTAGAGAGACAATAGTATGTTTACTTTGAAAGATGTATATAACAGCAATTTTAATAACAATAATACAGCACACGTAATAAATATCTACTGGTTATAAAGCTAATTTTGTAGTTAATTTAAGAAATGCTGAAAGTCAAAATGAAAGAGAAATATTATTTAGAAGAAGATATTACTCAGCGAAGAACAACGTCGAAAGAACTAATCGTTAAGATGAGATTTTTTTCACGAAAACAAGATGGCGATTTTTTAAGTGAACCTTAGACGTGGCAAGTGACGAAAGTATGTGTAACAACTAAGAATCAAATTTAATACTTTTTCGTAATTGATCAACCTGAGAAAAGATTGCTAAATATTAATTCAAGTCGAAATACCCTATTATGCCATAAATGGTAATATTTAAGCGTAGATTAGATGTGGCGCAATGTTGAAAATACTCAGCCCTTAGTAAGGATCGAACTCGCTACTTACTCGTAATTGACATACAAGCATGCTGACCATTACACCAAGTAGAACATTCCCAAAATGATATGTACGGTGATTTTCTGGGAGGGGTTTTCTAGAATCTAGAAGTGACACAAGTTTGAAATTACGATCTTCCCACTAAAGTTTCAAAGCACTACTCGGTCGAAAATGATCGAGCTAAATATTACACCAGGTGAAAATGTCCAAACGAAGAAGGGATGATATAATTAGTTTTCAAAAAATCACAGAAAAAATGGGTACAATAGAAAGCCTCAAATTTAAGATTTACTTCTCTAAGTGAAAATATATTAAATAAATACATTTTCATTATTTAAAATTTTTTAACTGCTGTCTTCATTTTTATCACCATGTTCATATTCATAACGTTTCGACTGTTTTATGCTCTGGCCTTCTTCAATGTGATTAGAATGTCTACCGAATCATTTCTTTACATCACTGGTGGATATTTTTTTCGTTACAGGAGCCATGCAACTTCCAGATATCTTACTTATTTCTCTTTAATTCAACTCTCTAATTCATTTGTTTACAACTACTGTAACCAGGTATTGAACTCATATCTATTTAGATCAAGTCTCTGCATCTAACCAATATGCCATTTAATCAAGATAAAATGTTCGGTTTGAAATTCTCGTTACCTGACGAAGTTGAACGGCCCAAACGTCGTGAATATAAACATAAAAATAAAGGGGATGTCAAAAGTCTGAACAATTTATACAGTGCAAATACTAACTCATCTAAGAAATATAGCAAATATTATATGGTTCTTATCCTTTAGAGTTTCTACCAAAATAGTCTGCAAGTGACAGAAAATGTATGGCCCCTTTTTAGGTCCATCCATAGATAAAAATAGAAAAAGTCTAGTAAAATGTCGATGCATTCAGAAATTTTATTTTGCACCAAAAATGACAACTTGGTTTTTGTAAGAAAAATATATACGGTTTGTTATAAAATCTAATAGAGAAAAGAAAGAAATTTTGAAAGCTAAAAACAGCATAAACTAGGTACAATTCTCAAGTCTTTACTCGTGAGATTGGTTATACGTAAAACCTCTGGGTTCGAGGAAATAAATATCTCTGATTCAACGTGTCGTCAGTTTTGTGCCAATTTTGCTATTTGGAACTGAATAAAGACTTGCATAAGATATTGAATAAACAGACCTAAGTAACCAGGTTCAAGTATATATTAACATTTGATCTGACCTCCAAAGAATCACATTCGTCACAAGGGTGAGCGTTCAATAAGCCATTTCAGAAAGCCATACTAAATTGAATATTCAAACTCTGTACTTACAGTGTCAGTGTGAAAGACGTCGATGATTTTTTATGTATCTCATAGAAGGTTCGAGAACAGCACACACACATATGTGTGTGTTTATTTAAGTGCGTGTGTTTATTTGAGTTTGTTGATCCAATTACTCCTTATCAGGTATATATATATATATATATATATATATATATATATATATATATATATATATGTCGTAATTTAATTAATGAGTTTTTCTCGTGGTCAATTATAGAAAGATGAAATGTACATAGATTGGCGCATCAATCGATGACCCTCAGTTTAGATAAAGAAGGATATTAATGAGTATAGTCCGTAGTAGAAACGGCCGCTAACCCGGAATTGCATATGTATAAACTTACAATAAACTCTTGCAAGCCACTTCGAGAAGCAATGTTCAAATATTACTCGGTGCTGAACCCTGATTATAGATCACGGAAAAAGTCAATAGTTTCAAAGATTTATGATATCATTACGCGTCAACTGCAGTAAAACCGGTTTACATTTAATGAAACCCTACTACTTGAACGCCAATTAGTTTTAAAGTTCTTGTTAAACCCGAATTGAAAGTTATGTACACAATCCACTTCGATGATGTTAGAAAAAAAGATCACCTCATTCCATCGCCCCCCAAATACTTTTGCTAGGTTTTATTTTTTCAAGAATCTTTTGATATTCATCATTGTATCCTGTCTTAACTGGAACTGTTTAATCGCTATTTGTACTTTTGTTAAAACTTCAAACACGTTAAATACTTCTTTTGGGAAAAGATCTATTATGAACAATTTCAAAAACATTCCTACACACATAAGTTTGCAAGTCTGTCGCTTTACTGTTGCCATTTCCATTGCAGATGATTCATTTATCAGCAGCTAAGTCCATTTTCGCCAGAATAGGCTATGCTACTTCTAGTGAGTCGAATCATTATCATTTACTGCCGATTTAAATGATTAATAAATGTTCCACAGTAGAAAAAGTATTTTTGTTACCCTAAAACGGCTACTTTGTAGATCATACTCAAGTATGTGTGTGCTGATAAATATATCAATCTAAACATCTTCAAATCAAGAATCAATCGTCAGCTAACCTCATAAAATGTTCTATCACTTCTTTCAACATGATCATACGCACTATTCGTCACTGTCATTTCGACTGTAACCCTCTACGTTGACTATTTCTTGTGATAAAATTATAAAAAGAAGGTAAACATGGGTATATATTATGCGGTGACATCGGAGTGTTTAGTTATTGAATAAAGTGCAAATTATGAAATTTACAATATGAAAACGAATGACCTGGCAAATTCCTTTTAGGTGAGTTTCCTTCCTTAGAATTCTTTTAATAATCTCTTGCTGAACATCACCACATATATCAGCAAATAAAACAAATGTCTTCCGAGAATGAGACATTTTCAGTATAACCTCGTTTAATTTGACCGGTTGAAGAACTTTACCTTTTTTAAGAAATATTTGCGAGTAATGATCTCGAGAATTGATGACGAATTACTCATATGCATCACTGATTCTGGAATATATTTCCGTCCATTTGCAAAAGATATCTGTTTTACTAGAAGTTGTAGACAAACGTCAGTTTGTATGCAATATCTTCTTGACTACTTTTGATTTAAAAATACCAAAACATATGTATAGGGGGTTCGACCTAATCATTAAGGATAATTACAACAGAAGAATAATGATAAAGCTTTGTTTCAACTATATATTTACAAGAAATATAAATGTAAATTTCTAAACTGGCAGAGACGACAATATGTTAGACTTCCCCAAAGTTTTACGAAAGCACCTCCGATTATTTAAAGACACACAGACACTCACACACTTACAATCTATCATAATGAGAATTAAATTTTTAACAGAAAACAACCTGTTTCTCTCTTCCTCATCAAAGTTTTTAATTTTGAGAATTAATAAATAAAAAATAAAATAGATGGCAGAAATGAATTAACCAATAATGTGAAAGAGGAATCAGCTACTAGAGACCAATCATAGAAGGGCGCAGCAAGTATTTTTACTATTTAAACTGGCAGAGTTTGAATGACCAGATGTAAAGAGACACCAGCATTTCAGATGAAAAAGTTACTGAAAATTGGTTAATACGAGAAAACAATACACATTCATATCAATGGCACACTTCTTTTTTTTATAAGATGTTCACAAATTGAGGAACAATAAGTGTTATGGATAAGTTTATTTTCTTGCTTTGTATGGTTTCCGATTTTCAGTGGAACATGCTGTTTGATTTTCGTATCAAGCTGTTGAGTGGTTCTTCTTGTGTAACTGATACTACAATCACAATCATATTTGTAAACTACAGAATTTATTTGCTAAGTTGGGAAAACGTCTTTACGGCTTGAATCTAAAGCGGATCTTGTAGCAAACGCAACAGGTATCTAGGCAGAAAAATGATACTTCTACACATAAGATATTTGCTTAGTTTGGTTTTCATCCTTCTCTCTTACCCTAGAAAGTCTTAAATACACTGGACATTTAGCAATAACTACTGGCATAATCTTTCTAAAGTCAGCGTTCTTGTTAATAATTACCGAATTGACAACAATCTGTTTGATACCCACTATCACTATTGCGTTTTTAGTGCAAAAAGAATCCTAATGCATATATAAATCTGAAAACGTAGACTTTCTATATACTGAGGCACAAAAATGTTAGTGTAGGATGCAGCAATATGTCAAGAGAAGCAAGTTGTGAAATAATGTCTTTCTCAAAAGTAAACGTCAAACAACGATGGATATTATTAAGGGAGGAGAGAAATTGATCAGATTCATCTTCATCATTAACTAAGCAAAATTTATTATCACCATAGCGACAATACAATGGAGAAAATGGATCATTAAGTGATTTCTTCTCATAAAATCCAACAAAAATATTACAAACTTAGGATCCAAAAAGAAACACATGACTCACCGTCAGTCTGACGGTATACTATATTTTCGAAACTTCATTCAACAGAATTTATTTAATTCCACCAAAATTACCTCAGAAACATCTGGAAGAAACGTAGAACTGCGATAAAGAAAATCGCTGAAAATATTAATTATTTCCACGAGGTGAACACAAGTATATAAGAAGCACACATCATATGAACGCATAGATTTACCAGAAGGACAACCTTTAATAAGCACAAAAAAGGAAAATAAACTCTTTATAGTAAATGAGCTACAGTACTGTGAAAAAGGTTGTAGTATTTTAGCAAGCCATTTGGCCACCTGATATTGTGATGTCATTATCATTGATAATATGGGTCTTAACGGTATCGCGTCCGTATGCATTTTTGGAAGATCATAAAAGCGGAGTCTGATTGAGCTAAAATCTTTAATTTCATCAGAAACTTTGGGCGAAAGAATTCCGCTTTTAACGCACTTCAATAGTTGTTTTTATATTTTGTTTTTATTAAATTGGTTACATCCCATTTTTCATTAGAGCCTAATATTACAAATTTTGACGTATCATTTAAAATTGCTAAAATTCTATTAATATAGTCGGTGTAATACAGTAAGACAACACCAATCCCTTCAGAAAATCATCAAGTCACGGTTTTCTTTTAAAGATCTGATAATGCTCAATTCATCAGTTTGATTTGGAAGTAGCAAGAGGGGTACACAAAAACAAGTGAGCGTAATTATTGACTTTATCTCTAAGATTACTAAAATCATCCAGAGAAAAAGGGACAAATTTCAGAAGTTGCGAAACCAACACCTCAAACTCAGAAAAAACATATTTTTCTTATCTGTGATACGTGGCCAAAAGTATGGGGTACTCAGTGACGATCAAACTAACTACTCGGTTGTAATAAGTACTATAGAGACAAGCTTGCTAACGCTTAAAACACGTCAAGTTGTCCAAAGAAGTAAAGAGTGAATTTTTTTTATTTAATTAAAATGAATACAAAACGATGAATATTTTTTACACGAGCAATATTTATAGAGGTTTTGGCAATTAATGGACCCTCATATGTCAGGTCTGTTTAAAAGTATCAGGTTTAAAATACCATAATTGATCTTGCGAGTGTACTTTCCAATTTCTTTTCTTTTCTCTTTTTGCCAGGATGCATATTTTCTGAGGAACCTCAACTGGTTTTCTCAGACAATTTGCCACCTGTAAAGCGTAAAGTAGAAATTTTGACGTCATGCTCATATAGGTTGAATTTCCAAAAATGTACTCATTCCCCAGGACAAGGAAAAGGATTATGAAAATGTGAAGATAATAATACAACACGCTTAAATCAAAAACTTCAATTGCTTGAAATAAATAATATATCAAAATAAAATACAAATAAGAGTCAATTTAATAAAAAAGAAAATATATAGAGAAATCGATAAAGAAAACAATAGTAGACGAAACATTAGCGTTATCTTGTAAATGGTTGGATGAGCAATTACTGTCTAGATGCAAAAGTATGATGGCTGTCTAATCTCTAATCATCACTGACATGTTTCTTTCAATGCCTAGTTTGAATTTCTTTAAGCGTATCTGCAGCGGCTCTATCGAAACAAAGACGAAATATATATCTCCTGTTCGTTTGCTGCGATATACCTGTAATGTTTACCTTAAGATCGAAAAGAAAAAATATCAACATTACGATATATAAACAAATGAGATTAGAAAACATTCTACTTTTTATATATAAAGACAATTTTAGGAGAACGGAGAAGGATAACGTAAAAAAAAATTGCCGCGTTACGCGTTATTTCTTTTATTAGACTAAGTTTATAGTCACTTTCTCACCAGCGCAGTGTGGCTTTCCTGTGTCTCTTCTACAAGTACTTTCACGGCTTCTGCTCTGGTGCCCCCTTCATACGAATTTACTCGAGCAACAAGATTAGCAACTAGGTCTCACCCTTTTACTGCGAAACAAATAAGATGTAAACGCAAACTCTACCCTCAGCTTCTTTTCTCGCAAGACCTGCACAACATAAATAAACAAATACAAATCTTTTAAATTTTTTACCCCAAAACTAACCACCCCCCCATCCATTATTAAGCATGTACCCTCATTTATAGAATATTAAATTAGTAGAACTTTTGCAAATGAAGAAGAAATTTTATAATACTGCATTAAAAAATAGTGGATATAAAAGCCCAAATATTAAATATGTAAAAGGCAAGATTTACTCCCGACAAAAACACATAAATAAATATATTATTTTGTATACACTCACTTTAAATTATAAGGTTAGCAGTAAATTGAGAAAAATATCCTCGCTTTGATTATGAAACTTTTCCCGAATAATAAGCCATTAAGCAAGATTTTCATTAAAAATAGTCTAAAATTCCGTTATAGTTATGAATAATCAGGAAAGATTATAAAAATCATAATAATCATCTATAAACAAAACTCTTACATTAAAATAGAAAATTTAAAAAAATCTAGAATATGTAAGTCTTTCAAGGTGCCATTACTCTTGTGTCTGTATATAAAACTATATATTACTAAATTCCCTAAAAATAAAAAAAAACTATTACATAAACGTAATTAAATAAATGTCATATGTAAACATTGCAGAATATTTAGCTTAGAATTAGTTAAAAAGTTTCTTCATAAAAAATATCAATTATCTTACGTCTATATAATAATTTTCTTGGGTTAATATCAACGGAAATGCAGTCTAGACAGTGATTTCATCGAATGACACTCTTCCTGTTAAGTATAAAAGAAGAAATACTGTATTCCCCAACAATATAACATATATTTTCAAATTTAAAGCTGATCGCCATTCTCATTAGTTAAATTGAACACAAATGTAAATTTTTGTGTCTTCCCACATCCATAAATAACAAATGTATTGTTTTTTATATTCAAAGGAAAATCGTTTTCACAACAAAAAACTAACATGGCTTGGTGACGAAGTAAAATCTCGAAATCTTGAAATTTCCGTTTAGCTATGTAAACTATATTCATTTTAAATAAAATACCATATATATATATATATATATATATATATATATATATATATATATATATATATATATATATGTATAGGTAAACAGGAACCAAGGTTTTAAGATTCTGGGTTCTCTGATATTTAATTTTTTATAAAAAGTGCTCGATCCAATAGATATTTTAGAGCCTAATATAATCATATAATTATGAATTAAAAATACATTGCTACACGGAAATTTTCGTAATATATCTACTAGCATCATAACACTTAGAACATTTTAGTAGTAGGAAAACATGCCAAAGAGAAGAATAGATGACAACAACATATTAAAACTATTAATAAAAATAACAACAAATATCCAGTAGAACATTCTTCGCAAAGATTGAAGGTAGCTTCGCGACCAATGGCTTGGGACTCGTAGTCGGAAATAAATTTGCAAGAGAGATTTGATGTTTTGTGTGACATTGTAAACAACATTGCGTTTGCTTTTGTTTCAAAATTACCGTGGAAAATATTTACAGTTTTTGTTGACTAAATGAATTTAACATAAAAATATAAATTATTTATTTTGTTTTACTGAAATTAAAAATATATAAACTATTACGATCTCAGTTCAGATATTTTCGAAAAATATTTAAAAATGTAGACATTTAATATTAGAAGGAAAAGTTACATTAATGCCAAACGAATTACAGACAGTCGATTTTCTGCATGAAATGTTTAGCGAAAAAAAAACATTATTTTTTAAATTTATTTTCTGAAGTATGATATATTAAATCTGAAAAAAGACTTAAATAATTAAATTCACCATTAGCACTTTTTTAACATATTTTTTTTTTAAAGTATATGTTTGTTTCGAAATTACGGGAAAAGGAATTCATATATTTTGTTGACCAAATGAATATTTAAAACGTCGGAACAAAAAGTATATATAAAGGCTCTTTTTTTTTTTTTTTTAATAAAAAGAAATTTAGTCGCGTTTGACACATGTGATTAGATTTCTGTGACGTGATTTAGATATTAGATCTTAGATGTTTTTAAGAGAAAATGTAAACAATCGGCTCAATTGATCATAAAGTGAGAAAGGGAAAATTGCTGAAATTAAAATCAAAACGTATTTTGTCAACCTGGCATCCCTGCAGATATATAACCCTAGAAGGTTTGAATGGCGTAGGTTAAAAAATGTAGGCATGCACACGGACTCACAAAGTGCCTTAAAATATATATATATATATATATATATATATATATAACATAGTGTTGATCCACGTATACTGTTATATTATGTATAGGAAAAACTACTAAAAAGTTGTAAGTTTAAAAAAGTATTTTCTGACAGAATTTATTTATTTCTATTATTATATTTGATATTTCAGACAGTCCTCGGCCTTTCTTCAGAAACAAACTATTATATATATATATATATATATATATATATATATATATATATATATATATATAACATAGTGATGATCCACGTATACTGTTATAATATGTATAGAAAAAACTACTAAAAAGTTGTAAGTTTAAAAAAGTATTTTCTGACAGAATTTATTTATTTCTGTTATTATATTTGATATTTCAGACAGTCCTCGGCCTTTCACCAGAAAGAAATTATTTTAAAATTTAAATTATAAACGTTTTCGCAATGAGCGTTCGTCCGAGAGATTTGTTTACATCACGTGACGCAGAAAGTGACATATTTTTTTTTTAAATTTGTAAACGTAAACCTATCTTTAATAATACTTTTAAATGTGGTTTAAAGAAAAATTTATTAAGTGTACCTAAAACATTTTTAACTATTGAAATATTTATAAAGATTCAAAACACCTAAGTCCCTATTAAAGCCTAGTTTGTATGTATTTAATTTTAAAATCCAGTATTTTTCTTTCTTTCTGCGTGAGTATGTAGAACTAAAATCAGAATTTATTAGTAAACATTTGCAGTTTCTAATGTGTGTCCCGGTTGATTAAAGTGTACTGCTATGGGGGAATACGGGATTCCCCAATAGCAGTACACTTCAATCAACAGTACACTTTTAAACTCACAACTTTTTAGTATATATATATATATATATATATATATATATATATATATATATATATAGTTGTTGTGGATTTCGGGTGAGGAAGCACATAAAATAATGAACAACAAAAACAGATATTAGAGATAGAAAAATAGGTTATATTAGACGTAAAGGTACCAACTGGAACACAGGTTAGTAATCAAGGAATACAATTAGTAAGGAATATACATATATACAAGTCTTTCAAGTGAAGCCGTGCTGGAATTAGTATATCCGTGTAAAGCTATTCTGGTTGAGTGGAGCTCAGAGCTACCATGACTGCTAACTCGGCATTTTCTGTGTAACTTCGGTATCGTTCCGTATCTTACGGATCTCTACGACGTCTTTAACGGATCTCTATGTTTTTGACGTATCTCATTATGGCAGAAGTATATGTATACTCAAGTCAGGTTCATTATCATAGAAAAGGGGAGATTCCACGATACTACTATAAAATATTTTTTAACTTCTCATTTTATCGTCAATCATAATAACTCACCTGTATGTTCCAACTGACAGAAAACCTATATTATTTACAAAGGTGTATGCCCATTGTAAAACTGTTTTGCTCATTAATCAAACTTTATGTATAATTACATTAAATACACTACAACATGCTAAACAAGAATCACGCGTTATATTTCTCTGTTCATAGCTCAACTAAGTATCATATGGGAGCCTACCAAACTCTATCCTCAACATACTACTTGATAATATAAATATAATGGCATCATCCATCCTTAAAAACCGTTAAAAAGAAAAGAAACAACACTTAATAATATCACCTATATGCTGGTCATAATTTGGAAAATATAACATTACTCGAGATACATAAAACATTCCATAAATTCAGTTAAAATCAAAAATAAAAGCATCATTTGTAATGATTAAAAATATAACCGAAAGCTGTAAGTCATACCAAAAATTTTAATAATTTCTACATAAATTAGTTTAAAATAAGTAGAAAATTATAAGAACACAAATGAAAACATCTTAACGGCAGTACCTTGTCAGTCATTTTAGAAATTGCTTAAGAGACGAATTGGTACCCAAATACTTAGGATATATATATATATATATATTAACGAGATTATAATGATACTCGTCTCGAAAACCTTTCTCAAAACTAACGAACGAAAAAAATAGTTGTAAAAAAAAAATTAGGGCATGAAAATCAGTCAAACATTTTCGGACCGAAATCAGCATGAGGCCCAAAGAAAAAAACGAGAAATCATCTAACAAAAAGCTCTCAGCACTAAGGTAGAGCAAACTAAATAAATACCACCTAATGAGCCAGACAAACCTATCTAGGTTTCACCTAAACATATCGCCAGAGAAAGCTGGCCCTGACGGTCCGTTTAGGTGAAACCTAGGTAGGTTCGTCTGGCTCATTAGGTGCTATATATATATATATATAGCAAGAGGCTACACAAGAGAATAAGATTAGAGGTGATTGAAGAGAAGGATGGGAATACAGGTGTGATGAGAGTTACAAAGGTGGAGGGAAAGGAAAGGATATACAGGGCGGTATGGAAAGAACTAATGAAGTAGTTAAGAGATGAGTAGTGACCTTGCATTTAAATTCCTGCATGTTGTAGCCGTCAAGAAAGCAAAAATAAGAAAGTGATTTCCACAAGCGGTAAGTGCGAGAAAAAAAGCTGAAGGAGTAGAATTGTCGACTGCATTTGGTTGATCTAAGTGTGAATGGGTGAGATCCAGTTGCCAGTCTAGTTGCACGAGGAAACACCTGTTGTGGAGGTACCAGTAACTTAAGAAAAAGAAGCCATGGAAGTATTTATAGAACAGGCAAAGGGAAGCCACATCTCCTCGGTGGGAAAGTGGCTGTAGTCGAGCCTCCAAATCAGTACCTATCACATTACTGATTCTTCTTTGGAGCCTGTCAAGAACACGGAGATGAACAGAGGGGGCACCAGAACATATATGGCAGCAGTTCTCCATGCACGGACGAATGGTTGATTTGTATATATGCATGATGTTTTCAAGTGGGAAAACATCCTGGTCCGACACAGCGATCCAAACTTCCTAGCAGTGGATTTAGCTATTGACTCAATGTAGTTGTTCCACTTGAGGTCAGAAGAGAAGGTAAGGCCGAGGAGGCGCAGAATATTGCTCTCGGGGAGATTGCTTGTTCGATGCTTATGGGAGGCAGGAGAAGTTGCCTGTGATGATTGACAGACAGCAGTTTGGCCACTTCTTACCCAAATTCACCACAGTGTGTAGATCCCTTTCAAGATCAGCAGTGAGATTATGCTTGTCCGTCACGTCGGAATATTTTTTGATGCTGGAGTAAATTGTGGTCTCATCTGCGTAGATGACTACCTGGCTCTTGATCTCGTCTGGTAGGTCGTTTATGTAAATAAGGAAAAGCATTTGGCTTAGGATAGATCCCTGAGGACACCAGCGTTTGTACAAAAGGGTGTGGAGGCATGCTCATTCAGGACAACCTTCATTATGTGGTTATGTATGAAAGATTGGATTAGATCAAGCAATCGTACGGTAATACCGTAACCCCGTAGCTTGCATAGAAGGCCAGCGTGCCAAACCCTGTCAAAAGCCTTAGATATGTCCAGAGCAACAGCACGAGTCTCGCCGGATTCCTCAAGGACCTGAAACATGTACTCCGTAATGGTCGTTAGCATGTCGGCTGTGCATCTGGCAAAGCGTAAGCTATACTGCCTGTCGGAGAAGAGTTTATGGGCAGTAAGATGCTGAAATATTTCAGCATCAATAATGGCATCGAACACCTGCCCGAAAATTGGTAGACGTCTGACAGGGCGATAGTTGGATGAGTCTGATTGTTCATCAGAGTTCTTATATAAATGGACGACAGAAGAGGACGTATAGCATGCATGAAAACAGGAAGCAGATAGGCGGTAGTTATAGAGTTTAGAGAGGACAGAGGAGAGGTACATTTGTTAAGGACAATCACTTGGATTCCATCACCACCGCTCGCCTTGTTAGGGTCAAGTTTTGATATTACACAGAATACTTATGTCGGGGTAATGAGTATATCGTACAATTTAGCATCAGTTCTAATAGGGAAGTCGGGTGACTGTACTCCAGATTAGCCAAATGTGGAGTTGGATGAGAATCTGAGAGCAAAGCACTCAGCCTTCTCCGCTGATGATGTGAGGACCTCAAATTTGTTTGATATTATTCAGCACTCGTTTGCATATCCGCCAATAGTTTTTGGAGCCGAACTTGCGGTCAGCTATGCGCTGTTTTATTCTCTCAGCAAACAACCGCTTGGCGTCATTCAGGATTTTCTTTCACTCATTACGAGCAGACGTGAATAGGCGCCTCTTGTGGTCTGATGACTGTCTTCGAAGTAGTCGAAAAGAGTGATTCCTGTAAGCAATGGCGGCTGAACAGGCTGGGAAGAGCCAATGAGAGGAATGAGGTTTGAGACGAAACTTCTTGGTAGGTATGTAAGCATCAATGCCAGCTTTCGCCCAGGACGAAATCTCAGAGGCACAGTCATCGACTGGGAGATCGAACACTTTCCCCCAAGGGACGTCGTAAAGAAAGTCGCGAAAGGCGTCAAACGCAGCTCTTTCATAGGGGGTCCATAAGTAGGAGGCTCCTGGTGGAATGAGAGTGGAGAGAAGTATTAAGAGAGACAACATTCGAGCATGTTAAATACACAATGTATACAAACGTCAGTAACCAAGTATATTCACTTCCTTGCTGAAGAATATATATATATATATATATATATATGTGTGTGTGTGTGTGTGTGTGTGTGTGTGTGTGTGTGTGTGTGTGTGTGTGTGTGTGATAAAATATAGTTTCAAGGTGCAGGATATATTTATACATTAACGGGATCTATATCAGGAATAAAGCGTCTGTAAATATGAAAGTGTTCATTGAAGTCAACAACCTGACTGTCGGCTTCAGGCTAAACGCAGTAGACTGAATCATAATTTAGTGAAAGTAATTAAGTTTTGATAAAGTTTAAGCGTCTCAAAGAATTCAAATGATGCTTTGACGATTGTGAATGCTCAGATCATTTATTTATCTGTGAGTGACGGAGTGGTTACAACTCACAATCTCTGATCCCGCTCGGTTTTTCAGTGTATCGTATGGCATTTTAAGATCCCAATGTGTTGCACAGTTGAAAAGTACCTGAAAACCATATAACATTTTAATCTAAGCTTTATTTGTGAAATTGGATTATGAAACCGTGACAAATATTTCAACTGACTATCGTTGTTCAAACTGCTGATCATTCTATTTTACCTGAGGTGTTGGGAGCTAGTTAAGGTTTCGTGCATTCGGCCTTGTGTCAGACATAAACGAACTCTCTACAGCTTACAGGATTTATGCAGAATTATCATCAGAATTATTATCAGAAGCTTGGTAGTCAGTTGTATGTGTGGATTAGTGTAGAAGAGTGGAATGATAAAATATACCTTTTGAATGTTACAAAACAAATTTACTAAAAGGAGGAATAACATAAGTTGTTGAAGTTAATGTTCAATTAGAAACTTTATTAGAGGTTCGTACAAAATGTTCGTAGTAGTAATTGTTGAAATAGATGAGGAGAAAGAGAAAGAGGACAATGTTCGGGTCGCTTGAAGTTTGAAGTTACATTTTAGATGTGTGTCTCTCATTTACTGCCCCAATCTCTCTATCTCTGACTCTGCGAAGACATTTATATGTCCTTTTGAATTTCGCACTAGATCACCGAATCCTTCCATGTCTTACAAGTTGCTCTCAGTGGTCATAAATCATTTAACACTTACTTGAGAAATATGGTTTAGAATCTTTCATTAAGTAGATGGTCAATCCTTTTTTTAATTTGGGAAAACCATGATTTCACACGTCGTTTTTAATTTTTGTAAAGTGAAGAAATACAGAAGAAGGTTGATTTCAATCAATTTCTTATTCGCTACATACCCATTCCCATGCAGAAACTGTAACTAACGTTAGTTCAGCATAGTGTGAATATAAACTACTTGGGCTCTGTCTAAATATCCATTTCTTGAGCAGGCATCTGCGACAGGAATTGGTTAACAGCCCTAAATGTCATGCGCACTCGGAGAAGTGAAACAGAATATTAAATTAAAGTTTTTCAGCAGTATAAAATCATCTACAGCATATATATTTTCACCATTAAAACGGACATAATGTTTTGAAGCATTTGTTTTAATCAATATAACATCACCCGGATGTTGCATTCAAAGAATTTACTCCGCAAAATTGTTCAGGAACAACATTATTATATAGTCATGCAGAGGAGCGCATAATCTCTCAGTCTTTCTCTCTCTATCTGTCACTCACTCTCTTCCCCATTCTCTTCTCTATCTACCCATTCTCTCACTCACATAAGCACGCATCCATACAGCGTGATAGATGTAATATACAGGGTGTCCATAGAGTTCGTGTGCACTTTAAAAAATTTATAACTTTATTTGTATTTGCGATAGAAACAATTTGTAAAAACGAATTAGAATAAAATAAATCTATATCTTTTAATATTTTATTGATCATTTATTTAAGTTTTCAAATGTCCCCCACAATCAGTAATACAAAAGGTAATACAATTTTGCAGTTCAGGGAAAACATTAGCCAACTGATTTACACTAATTCCTGAAATCACATTTGTATTAATAACTATACTTAAAACTAGGTACATTAAACTTTATAACATTTTTTACAGATCATTTCTATCACAAATACAAATAAAGTTATATTTCTTTAAAGTGCAAATGAACTTTATGGACACACTGTATATAGTTTATAAAAATATATAAGCTGTATTTTAAGTAAGAATACCACTTATAATTACAATTTAAACAATACAAATTTCGAAATAATCATAGAAGTTTCAATCCCTCAAAATTGCTTTTATTACGGTTAGGTTACGAAACTGAGCCGTTATGGGCCCGCAAGAAAAACGAATCTGAGTGAGAAAGTGTATTTTCTAAGTTGAACTGTGTAACTGTATGTAGTTAAATGGTGAAACAGACTGTAATAAACGATGGTTTTTCCTACAAAGAGAGAAGTAGGTTTGATCCCAGAGCATTTTTATTAGAATTTCTCAAATCAATCCACATAATTATCACTGTGTAACACAATAAAAACTGGACATCCATTTTAAATATCTACTTTAATAATGTATTATCTTTAAGGTTTTAATCATTTCACCGCAGCCAAAGCGACAATTCTTCTACAACGCAAGGATTTCATAGAAGAAAATAGATAATGTGAAGTCTATAATGGAGAGAAAAGATAAAAAAAGGAACAGGATTCAGGAAGACAGACGTTGCATTCAAAGGTTAATGCTGAAAAAAATAAAGATTTTTTGACAGTTAAGTTAGGCAATGGATTTTATTTTTATCAGAATTTTAAAAGACTTTTCTTCTCACACATACATCCCCCTATATATATACGGGGGTCATTCAATAAATAAGGTAAATTGTTAGGTATAAGGAATTCTAATAAATATACAAGCTTACATTTTTCTCAGCGTAGTCACCCAGTGTCACACACTTTTCCCATCTATGCACAAGCTTTCGTATTCTTTCAGCGTAAAAATCTTTGGACTGATGTCTCAACCAATTGCTCACAGCATGTTTTACTTCATCCTCACTTTCAAACTTAGTGCCTCTCGTGAACGCTTTCAAGGGACCAAACAGGTAAAAAGTCTGAAGGGGCAAGTTTTGGGCTGTAAGGGGGATGCGAGAGCAGTTCCCAGCGCAGCTCGTTGATGGCCTTCACTGTTTGGTCTGTGAGGCCTTGCGTTGTCTTGATACAAGACGTCTCCATGCAAGGTCATCATGGACAATTTTTTGTGCTGTCTAAACAAATAGGCTCAAAGTCCTTGAAATGTCATCCATTGCGACCCTTCTGTCAGACTGAATGAGGTCATTGACTGATACGATCACCTCAGGAGACCTCACTTCTGTAGGTTTTCCAGGCTTGTCTTCATCCTCAACACTGTCCTTCTTTAAACAATTTATTCTACTTGAAGAGTTCTTTTGGCTGAAACATGAGGCACCATATACTATTAACATTCTCTTATGAATTTCAACTGTTTTGCACCCTTCAGCAACCAAAGACTTGAGAATTGAACTGTGTTCAATCCTGGAGCATACTTCTTTGACGGCCATCTTTGTTAATCTCTAAAACTCTCAAAGTTTCTTTTTCAATCTGCAAAAAAAATAAATCCCTTTGAAAAAGAATTGAAGTAAAAATGTTTTTATAAAAATAAGGTTCTATTTCTATTAGAAGTCCTTATACCCTAAAATTCAATTTATTTATTGAATGACCCTCGTATATATATATATATATATAGAGAGAGAGAGAGATATGTTATGGTGTTAGAGATTGATTGCGTTTAAATAAATAGTTAAAAGCCATATTTCCTTGCCAAATCCATCAGAATTGAAATTTATGTAGCAATTATAATGCGTCAAAAATATTGTGCCTAAAATTAGCTAGACATCCTGACAGAAACCTATACTAGAATACGATCGGCTAGTCAACAATTTACTTAAAGACGATATAGTACGAAACATTTCATTAACCCAATTCGGAAGTATTGGATGTCAGTCAAGTTTTTGTTATATGAAAAAAATGCTATTTTGCATGGATTTGGTTTATTTATATGGAAATTTAAAGACATTTCTTAAAATAAATTCAACAAGGCATCATTAAAATTCATTGAATTCATGATGAACGTTACCGACGTTAGAATTTCTTGGAAGATACTGATTGTATCTGGAAGAAATGTTGTTATGAATCTAAACTTCAAAAAGACATTCTTTGTATAATGCGATATACTGTATTTAAATTAGTCTGGTATAACCGCGAATGTACGGATTAAAACTGAAGTGAATTAATGCTTACGGATTTTTTACACATTCTTGGTTAAGAAACACTTTTACAAATATATTTGTTTTTGGTATCCAGTGGCTGGCATAAAAACTGTACTGACAATAATGGCATCAAAACCCGAAACTTCTTATTTACTCAATTTCTCACGCTTTTCCCGAGTAATTTGTAAAACTCCCTGTTCTACTAGATCTCTACATTACCTCTATTTTTTACTCGTGTCTTGCTATGCAGCTCTTCCTTCTAGACAAATCTGATCATATGGTATTTTCTTCACCTACTTCACAGAATATTTTTATTTTATCAACGTGCACATTGTGACATATTCTGTGTTTTTTTGGTGATGTTCTTTGGAATTAAACTTTTTCCACGCTATCCAGAAATGCACCTCTGTGGTTTCCTTCTGAGTGAATGGCGGTGTTGATGATTTCATTCTATCAAGTAAATTCCATGTTTAATCTCGTTCATCATCTTGGTTCTTACCTGCATGCTCGACTGCTATATCCTGTGGGCATCACTTCTTACTGCTCTACGTGCATGACTCTTTGAATTGCAACACAAATCGCTTTTTTTGTTTGTTTTTTTCTAGAAATGAGTTCAAGCGCATCTTAAATGTAGAAAAGCTAATGTTTGCTAAAAGAATGAAACAACGAATAGCATCTTTCATGTTGTGTAACGTAAGCGAACCTTACAACCTTACATCTCAACAAAAGTCATATCCTCACCGACGTGACGTTGATTTTCTCTGTGTTTTTTACAAATATGCCTATGGCAACTGTTTGACCAGCGCCCAAGTGTTCCGTCTATATGACTTAAGATTGCTACTAGATTGGATTCCAGGTCCAACGTTTTTACTTTTGAAATATTTTGATGTACCCACGACTTCTACCCCAACAGTTTCTTGTCTGTAAAAAAATACCTTCCGTCTACTTGCACTCCTGATAATACAATCACAAAATTTAAATGCAACGTCAATCGCTATCTTCTATCTACTTAAATCCTCTTCATCTTTCATCCATACCCAATTCTTTCACTTACAGTAAACTCTACGTAATAGTGGGGGTCGAGCTTTGTTTGGATTATTAAAAAAAACGTAACTTTTTCAAGAAAGAAATTGTAAAGAACTGGTGTTAACATCAACCAACACCGTTTTCTTTGCAGTATTTGACCATAGTCACTTTTGCAAAAACTCATCTCTGTAAAGATATGTGTAAAATAAGGTCTTAGAAAATTACAAAGTAAATACGAAGAGATTAAAAGTATTATATTATCGGTATGCTAATGGTTTTGGCAGAGAAATATTCACCAAATTTTTCATGCAGCTATGAATTGATTTTAAAAAATGTGTTTCTAAACAAACTCTCTAAAAACATCGACTTAATAACTCTTTTGTAATTAATTTATCATATTAGAAGAAAATTAGAAATTATATATATATATATATCAAAATAATGGTTATGTATAAATTAGAAATGAATTGTTTTACGAATATCTTAATCCAGGAATAAAAATATCGGTCTAATAACAAATGGCGGTTTTATTTTCGCAAATTTTTTATACTTACCAAACTTAGCAGACATATTTTATATAAACGAAGTTAAAATTCTTAATACGAAACATGCTCCGCCTTGAATAATTTTATGTCTATTCAATTTTCTTCTGCCATGTATAACTTTGACAAAAAAAATACTTGTTCAAAAATCTATATTTTATAAGAACTGAATATTCATATGAAACTGTCTATGTTCTATATATATATATATATATATATATATATAGGCGTGCATGTGTGTGTGTGTGAATACTGATACAATGATGTTTGAATAATAGCAAGTTCCTCTGATATTTACTATATATATATATATATATATAGATATATATATATATGAGTGTTTCACTGTGTGTGAATGGGTTTGTCTTTTGGGAGTGGGGTTTGGTTGTTTAAGCGTGCTCAATTGATTTTCATAGAAATCTTTGCGTAAGTGTGTGTCTCAAGTTAAAACTCAATATTTACTTCCGATGCTAATGCGTCTTTTGTAACGTATGTGGGCTAAAAAGATATGAAAATCGCAGTCTTACACGAAAGAAGTGAATAGAAAGGAACAGAATTCCACGTTGTAATAAAATCTTGCAAAATGGTTCGAAATGTGGTTAAGGCATAATCGATAAAGCAAGTGTCACTTTCACAAAGTATTTTGGAGAAAAATAACACAAAGCAATCACAGATGTTTTTCGACTGTTCAAAATTGCATTCAAGTTTAAACTGCCACGTCTTTTAAGCGTCGATGTAACATCACGTGATTCTATTTCTTTCTATAAGAGTTTCAAAAGATTTTCTGGCTTAAAATATGTGATATATTTTTTTCTAATTCAAAAAGGAAATTCAATTTCTAGCATCATTTAATCAAAAATACACACATAAATTCATTCACATACACACATGTATTCTCAAACACACAAACACAAACACACACATATACTGATGATATATTTTATATATATATATGCATATATATATATATATATATATACATATATATATATATATATATATATATATATATATATATATATATATATATATATGCATATATATATATATTGTTTTATTGTTTAAGTTATGATATATTTATGAAAGAAGAGTGCTCGATATAAGGGATGATAGATATTTTTGTAGATGGTGAAATATTTCTCAGCACTGTCTGACAAATGTCCTTTTCACAGATTAAGCGTGAGTAGTTGTAGGAGAAGTAGTAATAATAATAATAATAATAATAATAATAATAATAATAACCTATAAGTCTGATGAAATAAACATCAAAAGAGGTATATTTCAAGGTGATTCTTTATCTACCTTACTATTCTGCATATCATTAATAGCACTAACCAGTCAACTTAATAAGACAGAATGTGGTTATAAAATAGGCCAAAAGAAAATAAGCCATCTATTTTACATGGATGACTTAAAGTTATATGCTAATAATGATAATGAGCTGGAAGGTCTTCTGCAAACTGTAAAATGCTTCAGCGAAGACATTGGAATGAAATTTAATTTGAATAAATGTGCTAAAGCTACAGTTTTACGTGGATCAATACAAGAAACATCCTCAATTAGCTTAGACCCTGCTGTAACAATAAAAGAATTGGAACCAGAAGAAGCTTATAAATACCTAGGTGTAAATGAGAGCGAAAACATTCACCATAAAAAAATGAAAGAAATAGTGCGTAAAGAGTACTATAGAAGGCTACGAATGATATTAAAAACTGAATTAAATTCACAGAACAGAGTTATGGCCATTAATAGTCTTGCAATCCCAGTTGTCCAATATAGCTTTAACATCTTAAATTGGACTCTAAACGACATCAGGCGAATGGATGCTAAAACAAGAAAGCTTCTTTCTAAGCATAAGATGCATCATCCAAAGGCTGATTTAGACCGTCTATACATACCTCGTAAAGAAGGTGGAAGAGGTCTTATTCAGCTGGAATTGTCATACAAGACAACAACTATTAGCTTAATAACATACATAGAAGCAACAAAGGATTGGATGATACAATTAGTAAGGCAACATGAAGAAAGAAAGAAAAATATTCAATAATAAAAGAAGGCAGTAAATACAAAAAAGATTTACAGTTAGTAGATTCAGTAGAAAAGCAAAACAGAAGCCAAGAACCAACTATTGCGGCAAAAAATATGAAAATGAAAGCCAAAGATAAAGCTCTTGAACAGATGAAACAGCGCTGGCAAGACAAACCTCTGCATGGCCAATATCCAGAACGTGCCAATAAATCCAATGTTGACAAAGTTAATACTCATCGATGGTTACGTGCATCTGGATTAAAGTCTGAAACTGAAGGCTTTATTCTTGCAGCACAAGACCAAAGTCTTTTCACTAGAAACTTTCAGGCAAATATTATGCATAATAATATGAATCCAAAATGCAGGTTTTGTGATAAACACCAAGAAACAATAGACCACCTAATCTCAGGCTGTTCTGAGCTTGCCCCAAATGAATATAAAAATCGCCACGATAGAGTTGGGCAATATTTACATTGGGCAATGTGCAAACATTATGGAAAAGCTGTAAACAAACACTGGTATGAACATCACCCAGCACCGGTTACAGAAATAGAAGATGTAACTATTCTATGGGATTACACCATCTACACAGATAGAAAAATTGAAGCAAACAGGCCAGACATTATTGTTAAAAACCAGAAGGAGAAAACTTGTCTATTAATTGATATGGCTTGTCCAGCGGATTGTAACATAGCAATGAAGGAATTTGAAAAACTGTTAAAATATAAAGACCTGGAAATTGAAATAGAAAAAATGTGGAAATTGAAAACAAGAGTTGTGCCAGTGATAGTAGGTGCACTTGGAATGATAAAAAATGTAACAAAACAACACATTGAAAGAATCCCTGGAAACCCCAGCTTAAGAGATATACAAAAAATTGTCTTATTAAGTACAGCCCACACACTAAGGAAAAATTTATCTATGTAATGCTGGGGATGATAGGGAAGATAGAAAAACATGAAATGGAGCCATAACAACACGCCACTACCTGCCTTAGGTCTCCCCGCAGACTTGGTTGGTAGTGAGACCAAAGCAGAAATCGAAATATGATGAAAAATGACATAATAATAATAATAATAATAATAATAATAATAATTGAATAAGTGTAAAGAAAAGAAAAAAGAAGTGGAACATAAATAGAAAATATATGGAAGAAATAGAAAGAAAACGAAGAAGTAGACAAAGAAAAGAAAAGACAAAACAAGAAAAGAAGAAGGAAGAAATAGTTGAAGAAATAGAGGAAAATTACAAGGGTCAGAAGAAGAAAAGAAAAGGAAGAGGAGGAGGTGGCAGAATAAGAAAATGAAGAAAAGTAAATAGAAGAAAAGAAGAATTGGAACATAAAAGAATTTAAAAAAGAAAAAATGAAAAAAAAAAGAAAAAAAAGAAAAGAAAGAAGCAAAAAAAGTGGAAGAAACAAGATCCTAAATGCTTTCCTGTATCTTGCTGCATAGCGGCGTGCAAAGTGAATGAGAAAACTGTTTTCAAATTCCTAGAGGGTCTATTGCATAGAATTTCGCACAAATGTACATGTGACAGTCATGAAAACATCTCTTTTCCGAACCAGATTATAAAACAGACCTGGGCGCTGTTCAGACTAAGAAAGACGACATTATTAATTCGTAACTACAGAAGATGGACAGAAATGCATAGAAAACAGATAAAAATAATATATATGAAGACATGACCACCTACACCCTGACGAAAACAAGCTATTTGAGAGAATCTAAATGATTCTAATTTTTATACAAATTATTTGGTATATTTTGCTTCTAGACTACCAGGACGATAGTTTAGATGAACGTGCTAGGCATAGCGCTCATCGTTATTGTCATGACTTGGTCACGCTAGTCTCACCAGCAAAAGAATGAATTTTTCTCGCGAGATCAAGGGTACAAAACTGAATATCAGGCGATAACTAATTTTTTCATTCACATATTATCCCTTTTTAAAAACATAATAGGAATAAATATACCGAATTAAAAATGAAAACATTAATTACATTGTTCTCGTTTAGTAAACGAAACTAAGCAACAAAAGATTGTGGATTGAAATGTGTGCTTTTTCAGCTAAACTGTGTCACTGTTCGTAGCTGAATGGTAAAGCACTCCGGATGAAACAGTGCTGTAAACAAAAATGTGGAAAGGCAGGTTCAATCACTTACAGCAATCGTATTTTCTTTATCAAGCTGATCGACGTAATTCACGTCTGTTTTGTATGCGAATAATCAGTATTCTGAATTTTATAGCAATGTATATATATATATATATATATATATATATATATATATATATATATATATTAAGCATGTTTCACTAAATAATATAGGCATGTTTTGTCGATTTATTTTATGTAAATTTTTTCATATCATCTGATTAGCTTTATAGCATTATCGTTGAAAAACTATTTTGATACATGTTTTTTATTTAATTCTTTCTGAGCTTTTTGCTTACATCAGCCACTATCAAAGATAACAATTGTATTGAGTGTTTTAAGCTGTTCGCGGACGACGATATTAGTAGTCTTCTATTTTGTTTGTTTGTATGGAAGATTTTGAACGCAACTGCGAAAAAGTGCGTGCTGGAAGCGAAAATCGCACAACAGCTTGTGACATCACACATGACCACGCAAGAGTAGAGGCAAGAAGTATTAAAAAGAAACCTCGTATGGCACCAAATAAGATCTGAATGGAAGGGTTATTGCAGCATTCACCAACTTAATCAAGGAGGACGTCCAGAAGAGATACAGGAGATACCAAAATCCTTTAGAGGTCGTAGTGAAAAAGAATATCGATTTTATGAAATGCGGTTCTTTTCTCATGGAAAAAGATTAAAATTAGACAAAGTTTCCTTCATTATGAGATTTATGTCAAAAGAGTTATTATGTTCAACACGTGATTCTCTAAAAACACGTCCATATTGTTCCCATTCATTTAGAATCGAAGATATGAAATATGGAAGGAACGAATAATATAATATGCAAATACGAGTAGGACCATGTCGTCAAAAATGACGGCAACATATATTAGTATAACTCTTACATTAAGACATTATATATATATATATATATATATATATATATATATATATATATATTCAGCATAAATTCAAGATCTAAATATATATATACATACATACATTATATATATATAACGACCTTGAATAAGTTCTCGATGACATTTATATGAAATACGTTATTTAGACAAGTAGAAAGAAAGATATCACGGAATGTATTGATCAGTGTTAATCATTACCTTCGCTCATCCTTTCGGCAGCTCTTTAATTACAGCTTTTCTGACAAGCTTTTTGAGATTAGCCACGGGTCTACCCAAATTTTAGCATCTTCATAAGAATGAAAGTGCTGCTCAGCCATGCCATGTGCCATCGATCGGAACAATTGATGTTGCAATAACTGCCGAATACGGCGGGTGGATAAGACTTCTCATTTAAGCGTTTCCAAGTAGGTCTTAACCCGTTTGGCAACATGTCGCTTAGCGTTGTCATATTGTAAAATAACTTTGTCTTGACTCTTCTCGTACAGCGGCTGTTTTAGATTCAGTTCTTGACTCAAACGCATCAGCTGTAATAGATTTTGATTCCCCATGACGGTTTCGGTCAGTATGAACAGCTCATAATAAAACATATTCAGCTATTCACCCCAAATGCAGGGCAGAATTTTCCAAACATTAATAATGGACTTTGCTGCCTATATTGATGCATTGTCGGGCTTATCCCACGATCTTCTTCAATTAAGGCCATCATTGTCAATCCACTTTTCATCGCCGGTTGCAATATTCCTTTCCTTTTCTTTTTTTTAAAAAAGAGGTTCACACGTGGCAAGAAGTCGTTTGATGTCCCCGGCTTCAAAACGGACGGTATCAAATTGTTGCTTTTGAAAGATATTTACTGCATTCAAAAGTTTAGAAACTGCTGTGTGAGCAACTCCTAAAGTTTCTGTAATTTCAGTTTGCTACTGACATGTGTGTTCATGAAGTAATCCCCCCCAACTGTTCTTCTTCAAATTTTTTAGTGCGCCAGAATATTCTTTTTCTTCAACGTCGCAATCATTATTTTTTTCTTCAACGTCGCAATGTCTGCAGGTTGTTTCCGACAAAGAGTGTTCGCCGTAAGTCTCAAAAACAATTATATGTATTCAGCTTCATATTTATTTTGAATAAAGTAATGAAGTAAAGTTCTCCAAAAATACACTATGTTTGGCATAAAATGTATCATGTTTAACGCTGTGAAAAACAAAGTTGTTTACACTTTCGAAAATTGTATACATTGAATTTCAAGATTGTTTATAATAGTTACTTATAGCTGTGTTATCATCTGAAAGTCTCGGGCACGCAGTTCTGGGAAAGCTATCGGTTCAAGAACAGTGAGAACATATTTATGGTCCTTATATATAAGGTGAAGAGGGAAGCCTTATAACATTAGACAGAGGTATCAACTGTTCGTTTTATCCGCTGCTGACGAAGCGAGTAATTCTTCGTAGAAATGGATATCCAATGGATTTAAATACGAAATGTTTGTTTTATTTTTTATATTTGGCTCTGTAAATAGAACGTAATATTTGTATCAAGCCCTCAACCTTGATCAATTTTAATATTAATGAAATTAATATTAATAGGATCGGGTTTTTGTTTATTTACTTATCTGATCATCCTTTAGGATTATATATATATATATATTCTTTTTCATATATATATGTATAGATTCTTTTCATATCGTCTGATAAGCATGATAAAATTATCAATAGAAAGAAGAAAGAAAACACAATATTGATATATATTTTTTTATCTGAGCTTTGCCTTGCAAAAGCCATTATCACAGATGGCAATTATATTACAATATCAGGATTAACAAATATTTATCAATATTATAATTTTCTTTCTTCTTTCAATGATAATGTTATCAAGCTTATTAGACGATGTGAAAAGAATTTACATAAAATAGACAAAATTTGTCTATATCATTTAATGAAAAATACATCAATATATATATATATATATATATATATATATATATGTACAAATAAATATACAAAGACATTTATTAAAATGGAGAGGATATATATATATATATATATAGATAGATAGATAGATAGATAGATAGATAGATAGATAGATAACTCTACTTGACGAGATAATTATTGCAAAAATATGAAATAAGGCACTGTTAAAACGTATAAACGCTGCAAGATCGTCCATAACTGGTAGTAAAGTTTAATAACTCTTGATAAATAGAGCAAAATGAACCGATGCTGCCTCACTATTGTCTATCAAGTCAACTGAGCCAACGCTGTCTCACTAGTTTATCTCTTTCCATGAGCGTTTACAGGAAGGATATATATATATATATATATATGAGAAAAATTAAGATAGACACGTTATTTCATGGTGAATCGGAAGTTTGGGCCTAATTCAGGCGAACCATCGTCAGCTTCCGTCTTTATTTAACAAAGGATTTTACACGAATCCTTTATATATATATATCCTTTATATATCCTTATATATACCATGAAATAACGTGCCTGTCTTAATTCTTCTTATATTTGCTCTATATGTATTTATATGCATATAAATACATATAGAGCAAATAACTCTTAGAGAATTATCCTACCACCGTATGTAAAGTATACTCCTTTGGATTCTTCTATACCCACACTGCATGCAGATATATATATATATATATATATATATATATATATATGTGTGTGTGTGTGTGTGTGTGCACAACTGTGTTTAATAAAATGGAGAGGATTCCTAATATAAACAGTGAAAAATCTGTAGCCCATAATATAGTAATCGATTATATGTAATTGAAAATATTTTTAAATCCTTAAGTATTGTAGTTTACACTATATTATTTGTATGTAATATATAAATATTTCTAATAAAATCAGTTATTAAATCTCTTGTTAGCACTGTATTTATCACATCAATATTCTGAAAATGTTTATTATAATTATAGTGCGAATCTATTTTTAAACATAGAATATATTTTAGTAAATTCTCACAATCTCATCTGCCTAAGTATTATTTTTCAGAGAAATATATACCACAATATCACGTTGTGATTTTAGAATTTTATATTCTTTGAACGTCAAATCGGCGTTAACAAATTTGAATTTGAAAGGGAATGCAGGCGGCCCACAGAAGATAATTTATGGGGGAAAGACTGGTTAGCTGCAGTGAGCAATAAAGAAGAAAAGAAAAGTGCTTTTAGATATTAAGAATGAGGATGCTAAGCTTCGAAATGTTTATTGATTTCTCTCACGTTCCAAATAGTCTCCCTCCATCAAAGTCACTTTTTATTTATTTGGTTATTTTTATTTTGTTTTGCATTTAATTTGAAGTTTTTCTTTAACTGTAACATTTTTTTTAAATTTCGAAAGTTACTTCATCTTTACTGTTAGTTTGTTCAATTGTTTTGTTTGTTGTTTTTCTCTTTCTTTCTTTTTTTGTGAGGATGTTTTCCCGTTTTATTTTCCTCATTTATTTTTTGTCCTTCTTTTACTTTAATTCTTTTTTTTTTAGATATCTTTATTTCTGTTTTTTTTTTAATGTTCAGTTCCGATTTTTTCCTTTCGTCCGCGTTTGATCCGAGGCTTTTTTGAACTTTCGAAATATATTCTGACGCACGTATCTGCGCATGTGCGGTTAACTTTTGCAAGAAATAAAATAATAAATGAAAGAGTAAAAAAATGTAATGATTTGAAAATTCGTTGGGGGAGTTTTGCAATACGCCGCCAGGTTTAACAGGTTAGGTGATAAAAACAGTTACATTCTGGGTGAGATAAAAATGTGTAAACCTTACAGCGTGCCAAGGCATGCGCTCTATTTTATATTACATTTCTTTTTCCTAGTACTTTTTTCTGTTCGCTTCATTTTTTTATTGGCTTTCAGAACTTCAGAGTAAATTGGAGACGTCAGGGAATAACAGAACATTTACGACATTTAGAAAAGCCAGGGGCACATGAGAGAGGTGTGAGGGGATGCTAAGACATGTATTCAGTCTCTTTATTGATAACTGGTCAGATGAAGACTAATCGAATTTGTTAACCCTGTTCGTTGAGATGACGTCACCGGAAGTGTTTATCAGTAGAATGTTTTTGCAATTACTTTATTGAAAAAAAAATAGTAAAAATGAAGCGAAAATGAGGATCGTAAGGTATAAACAAAAGATGGTCTAGAAAATTTAAATGACAAAAAGTTACAAAGTTAAAAAGAAAAGAGATTGAAAAATAATATGTACGAAAAGAAAAAGAAAATGAGAGAAAATAAAGATAGAAAAACACAAATAAATAAAAAAATTGCCAATGAAAAGATGAAACTAACAAAAAAAAATTAAATAGGAAGCGAAGAACGAAAGTATACAATACAGAAAAGAAAATGAATGCGATAAAAGGAATTAATTTAAATATGAGAGCAACGAATTAAGAAATGTGTTATAGACAATCTAAGTCAGGGGTCGGCAACACATTCGAACCTGCGAGCCGGATGAGGGCCATTATTGAAAAATGAATGGAAGTTACATATGCAGAACCCTGCCAACATACATATTTAAAACCATAATGAAAATAAACATTGAGAAATCAGAAAAACAAAAGAAAATCTAAAATTAAAAAACACCTAACAAAAGTTCATTTTCCTCAAGGAACTTCAAAATACTTCAAAGTGAAAAATATCAACCAAAGTGAAATGGATAAAATTATGCCGTGTAGGTTTGAAACTGTTATTGAAAATTGTACCACAAATGAAACACGCACACGCAAACATCAAAGAAAAACGAAACACATATACCCATACATACGAGTACAAATAGTTGCAAAAATATACGTTTAATTATGATAAGATAAGAACATGGCCAATTTAATGATTCCAGTAATTACATAGGGCAGGTTGCAAGACTATGCGATGGGTCGGGGTGCTGTTGAAAGAATGAAATAGAAAGCCGACTGAGACAACATTTTTCCTTTAAAAGTCTGTCGCTGCCCGGTCAAATCGGTTCTTAGTTTTTGTTTTATGTTTATTTTTTCATTTTTTTACGCAGAAATGGAGGTGATTAGGTTTTGATAGTGTTTTTGCTGTTATATTATTCAAATTCGGTTGGGTGAATCAGAGAAAGATAACAGCAGGCCTTTTGATGAACTCGACAGCCTTGTCTCTCATGTCATTAGTAATCAAGCACGCGAGCCAGTCAAAATCCCTTCGCGGGCCGGATCCGCTCCGTCGGCCGTAGCTTGCCGACCCTTGATCTAAGTTGTTGAAAATTCGAATGAAAATGAATGAAGAAAGAAGCGAATAAGGAAAAAGCTAAAACAGACATGAAATTGTGGAGGGCTGAGATGGCCTATGTTCTGAAGGAACACTACATATAAAGAAGAAAAGAAGAAAGAAAATTATTTACAAAGCATTTGATATTAAAAAAGCTGAAAAAAATTAATCATTAATACAAAATAGAGATTGAATCAATGAATGAATAACTGAAGGAATAAATAAAAGTTAATATCAATTTGCGGACATACATTTAATTGCAATGATTACCTAGAGGGAAACATTAAGAACCAATTTAATTTCTTTTCTTAATTCTCTTCCAAACGATTGCTTCCCCGACGGCTACAATCTCCAGGAGTTTAAATGTAAGGTCAATAGACACCTCCTAACACACTAACCTGCTCCAATTCTATCAAGCACACTTCCCATCTGCCTAACCCTCATCCTCGCTATCCTTACTCATCTGTCACCTTCCTCCTGACATTCCCTATGTCTAACCACTCCTTCTCTTTACCTTCCCCTATGTAGCCCCATGCGCAATAGTGGCAGTGGAATGCCTTGCTTGGGGTGAGATGATTAAAAAAAATGTGCCATGTAATTTGAAGAAAATGTGATCATTTCTTGCCACGATTTCATACCGTTTGTTGACCGAGGTGAACATTAAACATTCTTTATTAGACTTGGCCTACTCAATTGGTTAGTCATTTCCATCTAATATTTGTCTTGTTAGTATTAAATTTATAATTTTTCCCCCATTATGATTACCAAAAGACTTAGCTGTTTCTTTCTGCACAGCATCTGGATGGCTGATGCCAAGTTCCAGGTGATCATTGTTTTAAGCTATCTTGGCATCATGTTTTCCAGTGGCCTAAAATGGAGAGACTATATTGAATTAACTATTTCCTTTACCCTAGAAAAAATTGGCTCACTTTGTTGGCCCGGAAAACATTACTTATCAGAATCCAACTTGCACATTTATAAATCTACCACTCGTTTGTGCATTGAATACTATTTCCATACTTGGTCCGCTGCTCCTGCAGTAAATCTAAGGATTCGTGACAATATCTAAAGAAAGATTTTTAATGTAATTGATCCTGATTAGGTATCTTGATCTCAGTTACATTTTCACAAACGTGACGTGAACTTCCTATGTCCTTTTAATAAATATTTTAATGGCAAATGCTCTGATGAGCTTCTTTACTTTGTACCACGACGGCATGAATAAAATCGCGCTACTAGATTGGCAATTATGTCTCTCTAAATTAACTATATGCCACTGCCACTTATACTTTAACAAATAGATTTCTCGCACTGTTCATATGTTGAAGATTTTTCCAGATTTCTTTAGTCTTTGATACGCAAGATGTTAAAAAATAAATGTAATACAATGTCAACCTCCAGCTTCTCTTATGATGAACCCTGTTTCTCTGTTTACCTTACTGCCACTCCTCATAATTAAAATCTTCTCATTCTTTTCACTCTTTGTAACCATCTGCCTTCTAGTAGGTGGCATTATTGCCTTGGTTGTGGTGAAACGATTAAAAATATAAATCTAAAAAAATAATAGTGTTTTTGCAGATTCTATTTGGCGTAAAACGTATTTGTTCTTCTACTGCTAATATGCATAGTGTTCTCAGAATTCCATATAGAACCACATATTGTTGCTTTCAATCCATTTTTCTTTTGTGTATCCAACATTATATAGCAGTAGCAGTATAGCCCGGCGTTGCTCTGGTGCAATGAAAGCTTTAAAAATAATCCATGGTCCTGAAGCTCAAATCCTTTGGACGTTGGCACGAAAGACTAAAAAGCAATAGTTGTTTCCTGTTAAAGCGAAACCGTAGAATTTTTATTTCCTGGTATCGATATCAAATAAGATTTTTTCGTCGTAAACTGAATTTTGAAGGCTAAATAAGTCCTCTGAGTAAATGGTATCATGGCTGAGACTACGACCTACAATTATACCTACTTAGAGCCAAACCCGAAGCAAAAACTAAAATAAAAGGGCTGAAAAAATACAAACATACAAGCAGATAAATAGACACAGACAAAAGCATTTTGCCTTTTAAATATATAATTTCTATTTTCTGCACTATTGTAAGAAATGCAGCCTTGAAACTTCTGAATATCATTTCTTATATCTTTGCCTATGAGTGTATCAAATTTGATTAAAATCGGACCACTCCTTCTATAACCCGATTTTTTCGATTATCGATTTTGGATATTTTTCGGGGGTACCGCGACAGAAAATCTAGCTAAGAAGACTCGCAAATGCTTATAGTACAACTGTGTTAATTTTCAAGAAAATCGGTTCAGCCATTTCGGAGTTCATAGGTAACTGACACACGCACACACAGACACACACAGACAAAGTTCCATTTATAAATAAGTTTAGATATTGAGAGATTCAATGTCATAAAAGAATTCAGGCCTCTTTTCGATATTTCCTTTTCTCTTAATAACTTGCTCAGGCTCTGAAAGGCTTCTTAACATATTTCTACGTTCCTAATGGTTTTTCAGTCAAAGTATTATATCAGTGAGGGCTTCATTAATTACTGACTACCGAAAATTCATTGCCTTGATTTCCATTGCATTTCCATTTAAACAAACGTCGAAGAGATCATTTGGAAATTTTCCATGAAGATTCATGTAACATATTCAGTGCACTTCCATAATAAACTTGCAGCATGTTTGTGGCCATTGAACTAATAGTTCGTTTTTCTGTCATATTTAAATTGTTTACTTTTCACTCATCTAAACTCCGTCCTCCTTTTCAAATATTTCTACGGTAAGTTAAATTGATCACAAACTGACGATTCCATTTTTGTGCCATTAATGATTCTTTCACTTCTTCCTAAGAACATTCAAAATCTACAGAATATAACAGATGCCCCATCCTTGAGAAAAATAAAATAACTTTGGCTTATAATTCTATAGTTTGATTACAGTTTAAGTACATCAAATTGTATGATACCTTATTGGCTTTATATTTTATTCAGAATTTTTCAGGGCCATGTCAAGATTCGACATTTGTGGTCACAAGCTGAATGATATAAGATACGCAGATGATACTGTACTGTCTGCAGACATGGAAAATATATTACAAAACCTTCTAGAAAAAGTTGTTAAAGAAAGTAGAAAGAAAGGACAAAAAATAAACTCAAAGAAAATTGATTTCATGGTCATCAGTAAAAAAAATGAGTCCAAAATTTCTAACTAAAGACAGCAAATTCTAAAGTCAATTTAAATACCTGGAAGGTGTTCTAAAAGAAGATGGAATCGGCAAGGACAGGGATGCAATCCTGGAGCTGAGTAGAATACTGAGATATACGAGCATTTTGCTAGAACCAAAGACTAGAGTACTGGATTGTTATGTGATGTCTGTTCTTCAATATGGCATCGAGTACCGGAATATATCCTCAAAGATGAAGGAGAGACTTGAAGCAACCAAAACGTGGTTCTACAGAAGGATACTGAGGTTTCCATAGACCGAACCTGTGGTTTTGAAAAGAACAGAAACGAAAACGAAGACTAATACTTAAGATCAGTAAAAACAGTTCGTGGAACATATAATGAGGAGTGAGGATGTGGAGAATCTGGTACTCACAGATCAGATAGATTGAAAGCCAGAAAAGGGAAAGAAACGCGTAACACACGTGATGGGCTTGAGTAAATTTATGGCAGTGCAGTGTTTGGGTGGGGTAACACGAGAAAGCGTGTTAAAAGCCAGAAAAGATAAGCAGTTGTGGAAGGCCATTATCGCCTAGGTCGTGAAAGAACACGACACATAGAAGAAGAATATTTTGTCTACGAGTAGAAATAAAATGGTAATAAACAACATATCTTCTTCATTTCATCCATCTCTCAAGAAAATGATTAATGATATAATCAGGCATTAAATTGGAAAAATGAACTACTTAAAAGAAAAAAAAGTGTTTCTTCACCAACCTATGATTGTTGATCAAATAAATCTTAAACTACGAATCATTTACTGATATTTTTTTTAATCATGTCACCCCAAGCAAGGCATTTCACTGCCACTATAGCGCAGGGGGTTACACAGGGCGATAGACGAGTTAGGATGTACATAGGGAGAGATTTGGAGAAAATGGGAGGGTTAGTGTGTTAGGAAGTGTCTATTGACCTTACATTTAAACTCCTGGATGTTATAGCTGTCGGGGAAGCAAGCATGCGTAAGGGAATTCCACAGGCGGGAAGTGTGAGAAAAGAAGCTGTTGGAGTAGAAATTGCGGTTACATTTCATCGGTTTCACTGTAAAAGGCTGGGACCTAGTTGCCAATCTAGTATCTCGTGCAAACTCACACCTAGGGAGCACCAGTGATTTAAGTTCATCAGAGCAGAAGTCATGAAATTATTTATAGAAGAGGCACAGGGAAGCCACGTAATCACTCTGGAAATAAAACGTGTAATGTATTTTAAACATCTTAGACACAAACGGAGATACAACTCAGGTTGCCTAAAGAGAAATCATATCAACTCCTTCTTCTTCTATGTGCTGAGTCTCTTAACATCAATGGCGTCTATTGGCTTTTTCACAATGTCTTCTACTTTGTAGCGCTTCATAAATTTTGTTTTGCTTCTTTTTCTCTTAATTATCCTTTTACAAAACGTTTATATAATTTATTTGCTGCTTTCTTCTGTCTTTTTGCCTTCAATATGTCTGGTTCGTATCACCATTCCTCTTCATCATCTACCCTAGAAATTTCAATTTTCCTTTATGATATGAAGCATAAGTGCTTTTGTTTCTATTTTCTCTAAACCTTCTTTACTGCTCACATGATCAGTTCATGATATTCTCAGTGTCTTTCCGCAGAACTACATTTTTGTTTCCGAAATTCTCGTCTATCTCTGAGGAAATGTTCCAAAATTCACTGGTATATAAAAGGACTGATGGATAAATCTAATAATCCCGAAGTACGAAAATGCAAAATGACATTAGAATAAAGGATGTAAAATCCATCTGTTTATTCAGCAAACTCGGATATCGTTATACAGGGCTAAACAATCTTCCAATTATGTTTGCTCAGATCGTTAGTATTTAGAATTCGATCTTTTTAAAAACGAATTAATTGTCGACAATTACTTCCGATATTTACAAATCTACCATTCGTCTATGCATTAAACTCTGTTGCCATATCTGGTTGAGAGTGAGTGCTATACATCTCGAGGTTCTCGTCAGAATCCATCTTGCACATCTACAAATCTACCATTCGTCGATGCATTCAATACTGTTGCCATATCTGGTTGATAGTGACTGCTATACATCTCGAAGTTTTCGTCAGAATCCATTTTGCACATCTACAAAACTTCCATTCGTCTATGCATTAAATATTGTTGCCATATCTGGTCGGTAGTGTCTGCTATATATGTCGAGGTTCTCATCAGAATCCACCTCGCACATCTACAAATCTACCATTCATCTATGCATTGAGTAATGTTGCAGAATATGGTCGTATACGCCTGCTATTAATCTCAAGGATCTCGTCAAAATTCATTTTGCACATCTATAAATCTACCATTCATACGTGTATTGAAAACTATTGCAATATCTGATCGGGTGCACATGATATTCATCTCAAGTTTCTAGTCAGAATCCATCTTGCACACCTATAAATCTACCATTCCTCTATGCATTGAATACTGTTGCTATATCTGGTCGGCTGCTCTTGCTATTAATCTTGAAGCTCTCGATACAATCTAAAGAAAAACTTCAATGTAATCGACCCTGACTTCGCATCTCGACTTCAGTCATCTTCGCACCGACGTGATGTGGTTTCCTTCTGTTTTCGACAAATATTTATATAGCAATACCTCTCACTATCGTTTTCTCTTGGTGCCCTAACCCCGTGAATTTAAGCGTGCTAGTAGATTGGTAACTAACAAACCACCCTTCCACCGCCAAAATATTTAAACATAACTACTTCTACACTAATAGTTTCATTTCTCGCACTTCTCGCCTGTGGAACTCCCTTCCGTTTACTTGCTTCCCTCATAGCAACAATTATTATATATTTAAATCCAGTGTTGTCATCTTCTATCTTTTTGAATTCCGTTCATCTTTTATAATTTCTTCAATACTTCATGCATCCAGTCTGTTCCCAGTCACTGTAATCCTGTCCACACCAACGCTGGTCCCGCCTTGCGTTGGGTAAAATGATTTTAGAAAAATCTTTTCTCCTACGTGACACAGCAGACTGTTAATTTCTTGTATTTTAGTAAGCTTGAGTCAATACGGCATTGGAAAGGTGTAGTATGGAAATTGAAATACATTTATTAACCATATTGCAAATAGAACGAACCAAATCATTCTTATAACCTTTAACATTCAGTCTTTTGGATAAAAAAAATTGCCTCTAGATCTGGTGGAGAACGCGTCAGTAATTTTAGTACCAACCAGATCAAAATTCTCTTTGAGTTCGGTGTAAGATTAAACATGAGGTGACGATGATGATGACAGCGGGGAGAACCTATGTGCCTAAAAGCAGTAAACATATTCCTAAATTTCAACTTATGTCTGAACACGACTTTCAGCACTGGTAAGAAAAAATTACTCATAACCAACACTATAGCCAAGTTGCGAAGAAAAAAAGGAAGACTTTAGTCATAAAGTTCTGATTAAACAAAGAGAAATAAGAGAAAAACGTAGAAAAAAAAGAAGAAAAATTATTTTCAAAAGAATGTAGAAGGAAACCGGTAAGAGAAATTTCTATCTGAAGAATGGATATAAAGAAAAGTCAAATAACTGGACGAAGAAGTGATTGCAAAACGTCGTGAGTTAAAAACGAAACAAGCATTCGTGCGGATAGTACACGAAATTATGGTGAGCTTGATGTTAAAGATCAGGTCACAATCTCGAGTGCAAAATAGATACGGTTCAAAATAGCATTTCCTTTTCAATGAAAGCCAATCAATTAATCATTTTCAGATTGAATGAGAAAACGAGTTCTGCTAGTTTTAAAAATAAAATACTGATGTTAAAAAAAGTAATCATTATTATTTCAAGTAATTTCCGGCGAGGCGTACTTGAAACACACACAGTCTATTTTGAAATAGATTGTAGTTTGCATAATTCTCACTTTCTGTCCATTCGAAACAAAGTCATAAAAAAAGGAAATTTTCGTTGCACACAAAGAAAAGAATCTTATTTGTAGCAGTGAATGATTAACGATCTCTTCACAGATTAAGCAAGAAACGAATGCAAGAGACATGTGATTCTACAGAAGGATGATGAGAAATTTATTCTTATCCTAAGCAAAGAAAAAAACAAATTGAAAAAAGAGAAACTTATACAAATATTAGGTAAATGACAGCTTAAATTTCTTTAGCACATTATGAGGAAGTAAGACATGAATAATTTAACATTCACAAGACATATTGACTTTTGTAACAAAATCCGGAAAAAGTTTTTGGAAGCTTGAAAAAGGTTTCTAAGATCTGGAAAAGCCACGAAGTTATGGAGAGTCATAATAAAGAACTCTCTGAATGGAACCAGCACATATAAGAAAAATATATAAGATTATTTTATTCGAAGCCACCCTGTATATCCTTTTCTTTCTCTCCACCTCTGCAACTGTCATCACACCTGTATTCCCTTCCTTCTCTTGTTCCTTTCTAATTGGTTTGTCCTTCTAATCACTCTCTTCCATCTAGTTCTTTTACTTTTATGTATCCCCCAGCACATCAGTGACGTTACCGCCTTGCTCGGGTGATATGATTAAAAACAAAAGAGCCAAAAATATTTTTAGAAATTACTTTTTTTTAATAATAATTTTTTAGTAATACAATTGTTACTAACTAACCAATAGCTGGAGGAGATGAGATGATTCCATAGTTATTATAATATATTTACTTGTATATAACGAACTAACGGTAATTGGAACCCAGCTCTCTGATTAGTTATTATGTATCATTATTCATTAAACCATCAAGATATCAGTACCTGGTATGCTAAAGCGGTTATCCATCTATGTATTTATCTTACGTAACGTCGTTAATTTTACAGGAATCGGTGTTTTAACTGAATTTTGTCGTGGTTCTTACCTTATTATGAAATTTAAAAAAACTAGCTGAATAAATAACTAGGAAAAAGCAGAAATATGTTATGCTTCAGTCAGTCAGTTATGTGCCATAGATAATAGAGGCTTGGCTGATCAGGTCCTTTTTGAGACATGACTGACTTAGCAGGATTTTATCCCGCAGTAAGTTACAACTATTTTCTGCGGTAGGCTGGTTGCCAGACAAGGTTATAGATAGCAATCTGTCTTTTTATGTAAGCCATACCTGAGGAGAAGAGACGGATTAATACCTTTACCAAGGATATTTGCACTTAAGTGAATGCAAGGAATGTAACTGGAATTCGAAATCGACTCCCCATTTTCTCGTTTCGAGTCGATATCTACTGCACCACAAAGCACATAATAGAAATTTTGCTCTAAAGGTCATAACGACTAAATTGAACATAACGACTAATATGTCCTTATTCATGCAATAATAAAACGTGAGTTTTATTTTTAGTAAAAAATTATTATTTCCATGCTATCGACTAAATATTTGGTCATTAATATAAGAATAAATATTTTTTTTATAAATATATTTCGTCACTATGTTAAAATCTATACCGATGATTGTGTTACGATGAATGTAATTATAAATAAAATTGCTTACCCTACCCCGGGGGGTAAACGATTAAGCATTCTATTAAGTCTGATTAATGAGTATTGAGTAGCTTCAACAAGATATGTCAGTCATACTCCATTTCAGTTCTAAAAAACCTCGTATAAATGTAAAGCATATTTCAAGCATTCACTAATTTCTTGGAGCTTTAGAATGTACAGACCAATTTGACATCATATTTCGCAAAGGCTTCTATATAACAGTTCCACTTGAGATTTTCAAACCCATTAGATTTTGTATGAAATAACGTACAAAAGAAAAAAAAACACAAGAACAATGTTAGATATTTTGCTCCATAAATAAATTTGTATGCCAACCGCATTGATTTTGCCAAAGCATAGCAACGTCTTTAAGTACCGTATCTATTTCAGGACATAGGCGATTATAGACTTTCACTTGAAGCAGCGGAAATGTGGTTGTAAAGAATAATGCTGCGGATATCGTAGACCGAACATGCGAACAACGATGAGGTGTTGGAAAGAATGGCAAATAAAAGAAAAGTAATAGTAAGCATCAGGAAGAGACAACTGAAATTTCTGGGACATGCAATGAGGAAGGAAGGCTTGGAGAACCTGATACTGACAGACAAGATAGAAGGAAAAAGAGACAGAGGAAGGCAGTGGATAACATACTTGAAGGGCCTGATTAGGCGGATGACGGAACGGGGGTTGCAAGGTGTAACAGGAGAAAACATAAGAGCCACCAGGGATCGGGAGACGTGGAGAACCATGATCGCCTACGTCCTAAAAGGACAGGGCACATAGAAGAAGAAGACTGGTTCTATCCTTTGTCGCTCTTAACATTTCTCATTTTGGTATCTCTCCCAAACCCCGTTTCGCTATTCACCTACTCAACCTATCAAGTACGTTTCGCTTTGCTTTCCTTTGTCTTACTTTCCATCTATTATTCTTGGAGTATTAGACTCACCAAGCCATCCTTTCTCGTTAAGTGTCCCAGAAATCTCAGCAGATGCGAAGTATAAGTTTGCTTTACGTTTTCATCTCACCCAAAACCTTGTCGTTGCTGTCATGTTCGGTCCATACTATCCTCAGTATCCTTCTGTGGAACCACATTTCTGTTGCTTTTAGTCTCTCCTTCATCCTTGACAAGATTGTCCAGCATTCCCTGCCATAAAGGAGAAGCAGTATCACATAACAAACTAATATATTTTTCTTTGTTTCCAGTGAACTCTACTTGTCTCTCAATATTCTTCGATCCTGGGTATGATGGTGAACTGCATCCTGCAGCATGGCCTCTCATTAGGAGGTTGTGAGGAGCATGAAACAACCTTTTAATTGCTGCTGTTCCCAGGTTTACCCTGACCCGGAGTGGTAGCACTTGTTACGGTCCCTCATATGGGGAAATAGTTAACCCCTAAACTAGGGTCAAAACTCTATGAAAGTATAAAAATAGACTTTTATAGACAAATACCCTTTTTTTAATTTAAAAAAAATACTATATATTTTTATTACAAATCTAGAAGACATGTTAAGTTTTCTAAAATAAGTAAAATTTTGTTTTAATGTTCATCAAAATCGAACTAAATCAACTTTCTTGCTATAACCGAACATTTAAACAAACATAAAAACCCACCATTTTGGCATTAAATAACCCACAGAGGTTGAAATGCCTCTCAGCCTTTGGAATGCACCCTTGGCCATGCCAACACGACTTCACATATCAATGTCACTCTTTTCGTCCTCTTTTGAAACGTTTCTCAATTATTTAAATTGCTGTACCTGCCACAGCTCAGTATCATCGATTTGTAGTTGATATTTAGGGTAACGGATTAAATATTAACAGTCGAATTTCTAAGGTAATATAATGTTATACACAACGATTTAAAGCATAGGACAGTGTAATGCGCCTCTATGCATTTTTGTAGAGAGTTTCATATTAAATATAAATATCTTAGTCACAGCTGCCTTCACTTTCTCTAACATGAGGAAAAAAAAGATAGGTAAAAAGTAACGGAATGAAAGTCAAGAATCGTCCGTCGTGTTCGCGAAGTCAAGAGATTATTGTCTTATCTGAAGCCTGTTTCCCAGGTAATTCTATTCTCATAAACGTAGCATAAAATGAGAGTATAAATGTACGAATTAATTAATTCTCGCTTTATATATATTCCAATAAATTAACTTTTAATAGTAATCAAAGACCTTCAAAACGAAGGAAACTTATTTGGTGTAATAGAGGAAGTGTTGTGAATTTATATTTTGATATTGTTTACGAGATACGCAAATGCCAGTAGTTGAACATACGGATATTGCTAACTTTATTGGATCGGTGAGACCCAAGTACGTTTAGCAGATCGATGAAATTATCTATAATTTATTTAGCTGAGACGAATCGTTTCTTTTTATATGAGCAAAGACGCTCAGAAAATAAAACAGTGAAACTGACTTGAGGCAATGGAAACAGTTATTGAAAAGAATGAAGAGAACATCATCAATAAAATGTTTTATCATCGAAAATGAGGATATAACTGGAAGCGACCGAAATGTTGTTCTACAGAAGAATGCTACGGATATCGTGGACAGAGCATGCAAGCAACGAGGATGTGTTGGAAAGAATGGCAACAAAAAGGAAATTGATGCTGAGCATCAGGAAGAGACAACTGAAGTTCCTGGGACATGCAATGAGGAAGCAGATCCTGGAGAACCTGATACTGACTGGTCAGATAGAAGGAAGGAGAGACAGAGGAAGGCAGCGGATAACATATTTGCAGGATCTGATCAGGTGGATGGCGGAACGGGGGTTGCCAGGAGCAACAGTAGCAAACATACTAAGAGCCACAAGGAATAGGGAGACGTGGAGAACCATCATCGCCTAGGTGCTGAAGGGACAGGGCACATAGAAGAAGAAGAAGAAGAAGAACATTTTTAGGACCATGAAATGAAAACGGATTTTTATATTTACAACCCAAAAAAGGCAGCTGAGATATCTAACACACATGATGAGGAATTAAATCTTAGTCAATTTGACAGCTACAGAATATATTGAAGATAAAAGACTTAGCTTAAAGCAGAAGGTTATCTACTCAAGAAGCGTATGTGAATGGACCACGGAACAGATTTTCTCCCCGGCGATCCGACTACATGAATTTAAGCTAACTCTCTTTACAGATGTGCGTTGTGGTGCATTGGATATCGGGTCGGAACGAGAAATCGGGGAGCCGAGTTCGAATTCTAGCCGAATTCAATGCATTCACTTACGCACAAATACCCTTGGGAAAGGTATTAATCCCTCTATTCCTTCCAGTTATGGGTTAAATAACAGGACAGATTGGGTTCTATAGCCTTCGTCGGCAACCAGTCTACCGCAGAAAGCAATGGCAACATACTGCGGAATAATCTTCTGCCCAGTTAGTCATGTCTCTTTCGAGACATGATCGCCCAAGCGTGTATCACGTATGGCACTTAACTGACTGACTCCTTAGAGATGAAAGAGCGACTCGAAGCGGCAGAAGTGTGGTTCTACAAATGGATGCTGACGATGAAATGAACCGAACATGTGAGCAAAAGCGATGTTTAGAAGAGAATGTAAACGAATAAAAGCTTTTACTTAACATCAAAAGAGACAGCTGAAATTTCTGTGACGCAAAATGAGGTAGCAAGGCTTGGAAAATTAAATAGTCACAGGACAGATAGAGGGAAAGGGTGACAGAGAAAAGAAGAGCAAGGCATACTTCATGGGTTGGGCAAGTAAATGCCGGAGCGGGGCTGTGAAGAAATACCAAGAGAAAAGAATGATCACCTACGTCCTGAAAGAACACGGCATATAAAGAAGGATAATTATGTTGGTTAGCAGTTATGTCCCACTATTTTACTGCTGAAATAGTTAAATGCAACCTCTACTCCTACTCCAACAGTTTTTTTTCTCGCACTTCCCTTCCATTGATTTAATTTTCTTTTACTCGCTTCCTTGGTCGATACAATCTCCAAAAATTTAAATGCAAGTCAATTGCTATATTCAATCTTCCTGAATTCCTTTCATCAGTTGTCACTTTCTCAATGCTCTCTGTATACAGTCTTTTCTCCCAATCTAACCTCATACGCACTATTAGTTGCCCCCTTTGCTTGTGGTGAAATGATTATCTATATAGATTGTTTATAAAGAAACTCTGACAGATGGAAAGCAAAGCCAAGTTGCTACAGTCTAGTTACCGTTTCTCGCCAAGATAAACTTTCTCTGAAGCCGCAGCATTGAATGAGTGAATAAGAATTCAAATAAATTATTCCCAAACAGATTTCTAATAACAAAAAATAAATGTATGAAATACTAAGTGACGAAACCTTAAGTTTCGAGACTAATGCTTAGTTGATTCATATGTGGTAAGTGCTGATAATTTTTCCTCATAGAAAAAAGAAGATATATTGTACTACAGAAGATATACTGTACTACAGAAACTAGGAAGTTATAGAGGGCCATGATCGTTAGGAAGGAACATGTTACAGAGACGAAAACCTACTTTTCTTAATATAATTTTAATTGTATTTTTAATGTGAAAACCATTAAATTTATACGATAAAAGATGCACATTATCATATCATAGGCTATGATCCAAATATCTGGTAATGTTTATCCAGGTTAATTTCCGTAGGGGCACTTGTAATTTGTAAAATATATTGCAGGTAATTTTTCTTACTACAAAAATATAATTTTACTATAAATCTTTTGAATCTTTCATAGTGTTTTGACCCAAGTCTGGTAGTTTTTTTTTTTTTTGTTTGTTTGTTTGTTTAACCCATAGCCATTGCTAGAGTTAACTTGGGAACAATAGCATTTAATTGTGGTTCCAACTCCTCAAAATCTCTCGATTAGAGACCTTGTTACATGAAGTGACTTACCGCTATACCCAGGAGGGCATCCTTATAGTCTTTTCGTTAACTACCGCAGCAAGTTGACAGATACTCTTCATTGATGGTATTGCTCTTCGGAAGATGCTATTTACATCCTAAAACTTGAGTTTATCTCCTTTCCTGTTGACTAAACAAACGTAACTTTCTTTAGAGTTAGTGAAGAGAAGTGTTTCAACTCCATCTATTGTATTTTTGTCTCTGGTTTATAACGGTGAATCCAACATTCATTTTGGGTTGCGAATGTTTCAACAAAATCAGCTGTATCCACGCCAAACAATGCCAGATTATCCCGTGGTGCAATCAGCCTGTGCGCTTTCAATCACGTGTCAGAAGACATGTACAATACCGAGCATGAATTTGCATTATTCCAATTGTGCAGAATATTCTCAGCCGTCTCACAGGACATTCTAATACCATTGACTATTGGAATCATACTTAATCCTCTACCATTAATCAGTCAGTGGTTAAAACAATCAAGATTTTTCTCGATAATGGTAGTCGCAGAACATCCACATGTGGAGACATCTGCAACTTCTTAAATTTATCTTCTAAAATCACCTGTCCACTTTGGTATTGTTGATAAAGCTGGAGCCACATTCCATAATGTAGCGTGAATGAATATCCTTGGGTGTGAAACCAAGTTTATGTGGGAATTCGACAATAGACGATACAACATCATGTCCATTTACAGAAGAAGTTTCTACTTCTTATTATGAAGTCGTCAGTAAACAGCCAGATACCAGTTTGCTTGGAAAAATACAATACATTTGTTAATAAGTAGATTTTAAATTATTGCAGGTAAGATTTCCGACTTTACCACCAACCTTTTTACACTATGATTTAGGCGAAACAAGATTATATTAACCCATTCATCTCAACCTTGATACACGAACCATAAATTAACGTTACACTACTACTAACTATACCTGATTTTGAAAATATCAAAAAATATTAAACATAAATCTTTATTTGAAATATTTTACATGCAGGCACTTCAAAATTTGTATTTTGAGTTAACATTAATAGACACTCAAAAACATATTATTTCGGCAAAACAATCTGGTACTGAAAATTTAATTAAATTTTAATTTAAATAGAATCATTGGCGCTGAGTACTATATACGCATGGTTAGTGTTCTCGGGGTAATTTATTTATATAAATATTTTTTACTACACACATCGGTTCTGCGACTACTTTCACATAATAATGCTAATGGTATTACTGGCTGTTCCTTATACTAATATATTCGATATTGCTGACAGAGCAATTTGTACTACTCGACTTATGCAGTGAAACAGAGTTTATACTTTACTTCACGCGCTGGCTATAGTGATTTTTTTAAGGGAAGTGTAGATGTGGACAAGGTTGAAAGTATGGGAAACCCACACGCGTTGACTATGTTTAGTAATTGCCTTCGGGCGGACAAAGTACATTTTATTTCTCAATTGTGTTTCTATTTTAAGACAGATCTCCATACAGTTATTTCATTTTCATTGGGCAGAACGTAGCTGAAAATTCTACATAAAGGTACCGAACAACGAGCGGCTGTACCTTACTCACTGTGTCATTCTGTGCTCCAAGAGAGAGAGAGAGAGAGAGAGAGAGAGAGAGAGAGTGAGAGAGAGAGAGTAAGAATGATAATTGCAAGCTCGCACAGAATGGATATTTATTTCAAGTTCATACACCCAACGCAACCGTGCAATAGCGCACATTATATTCTTATTTTTATTTTTATGAGTCATGTTTTTCTGTAGTCCGATTTCGTCCTAAGACATAGAGCTTGATAATTTGATATTTATCTAACGTCTCCCCACTGAAACAGTATGTGTGACAAGTTCGGATTTATCGTGGGGAACAGTCTGGCCAGGTATTAAAATATATCACAAGAGCGACACAACAGCGCTATCGGGAACTTTGCTAATTTTATTCAGCGAAACTCTCTACGAACGCTCAATATTTACCCAAATCTTCACTACCGTGAAATATGTAAAAAAAATATTGTTTAAGATAATAATCGTCAATGACACGCTGCAGTATCAACCACCTCTTCACAAGGGCTAATGCTCTATCTAGATGCGGCACAGGGGCAGTTAAGTGGGAACACCGAGCCTTTAAGCACGGACAAAACTTCTTGTGCTATTTACTCAGATAAGACTACTCTTTGGCAAAGCCCCGTCTGGATTCGTCTCTACACGAAAGCAGAGAGTCCGACAAAGTGAATGACTGACGCACGCAGTCGATCCCCTCAAACTGTCAATAACGCTCCTTATTATTCACAGCCTTTCTATCGTGTGCAGAAGACTGAGGTAGATGCGGCATAAAGCCAGGTAACGTGGGAAAAACTGAGCTCAAGCTCGAACAAGGATTATTGTCTGCTTTTTCTCAGACGAGCCTCTACCATTCGGGGGAAACCTCGTCTGTGTTATTCTCTGCCTTCGGGTAGAGAGTCCGAAGAAGTGAACGACGCACGAAGTCAATCGCTTCAGACTGTCAATAACCGTTCGAATATTTTTTTTGTAAATATTACACAAATGTGGCACATGGCTGAAAAGTGAGGTTGATTGAAGTTGGTTTACACTGTCTATCTTGTACCTAGCTTATCGCATTTTCACCCCAATCGCTCATTACAATTTCTTCAATCAGCACATAAACTCGTCTATCATATTACAATCCAAAATACGCCATAATACCATATATTCGCAGGGAGACCTAAAAAGGAAGCAAAACCCATGACATACATTTTTTATTTATATACAATATAATACAAATATATATTTTAAAATTTAAAGATATAAAAATTGAGAGGAAGAGGAGCGAATAACACAAAAATAAATAAAATATCATAAAAATATTCAAACTAAAATTGAACGTATGTTAGACGCGTCCACCCAACAGAATTCAGAGTGGCTACTGTATTTTATCTAATGGCGAAATCAATTTGCTCACTCGATAAGGGAGAAAGAAAGGAAAAATATAAACGACTGAGTGGGAAATCAAAGAGTGATGCAGTCAGGATAAAAAAGTGGGGCTAAAAATAAACTAGAGAGGTTTGGAATTTCGACGTGGATTGTAGCAAAAGAGAATATTGGGAACAGGTTACAAAAAACATTTTCTCACATTAACTATATGCACAGGAAATGTTTAACTTAACCAGGGTGGGTTTGTGGAAAACCACCCCGTTGTAACATAAGGGATTTAACAAAGAAAATCCAGACTGGTCTCAATGACACCAACGAGATTTGCTACATTTACCAAACTTTAGCTAAAATCTGTCGTTATCAAATATTTTCTGTCAGATCTAATACTCATCTTAAGTTCAAACAATCTCATCAGATGCTACTAAGAATAACGTTCATATCGCAATATTCCCTTCATGTTGAACAAATTACCATTTGTGATATTGCCAGCAATGACAGAAACAGCATCCGTTTCACCCCAGAATACGGGGGTGACACATTATCACACGCGAACTTGAGATCAATGGAAACGAGCTATTCGGGAGCAAAACGAGCTGTTAATTCGTCGACACGGTCCCAAAAAAAGGCGCAGCTGAGGACAATGGTAGGTATGCGCAGCCGTTTCTTCTCAACCAAGGTCAAACTGATGAGAATCGAGCACATCCACCAGCCTATGTGAAAGCCATGTCATTGAGAAATAGCCAGGTAATTGCCAGGTAAGAGAAAAGTCTATGTTATTGAGATAAATTCGCCGCTGGCACCCAAGACGAAAAAGAACAGAACTCAGTCGCCGACAGGCCGAGCCGATCAAGTAGAGGGTCCTTCGTCGCGAACCCCCACTAATACCTGATACAAGTGCATCCGTGGTTGAGAAAGTTCAGTGGACCGAACTATGACGCGGAAGGCCTTTCGACACTCTAGTAATAATTTCGATTGATTTGGGGCTTATGTCGGCGCTCGACCGTCAAAATAGGTGGAGGATAGTAAGACAAGGGAAGGCGTCCCTAACACTCCCGCCAAAATCGAACTTTCTGTCAACGCGGCATAGGAAAACCAACCTCGAGACGTGTTGATGACTCACCACATGTGGTATTCCCAGTCTCAACGGACATGGACGTATAAAGTCGACATCTCCGTTGTCCTAATGCTTGCATCTAACCCACAAGTGGTTGGACAACAAGTGCTCGATCGCCTTCGTATGATCATCAGAGAGAAGCAGTACATACAACCGGTAAAGGATGATGGGAAATACGTATTATCAATCCCCTTCAAAGCCATATCTGGCCTGAAGGCGACGACCTTTGACAATCCACACAACCAACTCTTCTCCAGTTTGAGATTTGGCCCGAACCACACTCCAAGAATGCAGATGGCTTCGTCAGTCAAATTGAAGGGTCCCGGAAGCGCAACCCAATTCCACGCACCTAACCGAAAGACTTGTTGTAATTCATTTTGACCACCGTCACCTTTTTACCCATCTCAAGCGGCTTCACTACCCTCTTAATATTGTCCCGGGGTGGCATGAAAGTGCATACGTCATCAGTGTACGCAAAAACGCTGTCTAAAGCCTCACCAGTGACAGCGATTCCGCATAAAGCCGCACTGTCTCTTAGCCGGGATGGGAGTGTTTCTAACGCCAAAGTGTAAAGTAGGTGCGACAGCAGGAAACCCTGACGAACCTACCGAGACTGCGCAAAAGTGTTCGACCGCTTTCCGTTGATCTGTAACACAGAACTGGGGGAACAATACAACAGACTCATCTACTTTCAGAATATCGTTCGAATCCGGCCGCTCTCAGCATGGCAGCCAGATAGTGATTGTCGAAACTATGAATATCTTAGACTGATCTATACTGATCAGCGTGGCTTGCTCGTCGTCTTTTAGAACCTCTACGATCGTGCAGATCAGATGCAGGTTGCTCTGAATTGTTAGGCCCTTCACATCGCAGGTCTGCTCAGCTCTTAAAATAATCTCGGCAACTGACTGCAAACTCTTTGTCAGGCTGTTGGTCAAAACCATCACCTCTGTGTTATGGACCTGTAATTATCTAAGTCTCTCCAAATATCCTTGATATTTTTTAGCAGCGACATCACAACCCAGAAAATTAAATCGGGAACAGATCGCTACCGGAACCATTTGTTGTACATCATCGTTTATATTCGGTACAAAAATTTGCAACAGCCTCAAGTACAATTCATAGGGTAAATCATCATGTTCCGGTGACTTGGCACTGCTGATCTTCTTCGAGGGCGAGTTGACGACTACAGCCAGCGGTGAAAGTTCAAATGCTATCATTAATCCTCTCTCACCACGTATTTTCTATAACCAACTAATTACTATTGCACTAATTAAGTTAGCTGTTGCTTGAGGTCCTGCTTGTCCAGTAAAGACACGTTGAACAATCTAACGTCATACGAGTACAAAAAGGTTTGTGGTCCAAATAACCTAACTAGTGGGACGTCGGACAATCTAACAAATCTAGATCTAAATCCAGGATGACATTCAAGTCCCCTACTAAGAATAGGCGCGAAGAATGCACCAGGAACGGTCCCAAAACGAGACAGGCTGCTCATGACCGGGAATATTAGCCTCGACCAACCGACCACCTAGCCGATATAAAAAGGTCCACCCTTACATCCAGGGTATGTTTAACCAGCAAGGAAACACCCCAGGTCTGCTGTTCCACGTATGCTGAATAGACAACAAAATTGATAGAAGGCACACGAGCATTAACTTTGCATACAAAGTGTGTCTCCTAGATCGCAGCCACTGCTACCTTTAAAGACAACAAAGTAAGCGGCCAGCCTTACCCGGTCTTTCCTGTCCTTTGCATTCGAGCTAGCTAGCTTGATAGATATTTTTTAAGTGGTACACTTTTTGCACATGCTGCACAGAAGTCCAGCTAGAATCGGGATCCTGCAGATTTGTCTTAGACATCCATTACCACTCATGGACCTAATTTTTCTGTCTTAAAATAGCACAGACATCCGTCGGATATGTAAGATTTAGTGTCATTTACAAAGATGGGAAAATGGGTAGAATTACGAGGACCCTACCTGCAGAGGGTAAAACCATTTTTTTACATTGTGGTGTCCGCACTTGCGCCATCCAAATTTTTGTGAACGTGTCCTTTGACTAGAATAGTTGGTCCCACACTGTTAAACTTCCCTCCGTGTTTAAAGTTACTGTTATGATTCCGAGGGCCTTAGGGACGTTATTTGAGTCCTCTACAGACTTTCTGTCCACCGAGGACATTTTAAATAGTGGTCTAACGAGAGCCAATCTCTGTGAGGACAGGTTCCTATGAAGGACCTACCTGTCCACCTCCCAACATTTTTCTCTTTATACAATTCTTATTTTTCTTTTGTCGGGTTGGGACATAGTTTTGGGGGATAGAATGGAAAGTATTCTTTAGGGAGATGAGGAAAAACTACTTACTTCTCTGGGGTCTCTACGTAGGTCTTCACAGGCGATGTAAGACCAGATCGGCTCTTGCAGGCGACGAGGGCCTTTTCTGTTATGCCTCAATCTGCTCTCAGTACTTTTTTTCGAAATTTTACATCTCTCTTCCTCGTCCACCTTCCCCCGTTTTAGTGATGCCGAAATAGGTGAGGGGATTTCAGCAGGGTCCATGGTGACTAAGGTTTGGATAGATTCTACCGGTTTATTCTCCTGCTGTATCTCCCTATGCTCTTCCTTTTAGGAGACAATTGCTTTTTTCTTTTCTTCAGCTAGTATCCATTTTTGGGAGAGGTTCTTGTTGTTGAGAAGTGGTAGTTCTTTTTTTTCGACCCTCCTCATCACCTTATTTATTTGCCAGGTTTGGGATGGACTTATCAGCTGTTACTACTCTTTCCTCTGTTGCTGTCAATTTTGGTATAACCGGTGTTAAAGAAATTAGCACTGGATTTCCCGTATGGTACATTTTTGATAACTGTCCCACTGCACTACTATTTCAGCAGTCTTCTGCCATCCACCACCACGAAAAACTTTCTTAGTTTGCAAGTTTCTATGTAGAAACATACGTAAATTTCTACCAATTTGCAGTCACCTAGAGAAATAAAAACCCGTCGGCACTCTCATCTTGCTTGTAACTCGGTACACTTCTTCTACGGCACCAAACTGGGCAAAAAAACACTATATGGTCATTTGAAATATCTCGGTGTAATCCAAGGACAATAATAAAAGTGCGCCGCGTACTCATAATACTTGGCTTATAGTCTTAGGCTATTAGTTGATAAACCACTGCCTGCCAACGACTTCGCTTCTTCGTCTGCCTCAATTACTAAGTCCCACATCGATTTTGATTGCCTTGCCAAAGTTTTGGCAACACATTTTGAGGCTTTTCAGGGCCTCATCTATAGTCTTTCTGCTGACACCAAAAAACTTGGGCGTTATAATATCTGATATTAAAGTAGGGAGTTTTTGTCGCAACCACTTCTAGAGTTTCTGAAATCGAACTAACTCATTTCTATTATTGAAATCTTCATACTTCAGCCGCATTTGATAATAGTAAACCGCATCTTTGCTCTCTATATACTTTGTCCACACCGACGGTGAAGCCGTTGGCTTAACAGTTGCCTAGGAAGACTTGGCTATAGTGATCGTTTGACCCGCACTCACACAACGCAAAAGCTTCACGAAGAAAATATAAAACAGAACTTCGAAAATATAAAACAGAACTTCGAAAACAATATCAAATTCTCATAATGGCGCAGAAGTGGAAAATTATCACACACTAATCAATGGCGGTTTGAATTCCTGACGGTACTTAATCTTTATTTATATAATTATTTGGTGAGGCAATCATAACGGTGACCTCACAAAACTTCAAATTCGGTGTGAACCTGCTCAGTTAAATACAAATTCTTTGTGTTAAAACTATAGGTAGAATCGCCGACTGATGTCAGTTCCGTCGGGTTTCGGTCCTGGCCAGAAGCAATCGGATGTCTAACCGTACTGATGAGCTGTGATACAGCTAAACAGATCTATCTGCGGATGATTATTTACGCACTCTTACGCCGATTGAGCACTAGGGAGAAATGGTAGACTTTGAAAAACAGTAGCTACTCACGCATCTACGCATCGTTCATCCACTCTCGGCTACTGGCGTGTACTTACATTGTATATACCACGCTAAAGACTGCCTTTCTCTACCGTGCGCCCATAACTCAGAAGTAGAATCGGTGACTGATGTCAATTTGGTCGGGTTTCAATCCTGCCTAGAAGAAATTGGATGTCTAACAGTAAATATGTGCTGTGATAAAGCGAAACAGATCTGTCTGCGAATGACTATGTATGTATGTATGTATGTATGTATGTATTGAAGAGATTCTATTATTTAAATGTCGTTTTCGGTCATCAGTCTGTCTCAGTTCAGTAGCAGAGATGTCGTGTAAGGTGTTTTTAAAAGTAGAAGTTGCCTTCACGTCAAATCAAACGTTACTATGTCAAAAAATCTTCAAACAATAAAAACATTCTACATAGTAAAACACAAGCATGAATAAGTATCTTATTAGGTACACTTTAGAATAGCTAAAGCACCGTGGAAGGCGTTGGAAAGATTAAAATAATGACAATGTTTATATTCTTTAACTCCTTCAAAACGGAAAAATGTTAGAATGCTCTCATCCTTGTAGGTCATTTTCAATTAAAGATACTTAAAGAAAGGCTCTTTTCTATATATATATATATATATATATATATATATATATATATAAAGAGAGAGAGAGAGAGAGTAACAGAGAGACAGACATATAGATTGAGAGATAAAGAGAGAGAAAGAGAGAGAATTCAGAGTAAGAGTGTTTGAAAAGTTTACTGACTGGCAGAAGGGAGACCCTTTGTTAGATAGGGAGTGATTTGAAGAGAGTTTTACTTATTGAAGTTGGATTAATATTAATATATGACAGGTCATACCTCACTCTTCATTTTCGTGTCAGAAGTTTGGTTGAAATTTTCAAGAGGTGCCAATTTGTTTTGAACTTGGTTCAATGTAAGAATTCTTACATCAATTTTAAAGTTGACTTTAATAGATAATATTCAACTTCACTCAACTTTAGTTTCACGACATTCCCTCAATCCTTTGAAGATTTAATAAAAATACAATGTGCGAATCTGAATTTCTTTTTAAGAACGCCATCTAATGAAGCAGCCGCTGAGGTTAACGTCTTTGCTTTTTTTCTATCGTCTGTAGCTCAAAGTCGATTTTCACTATTATCTTCCTGCAAGCATGTAAAAGTTCAGAAAACCAAATAAAAAATGTTCAAAAATTAAAATATTCGAATCTTATTTTAATCTTATTAAAAACCAGAAAGTAAAATCCTAACGATTTGCAGCACAGAGAAATTTCAGTAATGATTTTTTAATGATGTACTTTTTTGTCAATTTCATAATTAATTAAACACTAGGAATTTTTCCTAAACTGAGAATAGGTTACATATTTCATTTGAAAGAACGCGTTTCTATGGATATATTAATTACAATTTTTTTTCTAAACTAAATCTCTAACAAATTTATCAAATATGGTGACAGTATTTGGGTTGTTAATGAGGCTCGAACTTCCTTTAACAACTGAAAAATATGATAATTATTTTTAAGAATTGTCAGAACATATTTTATTACTCGTTGAGTACACCATACATAGAGGTCACAGTTTTCTTTAATGACTTTAATATTATCCCTTTTAAATAACAAATTCTTTAATGATGTAATATTTCAAACTGGTGAGTTAAAGACAAGATTTTCTATCAAATATGTGCGCAAAAGTTGCAACGATTCGTGCACAACCCTCCAGATGTTTCAGTAGGCTCATACGAGCTTTCAAACTGGTTCAATAGACTAATACGAACTTCGAAAATTAGAGACCAAATTTGTCATCGTGTTCATGTGATCCTCCAGATTTATCAATAGGTACATAATAAGTTTTACTTGGTAAACAGACTTACACAAACCTAATTTTTATTAACACGGACATTTATACTTTACAGCAAACATCACGGCGTTTTATTAAGTTTGGATAATGATTAGGTTGCTACAGTGTATCAATGTATGTTGTTGCTGCACGACTAATCCATCTTGTTCCATGTCTAAATGGTCAGAGTATTAAATCACTCAGGAATTCTTGTTTGCTTGCTAGCTGTGCTCTTCAAAGCACATTCTTCGATTGTATAAATACCAGGGATGGGTCAATACAACTGTGTTTCTGTGATTTATGTTTGATGTTATCTCCAATAGATTTTTATTCTACCGATCAGCAATCTCTCACCTTAGGTTCAAGGGTTTTAGTTCATTTCCAGGCAGTGGAACCATATACTAACTTCGCTTCTACAGTGGTTCTAAAGAATCTACGCTTGAGGTTGTCTAGTAGATTAGATTTTCAGTTTACATCAATTTTTATTAAAGGTGTTCCAAGGATCTATCTATGCGAATTTTAATTTTTTTTCAGTATAAATTATTTGGCCCTGTAGGTATGTAAAAGATATAATTGATTCACCTTTGACATTTTGTATTGAGACCTGGTGGTTGAAGCCTATGAATTCAATTTTAGAGGCATTGTTATAAAGTTCAACATTGTTGATAGCATTTTGTGGATGATCTGTGAGAACTTTGGCAATGATAAATATATCTACAGTGGTACCTATCTTATCTGCAGAGTCAATATATATAAAGGTTTTGCTAGATATTGACTTGAGATTCTAGGTGATATAGTAAAACCAAGATGCTGATGTAAAGAAAAAAGTGCAAAGGTGTTACTATGGAAATATGCTAAAGAAACTAGTGTATCTGTCTAGAGACTGAAGTAAATATTTCTTATATTTGCAAAACAACTTTATGTGTTCTGGTGCCCTCCTACGAAGAACGGACTCTCCCTCCTACTTTATATATTTACCTGCGTGGTTTCATGGATGCAGTTGACAACAGTTAACTGCTTTGCGCATTGTCGAAAACTCTGCCATAAGGCGGAGTGTAGTAACCCAGACAAGACTCCGCCTTAGGGTAGAGTCTCATCTTAGGAAATCTTTTTTGCCCGGGTTATATGGCTCGGAACACCCATATTAAAAAGGCCTTGCGCCATATTTTGTCTTAAGTAGAAAAGCAATTAAATACCGCAGTTGACGAGAGTTACTAGGCTGTTAAATCAGCTGCGATTCAGGCAATAAGCAGCATAACGGTACCGTTCGAATTTACACATTTCTATTTACTTAGTACTAACATTACATTGTATCTATGCTCTTGTTATACTAATACACTGCTGTGAACCTACCTTCTGTGTTCCGTGTCTTACTTCCAGCCACTACATCTTTGAGGTGAAGTTTTGCCACAACAACCCTACAACAAACAAGCGACGAAGATACACAAGCTTATGGCAGTTTCTCTCATAGATGTGATGTTATATGTCAAAAGTTTTTTCTCCATTTTATCCGATGTTCAGGATCGAATGAATTAGACACGTTTAGAAAAATTAGGCCGCTTGCAGATTATTTGTCCTGGCACCCTTAATAATGAGCCGAACAACCAAACATTTTTGAATAGTTATTTTATATTTTCAAAAACTATTTTGCTCTTTTTAGAGTTCCTTGTCTAAGTCTGATTGTATTCTGTTGCGAAGCATTGAGTAGTAGATTTTTGCTGGATGATTGTGAGTATGATTCCAAATTAACTATTTGCCCATAGAGTTCCTTTCTTTGGGGATGAGGTATACAACACTCTGTCTATATTTCTATGACTCGTCTATTATATGTGTTGTTCCAAAGTTAAAGTAGAATCCTGGTTTTCCAGAACCCTGAAGAAATGTTTTCAAGTTTCTATGATTACACATTTTCTAAAGCCTTATCATAGTTTTCAAACGATTCCCTCAAATTTGGCAATATAATCCTATAACAGAGTTGAAATAAACGGAAGTGGCATAATTCATAGATCAAGAAGAATCTACTCTTGTTGAAAGAAATAAGTAGTTCAATTCAAAATTTCAATTATCCGAAGAGGATTTGAGCGTACAACGGCCGAAACGTCGTGAATATGGCAACAAATAGGAAAACAACACTCTGAATAATGTAAATAATTTAAATAATTTCAGTTCTTCATATCAGACATTAAACAGATACTGAAGGTAATTATGGCAACAAAGACAAAGACAAAAGTCCGAATAATGTAAATAATTTAAATAATTTCAGTTCTTCATATCAGACATTAAACAGATACCGAAGGTAATTATGGCAACAAAGACAAAGACAAAAGTCCGAATAATGTAAATAATTAAAATATCTCTTGTAAGAAATATCGACAAATATGAGTCTTGCAAATGGTTAACAGATTTATACGATCCACGAAATTTGGTAACAGTTTTATAGGACATTCCAAATTTGCTTTTAGTTTCAGAGTTTTTTCATTCGCTGCATAGAAGCCTCAAGACAAGTCATTTTTATATGTTCCGCTAAATTTTCAATGCTCTTTTTATATACTAACTATCAGTATAGCCCGGCATAGATTGAAAGAAAAATGAATGGATGTAAGTCAAATTTTGATTTCCTGGCATCGATATCAAATAAGTTTTTTCGTCGTTAACAGAATTTTGAAGGCTAAATAAGTCCAGTGATTAAATGATATCATGGCTGAGACGAAGAACAACAATTATACCTACTTAGAGCCAAACCCGAAACAAAAACTAAAATAAAAGAGCTGAAGAAATACAGACATACAGGCAGATAAACAGACACACACACAAATATCTTGCCTTAAATAAATATATATATTATCGATTTTCTGCACTATTGTAAGAACTGCAACCTTGCAACTTCTGAATATCGTTTCTTGTGTCTTTGTCTATGAGTGTATCAAATTTGATTAAAATCGGACTACTCATTCTCTAACCCGATTTATTCGATTATCGATTTTCGATATTTATCGGGGGTACCTAGACATAAAACCTAGTTAAGAACACTCGCAGACGCTTATAGTACAACTGAGTAAATTTTCAAGAAAATTGGTTCAGTCCTTTCGGAGTCTATAGGTAACGGACACACACACACATACACACACAAACAAAGTTCTATTTATATATAAGTTTAGATATTTTCATGTTATATCCGGCTTATCTTCCATTCTTTCAGTATGAGTCTAGGCTCTGAGCAATTCGTCGTAATCTAACGTTAAACGAGAATGTCTATCTAGAACATTTACGACTGAGTAGTGAGTAAGATCCTCTCCGTGAGTTCTATACTTTTGGCTGTGTGTACCATTTGGCACTTTCGACGTGGTGTAATTGAGAGCAATCTTGTCTTGCTAGGGTCAGTAATATTGAGTAGTGAGTTCGATTCTAACTGTGTTCCCCTATAATTTCGGCCTTGTGAGTTTGGGTATATCTCTCTCACCACCACAACTTCCAGGATTGTGATTCTTATAAATAGATTCCTATGGTGAAACAAAAGTAGCTCAAACGAAACATTCGATAATATTCCCCTTCATTTCTATCTCAAATTATTCTTTCTTCGAACCAATTAACATGGCTTTTAAAAAAAACATCATACTCCGTAATTAAAGCTAAAAACTTAAATGAACAGATCTCTTTAGATGGTATGGGCTGTGTTTGTTCGGACCTTGTTTTTTTTTCTTAGAGAAATTGTTTAAGAGGGATTTAGTTACTTTGGCGTTGACTTCCTTTCGTTATCAAACCCAAAGCCTGAATCACAACAGAAAGAGTTTTAAAATTTAATTGTTTTCTATTTCCATCTCTTGGTCTTAAAAAAAACTTCTAAGATATAATTTTGACAGTTGGTAGGCTCATGTTAAACAATATGTAAAACATTTTTGTGTATATGCGTAAGTACATATGTATGTATGGTAGTCGGTAGGAATGGTTGGAGAAGAATACGTAAAAGAAGTCACAAGGAAATAGAAAGAGAACAAGATGCGACCTGACCTTATCTCCGGATCGATTTGAAATTGAGGTTACATTTTCGTTTTGTCTTCTTCACTGGGATGTGCGTTGTACTGCAGTGAATATCGACTCGGAACTACAAATCGGGGAGCCGAGTTAGAATTCCAGTTGAATTCCTTGCACAAATATCCTTGGGAAACGTATTATCTATAACCTCCAGTTATAGGCAAAATAATAAGACAGATTGGGTTCTATAGCCCTGGCTGGAAACTAGTCTACCGCAGAATGCAATGGCAACCTACTGTAGGATAATCTTCTGCCCAGTCAGTCATGTGGCTTTCGAGATATGATCGCCCAAAGCCTGTATTACATATGACTAAACTTTCCCGCTGCTTCCATCTGACGAACAAACTGACGCTGATCGGGGTCCTTTGATTGTAATTTTTCACACTGATTCACGAAGTTCTCAAATCCTGCAATTCGCTCCCATAGGCCAAAAATCAATTTAACACCTACTTGCGAAATCTGATTTCGACTTTTTCTTTAAGCACATGGTCAATCCTTTTTTCTATATGGGAAAACCAGGATTTCACACGTCATTGTGAATTTTTGTAAAAGTGAAGAAGGAGGTTGATTTTAATTCTTAATTTCTTATCCACTACAATATAAGCAGAATCCTAACATGTATAGTGTTTACATTTTTTTTTTGTATACTGGTGCGTACATTAGAAATTTGGTACACTGAAACTTGTGAACAGATTTTTCTAATGTTTAATATTTCATCCTTATATTACGTATTTTTATAAATGCATTTTATGTTTATGGCCTCTAATCCCATTGTCTCGTCAATTAACTTCAAATATTTCGTTCAGTAGAAATGGGACAGCCCCAAGTAATTATATGACAACGTGACTAATTCGGGAATGTATTCTTACCATTTTTTTCAGTTTATAGCGCATCTAAAAACAAAGATAATTTCAAAACAGCTATGCATTGCAATCTTATCATGTCGATCATTTTATCTTTCAGTGACAAGTTTAGGCAACCAAATATTATGTAGTTAACAGTTTCAATATATTATTCAACTACTCTTTATAGTAATTCTACATTATGTATTATTATGTCTGCGGGCTAATTCTTTATATATATTGCTTTATTCCTGTGTAATTAATGTAAATACATCCGTCTCGGGTATTAGCCTCAAAAGGAATAAGTTTCGTCGTTAGCTACGTAGATATCACTACACATAGATGCATATTTGCCATGTATTTTTAGCATTAGCCTTTTTGTCTTGGAATTCACATTTAGACAATGTTGATTTTTTGTTAACCATTTCACCCCAAGCAAGGCATTCGGCTGCCACTATTGCGCATGGGTCTACATAGGGGAAGGTAAAGAGAAAGAGTGGTTAGATCTAGGAAATTTCAGAAGGGAGGTGATAGATGCGTAAGGATACCGAGCCTGGGGGTTGGGAAGATGGGAAGAGTGTTTGAAAGAATAGATGCGAGTTAGTGTGTTAGAAGGTACCTATTGACCTTACATTTAAACTCCTGGAGATTGTAGCCATCGGGGAAGCAATCATGTGGAAGGGAATTCCACATTCTGGAAGTGCAAGAAAAGAAGCTGTTTGAGTAGAAATTGCGGTTGCATTTTATCGGTTCCATTGTAAAAGTGTGCGATCTAGTTGCTAATCTAGGATCTCGTGCAAAATCGTACCTAGGGGGCACCAGTGATCTAAGTTCATCGGAGCAGAAGCCATGAAAGTATTTATAGAAGAGGCACAGGGAAGCCACGTCGCGCCGGTGAGAGAGAGACTGCAGCCGGTCTGCCAAGTCGGTATTGATCACATTACAGACTCTCCGTTGTACTTTGTCATTGCCCAGTGTACATATTGCCCTAGTCTATCGTGACGATTTTTATATTTATTTGGGGCAAGGACAAAAGATCCTTAGATCAGATGGTCTGTTCTTTTTTGTTATTTATCACAGAACCTGCATTTTGGATCTACATTATTATGTATAATATTTGCCTGAAAGTTGTGTTGCAAGAATAAAGCCTTCAGTTTCAGACTTTAATCCAGCTGCACGTAACCATCAATTAGTATTAACTTTATCAACATTGGGTTTATTAGCACGTTCTGGATATTGACCATGCAGAGGTTTGTCTTGCTGGTTTTGTTTCATCTGTTTAAGAACTTTATCCTTGGCTCTCTTTTTCATATTGTTGCCGCAGTAGTTTGTTCTTGGCTTTTGTTTTGGTCTACTACAGAATCTACTAAATGTTTATCTTGTTTGTATTTACTGCCTTCTTTCGTTTTTGAATATTTTTGTTTCTGTTTTCATGTTGTTTGACTAATTGTATCGTCCAGTTCTTTGTTGTTTCTATGTATGTTAGCAAACTCATAGCTGTTTTCTTGCATGAAAATCCTAACCGAATAAAACCTCTTCCATCTTCTTTACGGGGTATGTACAGACGGTCGACATCAGCCTTTGGATGATGCATCTTATGTTTAGAAAGAAGATTTCTTGTCTTAGAATCTATTCGCCTGATGTCGTTTAGTGTCCAGTTCAAGATGTTGAAACTATTATTATTATTATTATTATTATTATTATTATTATTATTATTATTTGCATATTTCGATTTTTTTTATTGCTACAGTACCTACCAAGTTTAGAGAAAGAACTAATGCAGTAATTTGGTGTTGCTGTGGTTACATTTTATTTGTTTTTCTAACTGTTTATAACATCATCAGTGTTACATGAACAAAGTTCTTCGTAGTGTGTGGGCTGCACTTAGCGGATAAATTATTTATACGTCTCTTGGACTAGTATTTCCAGAGACTTTTCAATGTGTTGTGTTTCTGTTGTATCTTTTTTAGCCCCTATTTATATAGTAATAAACTTGTTTTCAATTTCCTCATTTTTTTATCATTTCAGTGTTTTTGTCTTTCTAGTTTAACAGGTTTTTTTTCTTATTTCTTGGTTGCTATGTTACAGTCCGCTGTAAAAGCCATGTAATTTGTAGGCAAGTTTTTGAAACTTATGTTCGACTTATTGGCTTTAATGTTCTTGTGTATAAAAATGCTAAAATGTAACTGAATTAGGATGTCTTTTATTTCTGTAACAAGTGCTGCCTGACTATTGTGAGGACCTATCTACAAATGGACTCGTCCACACCTTTATAATATGGTTACGAACACTGAGTGGAGTCATTTAGTAGTAGCCACAGAGTTTGTGAATGAGTGAGACAGGTTGCCTGCGAGATAAAGTACTCTCCAGTCCATGTTTACTTTTGTACTACGTTTTCCGAGAATATACTATTCAACTTTATATCCGAATCCGTGTTAACTTTCTATGGCCCTCGGCCATAACACTGGCGTGGAAGAAATTCGAACCACAAAGCGAAACCTCCACCTAAAAAAATCCACAAAAATGTTACGCAATAACACTGGTGACAAGGAATACTCCAACCACAAATAGAAAACCCCACCTAAAAAATCCAACAAAAAAGGTTACGCCATAAAACTAACGACGTCTGAAGATTCCAGTGTGTTAACCTCAAGAAAGAAGTTCGAAATAAAACTCCTACATCAGGTGGTTTTAACACACACAACATCTGACTAAGGAATCGTACAAATTATAGAAAATTAACAGGCAAAAAAAAGTTACGCTTAAAACAGTTGTACGTTAATAACACAACTGATGACTAAATAAAACAAAACAAGAACACCAACCAAATAAACAGGCAACGTAAATACGAAAAATACACAAATTCGGACGTCGGATATGTTTAACAGAAGGGAAAAGCATAGAAATAAATAATAACTCAATCCATTTTTTAAACCAACAACTCAAAAATGCTTACTAGTGAAAACTGTAAACAAGATTTTTTCTTCCCCCTTGTTGCTATAATCAAAAGCATTTCATTGTTCTTCGCTTCTCACAACTACAGAGAAAAAAAATATTTATATATCTTTCAACGTGGTTGTTTATGTATTTTTTGTCTTTCTTATAGAAAATAGAAGCACCCAGACTGTATTAGTAAAAAAATACTTTTTCATACAGTTATCACCAGTCAGTGCTGAAACATATTAAGGAAAGGAATTACTTATCTCCCCCCTCACACTTAAAGAAGTAACATTTTCTTAATTCGGTTTTTTTTTCTCTGAAAACACGTATTAGAAGATATTATGGAGAACATTAAAGCAATAATTTTCAGATGAAGAAGGCACAAAATGATCATCAACAAAAGACTAAGTAACGTATACTACAGCAGCAATAAATGATGGAAGGAAAATTGCTTCTACAGCAAAAAGAAGAACAACAACAACAGCAGAGAGAGTAACAACAGCTTTTCCTTGAAATTTAAAAACAAGAAGAATTACTTCTAAAACATTAAGTAAAGCAACAATACTAGTTAAAGCAACACTGCATTTTCTCACAACACAATTTGGAATTCTATAGAGACATTCAATTATCTTCCTGAAGAAGATAAATCATTTGAAGCTTTCTATAGAATATATGAAGATCTTTTTACGGTAGACTGTGATGATTGGTCGAACGTTAAAAAAGTTCGCAGAAAGTTGGCAACAGTGGAACATAGTAAGTTCGTGGATTACATTTTTCCGAAGAAAACAAGTGAATTAGGTTTCGATGAAGCAATAAAACTTTTGTCTGAGTTATGTAGCCCTAATACAATACTATTCCACAAAAGATGGATGTGTTTTATCTTGTTAAAATGGGATGACGTGGATTATCTTTCATTTGCGTCCATCGTAAATAAGCACAGTGACGATTTTCGATTTTTTCGATTTTGGTTTGGCAGTATTGTCAGCCGACGATTTCAAATGCTTAATATTTGCCCAATGTTTAGTTTCTGCAAAAAACTCGAAGATAAGACGGAGAGTTCTATCAATTTTTAGAAATCGAACCAAGTCTCACACTGCAAAAACTGGCTTAAGATTGCCAGCGATCAATCAATTTTAAAAGCGATTGCAAAAACATCGAGGAATCAGACATATCGTATGTTAGAAGAATTATGTACAAGCTAAAAAATTACTCCCCTGGAAAATGTAGAAAAAGCCAAGAGTATGTCCATTCACAATCTAAAAGTAGACGACCATTTCAGAAACAACAAATTACCCACAAGCCAATGCGTGCGTTGTGATGGAAAACATTGGGCGGCAGACTGATTCTACCAAAACAAGACATGTAATAATTGTGGCAAAATTGGCTATAAAAGGGCGCACTGTAGAAACAAAAGGAACAACAGAAACAGAGTCAGACAAACTAGATCAAATGAAAAAGTAAATAAGAATCTACGAAAATACGTCGTAGTCAACATGCAAAAAAAAACAGTTAAGCTGCAAGTAGATTGTAGCTCGGGTCTCTCACTTATTAGTATTCACACTTGGAGGAAATTTAAAAAAACGAGGATGAAAAGGGCAAACAAAACATCTCGTGCAGTTCTAGGAGACAAAATCAACTTTAAAGATGAGCTAACGCGACCAGTAACACCAAATGGCATCACAAAGAAACTTAAAGTTTTCGTCTATAAAAACTCTGAGAACTTATTTGGAACTGATTGGAGTTGAGCGGTTTAAGTTCTGGGACCAAACAATCAAATATTTTTGCCAAAAGGTAGAAAATATGACAAGGGGTGAAAGATGAATTAAAAGAAAATCTTCCCGAAGTTTTCTCGGTGGGACTAGGCAAAAGCCAGATTCTAGCTGAGAGAAAATATTCAAGCCGTTTTCAAAAGAAAAAGAAATGTCCCATTTACATCAGTAGAAAAAATAAACAAAGAATTAGAGAAACTAAAAAATGCCGTTATACTATCCAACGTGAGTTTTAGCGAATGGGCTGCCCCCTCTGTATATATCTTTCAACCAAATTCGCATTTATGAGGATTTTTTAACAGGCCTCAATGCGACTCTAAAAGATTACCATTACTCTCTTCCCACAACGGAAGAGGTATTTAATAAACTATATGTTGAGGAATTATTCTTCAAATTGGACTTAAGCGATGCACACCTTCAAATCCCTGCTGAGGAGGAGTGCGCAAACTTCTATGTATCCACACCCATAGGGATTTATACAAGTTTGATATATTGATATTCGGGGCCAAGGTTGCACGTGCAATATTCCAGCAGGTCATAGATAACATTCTGGGCGGTCTTGACTTTGAGTGTGCCTACCTGGATGACATTGTAATAGCAAGCAAATCTATATAGGAACATTACAAACAGATCCAAAATCATTTTGAGAGAATTCAGGATTTCGGGTTCAAGATAAAAGAATCAAAGTGTGATTTTTATATGAATTATATAAGGTATTATTATTACTTTATCGTTGTTGAATGTTCCTCAAAGTGGCCGTAGATCTTAAGATGCAAGAGGCCGACAACGGCTGTAATAATCAGTTTCCTACATTAACCGTTTGAGTGATTTGAAGTAATATACTGCGTTGTCAGCGACAATGGTACACAGTTCACGTCAGCAGAAATTAAGAATTTTTGCGACATCTTCCAATCAAGCACATAACTACGCCACAACAGCATTCTAGATTAAATGGTCAAGCATTACGGCAGTTTTTACAACTTTATTAAATAACGAAACGTGAGATTCGTGTTTGACAAAATAATTCAGTCAAAAATACGTACGACCGATAAAGTACCAAAAAAAAAAACGATTTCTCTCATTGCAGAAAATTTTCTTTAAAGGTGTTCGAAAGAATATGCCGTATTGGATCGTCGAGATGGTATATATTATACAAGAGATACCCACAAAAGACAAATTAATGAAATTAAGAAATGGCATGAAATGGATTCTAACAACACAGAATGAAGTGGAAGAACCCATCGAGATAATTTACGACAGATTTGATCTCGAACCCCTGCAACAACAAAGATCGAGGAAAAAGAGGAAATTTACTGAGACTTTAACAATCAATCCCAAAAAGATAAGGTATTAAATTTCAGGAAAATAATAAACTATTTTACTGAGTAAAAGGCTTGGGAGTGTGTGTATTGTGGGGACCTACCTAAAATTGGACTCGTCTACACCTTTATAATATGGCTACCAACTCTAAGTGCAGTCACTGAGTAGTAGACTTGCCTCTGCTACTATTGACACTGTCAGCTCTCTGCCTTCAGGTGGAGGGCGCTCTCTGCTTCCGAGCAGAGAGCACTGGCCCAGTCGTGGCTCCGCCGAAGGGTGGAACCACGACTGGGCAAAAATAGACAGACATTTTTTGGCCCGGCTATATGGCCGGGAATACCCACTATAAAATGACCATGTGTCACATCCAGCCTTGCGTGGGAAGGCTAGTAAATACAACTGCGTAGCAGACTTGCCTCAGCTACTGTTGACACTGTCAGCACTCTGCCTTCGGTAGAGGGCGCTCTCTGCTTCCGAGCAGAGAGCACAAACCCAGTCGTGGTTCCGCCGGAGGGTGGAACCACGACTCGGTAAAAATAGACAGACATATTTTTGGCCCGGCTATATGGCCGGGAACTCCCACTTTAAAATGACCATGTGTCACATCCGGCCTTTTGTGGGGAGGCTAGTGAATATAGTCACTGAGTAGTAGACTTGCCTCTGCTACTATTGACACTGTCAGCACTCTGACTTCAGGTGGAGGGCGCTCTCTGCTTCCGAGCAGAGAGCACTGGCCCAGTCGTGGTTCCGCCGAAGGGTAGAACCACGACTGGTCAAAAGTAGACAGACATTTTTTGGCCCGGCTATATGGCCGGGAATACCCACTATAAAATGACCATGTGTTACATCCAGCCTTGCGTGGCAAGGCTAGTAAATACAACTGAGTAGTAGACTTGCCTCTGCTACTATTGACACTGTCAGCTCTCTGACTTCAGGTAGAGGGCTCTCTCTGCTTCCGAGCAGAGAGCACAAACCCAGTCGTGGTTCCGCCGAAGGGTAGAACCACGACTGGTCAAAAATAGACAGACATTTTTTGGCCCGGCTATATGGCCGGGAATACCCACTATAAAATGACCATGTGTCACATCCAGCCTTGCGTGGGAAGGCTAGTAAATACAACTGAGTAGTAGACTTGCCTCTGCTACTATTGACACTGTCAGCACTCTGACTTCAGGTAGAGGGCGCTCTTTGCTTCCGAGCAGAGAGCACAAACCCAGTCGTGGTTCCGCCGAAGGGTAGAACCACGACTGGGCAAAAATAGACAGACATTTTTTGGCCCGGCTATATGGCCGGGAATACCCACTATAAAATGACCATGTGTCACATCCAGCCTTGCGTGGGAAGGCTAGTAAATACAACTGAGTAGTAGACTTGCCTCTGCTACTATTGACACTGTCAGCACTCTGCCTTCAGGTAGAGGGCGCTCTCTGCTTCCGAGCAGAGAGCACTAACCCAGTCATGGTTCCACCGAAGGGTAGAAGTACGACTGGGCAAAAATAGACAGGTATTTTGGGGCCGGGCGAAATAGCCCGGAAATTCCCACTCATAAACTGACCATGTGTCACATGTTGCCCTTAGTGGGAGGGACAACTAAATATAGTCACTGAGTAGTAGCCACAGAACTAGTGAATGAGTAAGTCAGGACGCATGCGAAAGAATGTACACTCCAGTCCACGAAAATGTTTACACATTGTCCAAGTATTGTTCCGCTGTGTCGTGACGGATTATATATTCATTTGGCGCTATTACAGAATATCCTGAAGCTAGTTGGTCAGCGTTGTTCTGATATATTTCACAGATCCTCTATTTTGTTTCCACAATATTATGTATATTTGCCTGAATGTTCGTAGCGAAAAAACTGGTCTTGTGCTGCAAGAATAAAACCTTCTTTTCCGCCTTTATCCAAATGATGGTAACCATCGATGAGTGTTAGCATTACCAACATTAGCTTTATTATCCCGTTCTGGACATTAGCCATTCAGAGCTTTGTCTTTACAGCGTTGTTTCATTAGTTCAAAGGCTTTATTCTTAGATTTCTTCTTATTTCTAATGCAACAGTTCTTTCTTGGGTTTGGTTTGGTTTTACTGCAGAATCTACTAAATGCAAATCTCATTTATATTTTCCATATTTATTCATAATTGAATATATTTTCTATTTTTATCTCAGCTGACTAATTGTATTATCCACCCGTTTGTTGTTTTCACGTAAGCAAAAAGATATTTGTTTTGCATTAAAATTCAACCTATAATCAAATCCGTTCCATCCTCTTTATAGTGTATGTATATAAAATGTTTATTAACTTTTGGATAATTCATGTTATTCTTAAAAAATGTTTATTAACTTTTGGATAATTCATGTTATTCTTAAAATAAGATTTATTGTCTTAGAATGAATTCGCTTTATGAGTCCAGTTCAAAATACTCACACTATATTAAACCACTGGGATGGCAAACTTAATAATGGCCATAAGTCTCTTACCTAGAATTCAATTTAGTACTTAATATCAGTCATACCCGTTTGTAGTACTTATTTCGCACTATTACCTTAAATATTCTGGGGTATTCCGTCTTCCGCATTTACCCCGATGTATGTATAGTCTTCTTATTGCTTTGAATTTGTGATTTTTAGTTATCTTCGTATAATGTTGTCTTAAGCATATTGATCAAAATCGAATTACATTCTAATATTCTAATGTCATCACTGAAAAATTTTACTGTTTTCAGGAGAACATTCAGCTCAGTCTCATTCCAAGCATAAAACTTTAAATCATCTATGTAAAATAAGATGTTTTCATTTGAGATATCTCATAGCTAATTACCGTCTTGTTTCGATGGATGCTACTGCTATTAGGGATATACAACATGGTAAGATAGACAAAGAGCCACCTTGAAATATTGCTCTGTTGATGTTTTTTCACCACACATATAGATACCATTTATATGATTGATGTGAAGCATCGTTTTTCATATCGACACCCATTGTTTGATTAAATAACGGGTGATACCATTTATATGTTTAGAGATCAAGTAATTAGTTACACTATCGTATTACTGACGATAATCTATCCAAGCAGTACTGAGATTATACATTGTATTGAAGTATTTTTCATCATATTAATAAGTAATTGGTCTTTACATCCATAAGAGCCACCCTTGCACACTTTTTGTTCAAAATATAGTATGCCATTTTCGAAGAAGAAATATGTCTGTTATATCAGAATAGATGTTATCAGTTTGTAAGTTATGGAAAAACATGTAATTGATGTGAAGATTTTTTAGAAGATTTCTATCACCTTCTTGGGTAGAAGTAAGATATTTCTTTTGGATGTCCATAGCGGAAATTTAGTAGGATTATTGACCATTTCTTGAAGTTCTTTGTGTAGTTTTTGGGTGTTGTATTTTGATAATAGATCCAAAAGTATGGAATTTTATCTCTTAGAGAAGATTTCTAGTTGAGTGCTTTTTTCAGTGCGTATTCAACATAATCTTCTGTGATTCGTGCTTCTATTTCTTTGATTTATTTTTTCATCTCCACTACGTCTTACGTAATCCCAAACTTCTTTCTTATTTTCATTAGTCTATATGTTGTTCTACAAATGTATAATGTCTTCCATTGTTTGGGTTAGGATTTACTTCAATTTTTAGCTTCCCTATTTCTATGCAAAATTTCTTCTCGTAAGTTTGAATGATATTCTTCTGTCTGTAGAATCATGACATTTTTCCATAGCGTCTGACGCTTAGAGCCTTTAGTTTCATCATTTGCTTTATTTTTCTTTAGCTGATAATACTTTTCATTTCTAATTTTTTTTTCTTTTGGTTCTTCTACTTTTTCTAACCATTTTCTAGTTTCTTCTTCCAGCTCATTGGGTACTGATAATTAAATTCCAAGTTATTCAATTTCAATTTTTTTATTTTTCTTCACCAAAGTAGATCTACGTGCCCTTTGATATTTATTTTTATTGCTGCTATTGCTGATGCACATATTGCTTGCTTGAGACTTATATGTGGGTTTACCTCATCAAGAAATGCTTTGAGTGCTGCATTGTACAGTTTAATTGTTTTGAGGTTATGCTTTGCTGTTTTAATTTTAGAAATTTGTTTAGTTCATCCGTTTTAATATTTTGTGCATAGTTTATACGTTTCATGATCTTTTTCTTGGCTACTTTTATGCTATTTTTTTTTCGTAAAATGATTCAGTTCAATAGAAGTGCCATACATGATAAATGCATCATCCAAAGGATGATGAAGACCTTCTATACATACAAGGTAAAGAAGATGGAACAGCTTTGATTAAAAGTAAAATTGTCATACAAGACAAAAACTATTTGCTTACAATATAAACAACATACGAATGGAGGATACAATTAGTCACATAAGTTTATTATTATTATTATTATTAGTAGTAGTAGTAGTATTAGTAGTAGTAGTAGTAGTAGTAGTAGTAGTAGTAGTAGTAGTAGTAGTAGTAGTATTGTTTCCCTATTTGTTATTTCGCACAACAGTTACTTCCTGTAAATAATATTAGGTTTTGCTCGCCTAACATTAAAGAACCGATATGTCATAGAGGCTACTTAGTTTCACTGAGAAAATGAAAGAAAGAAAGAAAGAAAGAAAGAAAGAAAGAAAGAAATGAAAATAGAAGTTTTTAACGTCTGTTTCTGTGAAATTAAAAATGTGGTCAGTTTCAAATATTTTATTTTTGCACTCTTGCTGATAAATAAATTCACTAATAAAAATGTTAGAAAGACAGATTTTTGGTTAGATTTTTTTCTTTAATTTCGTAACTGAATAATAATCCTATTTTTGCTTCCAGTGTTCAACTTCGTAATGTCTGCAAAAATCGTATTCATGATCTTACGTAAATTTTACTAATTCAGAACAACATTTACTCTTTTGAGAACGAAATCCGCTTTTCACTAACTTAACTACTCCTTTTTTGTTTCAATGCAATCAGTTGATATTTTTGAGTGTCAACTGCAATCGTTATTTTGTTGTAATGGTTAACAAGCGTTCCTCGCTAGATCAATTACGACTAAGTAGTGTGTTCGATACTCACTGGCTGACCCATACTTTCGGCCTTGTACAAGTTTTCCGCTTAAAAGTTCACCATATCGTAAAAAAAACATTCGACCGAGAAAATGCGATGATGGAAGGCAGAAATGTTATATAAGCTGATTGAATGAAAATAGTTTTATTTTGGGGACATTAAAATTAACAATAAATTAAAAATTATTTTCAAATGTGAATCATTTTTATTTTAATCACAACCTAAAAATGATTATTGATAATTCTTTTATTTCTCTTAGGATCGCCTAACTTTAAACTTTAAACGTAAGTCCGAGGAGAAGACACGTCCGTGTCTAATAATCAGTCAGTTAAGTGTCATACGTGATACACGCGTCGGCGATTACAATCTCTCGCGATTTAGGACTGAGTAAACAAAAGATTTCAGCAGTAGGTTGTTTTTTTTTTCGGCGGTAGACGTGTTGCCAACAAAAAATATATAACTCATTATTTCTGCTATTTTGTCCATATCTGTGGGAGGGTGAAAGATTCACACCATGCACGTAAACATATGGAACAAACCTGACTGAAATTCAAACACTCCGACTTTTCATTCCAAGCCGATATCCATTGCACCACAGTGAGGCGCCTATTAATAAACAACATTATCATAATTCATAGACTACATTATCTGAATGACTAATGGCATCCGCGGAACTTCGATATGAAATATAATCAACCTTTGATAAGGGTATCAGCTCCGTAGATGTTCGAGATATTATTTAGACTAATATCCTCATTTGTGGTGTTTTGATTTCTGCAGTTCATTTGATGCGCTGTTTGCCTGTAAAAATTCTTCACTCATTTGCCTGTTAGTAATTTGGCCTTTTATTACAGATCTTTCTTTCAAAATTCAAGTACAAACTCTCAGACTGTTAATTATGTAGCAAATTTCAGAAATAATGAAACCAGATTCGAAGTTGCATCTTTTCTTCTTGGAGGCTAATTTTATCGTGACAGCAAATTAAGTGTTAAACTACAGAAACTCGGAACTTGGAATTATTTACATTACGCATATTATGTTTTTGGTATAGTCCTGCATTTCTCGGTAGCTTACCATATTAGTTGTTTCATTTAATACTAATAATAAAAGAGTACTAAAACTTTATGTGATATCGCTATGTATACATGTTGATTAGAAATTTAGAAAAGACTCAAGTAATGTGCTTCTGCAGAATTTTACTGGGAATATCTTTGAGTAAACCGTACACAAAGGTATTTTTTAAAAAAATGAAAATGAAATGACACTTGTATCATAATAAAGAGGTGTCTGAAATTTCTAGATTACATGATGAGGAAAGACAGCTTCGAAAATCTATAACGCACAGGGAATTTTGAAGTCAGTAGTTACAGAAGAATGCAACTAAATCATAGCTTCGAAAATCAAGTATAAATAGAGATAGGAAAAAATACAAACTGCTCAAAAAACAGGAAACTGTTGAGAAGCATGATTGTCCACGTTCTAAAACGACATTTTGCGTAGAAGTAGAAGAGACGAATAACGTTAGATGTAATCGTTTAATAGCTATAGTACGACACACTAGTTCAGTTTGAAGAGAGAAAAAATTTTGAATGTTTGTTTTTGTCTGTCGTTATGTTTGAGTGTTTTTGTGCGTGTGAAAGTGTGATTAAGACATTGTGTGCTTTTCTTGTTGTATCCCGTAAGTATGAAATCAATTTTAATGACGTTCATCATGGAATGATTTTATAGTCATTAAATAGAAGTTAAATAGTTTATATCAGTTCGGCCCACTTTTATACATTTACATTCCATTCGAACAGAATCGTTAATCTTTTGATCACGAAGCCTTCCAGACGTCTACGGATATTTTGATGAGAAATTACTCGATTTTGCCTACTATCAATATCCAATTAATTCAAAGAATTAAATGATCAAACTAAGCTTGAATTCAATCTATCTGAACTTATTTATAAATTGAACTTTGTCTGTGTGTGTATATGTGTGTGTAAGTCCGTTACCTATAGACTGCGAAACGGCTGAACCGATTTTCTTGAAAATTTACACAGTTGTACTATAAGCGTCTGCGAGTGTTCTAGCTAAGTTTTGTGTGGAGGTATCCCCGATAAATATCGAAAATCGATAATCGAAAAAATCGTGTTATAGAAGGAGTGGTCCGATTTTAATCAAATTTGATACACTCATAGACAAAAACATAAAAAACGATATTCAGAAGTTTCAAGGTTGCAGTTCTTACAATAGTGCAGAGATTTGATAATATACATATATATATAAAAGGCAAGATGTTTGTGTGTGTGTCTGTTTATCTGCCTGTATGTCTGTATTTTTTTCAGCCTTTTATTTCATTTTTGTTTCAGGTTTGGCTCTAAGTAGGTGTAATTGTAGTTCTTAGTCTCAGCCATGATACCATTTACACAGAGGACTTATTTAGACTTCAAAATTCAGTTTACAACGAAAACAACTTATTTTATATCGATAGCAGGAAATCAAAATTTGACTTACATCCATTCATTTTTCTTTCAGTCTACGGTTTCTCTTTAACTGGAAACAACTATTGCTTTTTAGTCTTTCGTGCCAACGTCCAATGAGTCTGAGGACCATGGATTAGTTTTAACGCTTTCATTACACCCGAGCAACGCCGGGCTATACTGCTAGTATATATATAGCCGGTAAATCACTAAAAAGATGAAAGTAATTTAAAATATAACGTTAATATTGCAACAGCTTCTTTAGTAAATAAATTCACGTAAATGAGTAAGGATCAATTTTTCCAAGTGTACATAACATTTTGCCTTTAAAGCACTTGTATACAAATACGCTTATGTACACGCATGTATGGATTTTTTCGTTTACTTAAGGTTATAAAATATACTTACAGATTTATAAGACAGTAAATATTGTGGACATTTTTTTTCTTGTAAACGCTTTTATGGGTGCTAAGTTGGTCATATTTCTTTTTGGTGCTAGTATAGGTAGTTGATAGACTTGGATTAGGTACACGTGGAGGCATTAGTTAAAACACTTAATTTTGTTATGGGATTAGCAATAAAAATTACGGATTAACCTGAAGGTGGGAGCTCAAGTAATGTTTATTAAATTGACCTTGTGCCAAACATAACCAAACTCACCACAATTTATGATTATTAGAAGGTTGAAAGGATATAAGATTTGACATTCAAATAAATAAAATGTATATTAATTTATTACAAGAACAGCATAACATCAAAATGTGGATATGAAATTACAAACAGTTAAAATGTTGTAACAGAAAGTATAGCAGAGCTGACAGAATTAAGAGTCCGCTTGTTTTAGCGAAATTCGATTTGTACAGAAGAAAGTTCATGTTTTTGGTGAGTGTACCAACAGAAGTAGTAATAATGTTTAGTTTCTCTCTTTCTTTTTGCGTGCGGCGTGTAGTGGAAGAGAAAGGAGAGATAAAAAAAAATCAGCACGAGAGGGAAAGTGAAAGTATGTGAATCGTGGTCGCTGGGGCCGACCTGATTATTTTCTTACTATATTGATTTCAGCATGGACTATCTGGTACTTCTCTGCTTGACAGACCGAAATACGTGAAATATGTATCCAACTCTGATCACGTGGTCAGCAAACTTTTTGGGGGGGCGGGAATAATCATTAAAGGTCATCGAAACTTCAATTTGTTGTTTCTGGAAATCGAACTCTTTTCATTTTCACACATGTGAATTTCCAAACAGCGAAGAAAAAAAAAATTAGTGTTTATACTCCCTAGAAACCATATTGATAAACTATGAAAGAAAGAGACGAGCTTACGAGAGAAGAATCTAGTGTAATTAAATCAATCGAAACCGGATGAGGTGAAAAGTCGGACGTATTTCAGTAAGAACGGTCACACGCCTAGCTATGTCTTTCTTTTTCCTATTTTATTATTCTTTGAGACTGCCGCGGTGAGAAGCATAAAGCTTTCAAGAAGGCTGCAGAGATGATGCAAAACCCAAAATCAGCGCCGAAGACCACTATTGATGCATGTAAAATATAATATATATATATATATATATATATATATATATATATATATATAATTATATAGTTATGTATCAATTTTACATTGCGACATGGAAGAATGGATAGATAACTATATAATTATATTATATTAAGCTCTATAATACTCATTATATTGAGCACTGTTTATAATAAAATAAATGCCAGAGTACTCAAAAAAAGAAAAAATGACCTTGAGTCCTCTTCACTTGGAATTATATATATATATATATATATATATATATATATATATATATATATATATATTAACATATCACCTGAAAAGGAACAGTTTTGTTCTGAAACATTGAACATTTTTGTGTAGCGATATTATGCTTTTGTAAACAAAATAACAAAATTACAATATATATATATATATATATATATATATATATATATATATATATATATATATATATATTATTTGCATTCTCATTCCGTGCACGATTCTAACTCCGGAATGATAGTCAGCACCAATAAGTAAGTAAATTTAAGGAAGTAGCGCATATACTAGGCCACAAAAATCTTCTAAGCTGGAAAAGCGTAGAAATTAATAATATATGGGAACCAGTAATACGGATTCCTAGAGAATATCATTAGCTTCTAAGATTGCAATATGAGCTCTAGCAAAAAGTTTTTACAGAGTCATAAAGTTTATATATCCCAACAACCCAACACCGTGGTCCTCAAGGACACATGGCCCAGTAGATTTCGGCGTTGGCTATTTGACCCAAAGAATCGTAAGTTTTATCTGTGGAGAAACATTAACATAGAGAGTTAAGTTAAAGGGAGATAGCTACATGAAATCTGAAATTGACATCGCACATGGAATTAGAATGATATACCCTAGGGATTCAAATAAAACATTTGGTTCAAAATTTCTAGCATCAGAAGAAGGCCGGAGGGTACAACGGCCGAAATGTCGTAAACATGACAATCCACAAATCGGTCGAGTTTCGATCCCGGCCAGAAGCAAGTGGAAATGTCTAGCCACATTGATGAGCTGTGATACAGCGAAACGGGCTTGTGTGTGGTTGACTAATATATATATATATATATATATATATATATATATATATATTGAGACTGAGAGAGAGACAAAACGAATTACTCAATAACACCTGTTAATAAATTCATTGTTTTTGAAGAAAGATTTATTCATAGACTTCCTGTCACTAATGGGTTAAACAATAGCAGGTTCATGCTTTTCTAGCCTTGAGTGGCAACGAATCTTAAAGAAGGAAGTAAATTCCAAGTCATAGGGATGCTTAGAAATGCTGTGGTTGGTTTATTTTCCAGGAACAGATATTGAATGACGGAAGACAACAATGAACAAAGCCGTGGATTGTTTAAAAATATGTTGTCAAATTTGTTTTCGTCAAAGAAAATGCATAGGAATAATAATTCGACATTTCACTAGGCTCAAAATCTTTTTTTTTCAGGTAGAGAAAGAGTAGAGTTTTGTAATCGCTGAAAGGTTTTCACCTTGATGCCGCTGGAGAAGATAGCTGATGAAGCTGCTTCTGACTGGTTCCTGCTGCGGGCTAGACCTACTGCTGATTAGAGGTGCTTCTGACTAATGCTGCTGCCGGATGGATCAGCTGCTGGCTGGATCACCTGCTGACTATATCCGTGGAACGGCTGTCTTGTGCTTGAAAAGATACTACACTTTGGTTCTAGGTATCTTGCTCGCGGATTAATGTTTTCACAAAATGTGAGGTTTTTCTATGCTGAATCGATTTTAAAATAGCCGCTAGACCTGAAAGTTGATGCCTTTCATCAGGTTATCTTTTTTTAATGTAGGAGTGCTAATAGGACACGACGAGTAATCATCAATGGGTTTAATCTCGTTAAATGTTAAACAGAGTGAAGCAGTTCAGGAGTGGGGGGAAAATCTGGGATAAAAAACGATAAAAGAAAAGAAATACAAAGAGAGAAAATAACGTGGAAATAAGAGAAGAGACATGAGGTAGAAGATAGAGAGAGAACGAAATAGAAATAAACTAAAACAAGCGGAAAACACAGAAAAGTTGATAAAAATAGAGCCAGAGAAAAAGAGAAATATAGTAAAAGTGATAGAGAGCGAGACAAAATTAAGTAGAGATAATGCAAGAAAAATATTTAGAGAGAAAGAATAAAATTAAGAAATTGATAGAGAAAGAGAAAAAATATAAAATTATAGAGAATTAAATATAAAAAAAACTGTATAGAGAAAATTGATTGGTTGTATTGTTTTTATGGCATATCAACTCGGCGGATCATTTAATGCCAACTAAATTTTATTTATTTGTTGCTGGTGATACCTTTTCTTTCAACAGTTCATTGTTGTCTTTATACAAGTTTTGTGTCTAGTAATATATTTTTCTTTTTGAGTATCATGATTCATTGGGATTTGTTTTTAAGGGCAGCGTCCCCAAGTCCTACCCTTGTTATTTAACCCATAACTGTAGAGAAGGAACGGATTAAAACCTTTCCCAAGGGTACCAGTGCTTAAGAGAATGTAGGGCATTCAAATGGAATTCGAACTCGGCTCACCGATTTCTTTTTCCGAGCCGATATCCACTGCATGACAACACACATCCATCACTAAAAAGCTTACAGCACCTGGTATTTCCAAGCGGTCACCCATCTAAGTACTGACAAGGTTCAACATTGCTTAACTTTGCTGATCGAGCGAGAACTGGTGTATTCAACGTGATAGACCGTAAGCCCCTAGAGAAAATTGGAGTAAGAAATAAAAAGCAACAAGAGAATAAAACAACTAAAAACGACAAAAAAAAACTTAAAACAAAACAGACTTATCTCCCTCAACATGCATTTATTTTGAATAGATTGCCCTACAGTTGGATCATTCGTTTCCCCTGCCCTTGTGAAAGCTTAATAAATTGATTTGTTTAAAATCACTTTTCCATTCTTAGTTTGTTGTTTCTGCGTTGGAAATGTGGTAACGTTCTCGTCGCAAATGGAACAGCTAATATATTGCTTCCTTGCATGTCGTATTCAAGTTTGGACATTACTGACGACTTTCTGGTCAAACTTCCTATGAAAGTCGATTGATTGACGGTGGCACGTCGCAGACCGAAATAAACTAGCATGCGCATTGTTCGCTAAAAGGAAGCCAAATAACAGACAACTAAGAACGCTGAGTCTCTTCAATGATTTATCTCGCTGTTTAAAGCGAGTAAAAGACAGACAGAGCTCAGAGATGTAATACAGAAATTTAAGAAAAAACACGAAACGCTAAATATATGAAATAAGTCCTTTTGTTTTTGTTGAAAAGAAAATACAGAATTTTAATTCTAGTTATTATTTTTTTTTATTCGTCTGATGTAATAGTTGCTGACATGCTAGATTATTTCTAGTATAGAGTTAGGTCAAAATATTTGCAGCCATCTTATGAGCGATTAACACCACGAGACTGGAAAATTCAAAGCATCATTAAAAAAGATTAAATGTAATTATTATCTGAACGAGCGTCGTATTTTTTTGTGGTTCTGATCAGATCATTGCAAGACGAATTTCACCAATCATTTTCCATAATTATCACAAACATTGAATTAAAATAAAATCTATTTTATCACTGGCCTTTTATACATGAAATATTCTGTTTTTACTTCATCTGATGTTTTTTTTTATCATTTTACCCCAGCAAACCAGGGCTTTTGCTAATGCGCTTGAGCTACAAGGAGAGAAAGACAGGGGACAGGTAGTGTCGAAGGAAGAATTAAGGATGGGTGATATTCAAGGACATGGCAAATGACGTGGCATTTGAAATTTTAAAGGTTTTATTGGCATTGCCAAAAACGTATTTCAAAATGTGAGCAGAGTATTGAAAACGCAAATATTTTGTTGGAGACCAACAAATATTTTAAATATAATCGTGTCGCCCCAAGCAAGCTATTTTACTGCTACTGTTTATCGGGGGGATACGTAGGAGATAAGTTATGAGAAAGAGTGACAGGTTACAGGGGGTTTCAGGAAGAGAGGAGCAGACGGATGAGAATACTTATGAGAGGGGAGTGGACGAAGAAAAGGGCATAAGAGAGAAAGAGAGAGAGGATGCAAGTTAGTGAGATAGGAGATGACTAATGACTTTACATTTGAATTCTTGAAGATTGTAGCTGTCGGAAAAGCAAGTAAATGGAAGGGAATTCCATAGGCGGATAGTGCGAGAGAAGAAGATGCAGAGTAGAATTTGCTTTTACAATTTATTGGTTTAACAGTAAAAAGGTCGGACCTAGTTGCTAATCTTGTGGCTCGAGCAAATTCAGATAAGAGGTTTACCATTAATATAAGTTTATCCGAGCAGAAGCCATAAAAGTATTTGTACTGGACAGTTATGTGTTATCTGTTCTCCTATATGGCAGTGAATGCTGGGAGATCTCATTAAACAAAAAGGAGATACTCGAAGCAATAAATATATAGCCCTACAGAAGCATGCTGGGGATACCGGGGAATGGAGAGAATGCAAACAGAAAATTATACTGGGCATCAGGAAGAGGCACCTGAGATTTTGTGACACGTAATGAGAGAGGAAGGCTTGAAAAACCTAATACTCACAGGATAGATAGAAGAACAAAGGAACAAGAGATCATTTTACCGCAATCAAAATGGGGCTTTTACTAGTGCGCCTGGGCTACAGGGAGAGAACAACAAGGGACAGGTAGTGTCGAAGAAAGAATTAAAGATGAGTGAGATTCAAGGATATGGCAAATGACGTTGCATTTAAATTTGAAAGTTTTTATTGGCAGTCTCAAAGACGCATTTCAATGGCTGAGCGAATATTGAGATACAAGAATATTTTGTTGGGGACAAAGAAATAGAACTGGACATATGTTATCTGTCCTCCTATATGATAAAGGACAGATTCGAAGCAATGAAAATTTAGTCCTACAGAATCATACTGGGGATACCGTGGAATGAACACGTGAACAACGGCAACGTTTTGGAGAGAATGCAAACAGAAAATGATACTCGGCATCAAGAAGAGGCAGCTGAGGTTTTTGTAAGACGTTATGAGAGAGGAAGGTTTGAAGAAGCTAAAACTCACAGGATAGATTAAAGGAAAGAGGGACAGGAGAAAGGAGCGCGAGACATACTCGATGGGCTTCATTAAGTTGATAATGGAGCGGGGTTTTGCAGATATATGAAAAGGAAGATATTAAAAGCGACAATAAACACGAAATGCGAAAAAATAAATTATTAGCATAGAAGAGGTAGTTATACTTAACTATTTCAACAACAAAATGATGGGACCTATATGCCAATCTAGTAGCATGCGTAAATTCAGTTGGTCGGGATACCATTAAAAAATTCTTCTTGGAGATACCAAGTCAGGATCAATTTCGTTGCAGATCATTCGTTAGAATATGTCTAGAACCTCGAAGTGAATAGCAGGACCACCCAACTTGATATGACAACAGTAATTAATGCAGGGACGATTGCTCGATTTATAAGTGAACAAGATGAAATCTGACGGGAAATAATTCTAGCCCGACACAGTCATCCAACAGTAGGTGCATCTCTAGATTAGATGTCGTTCCCCTACATTTCTGTTGATAGAGGGAGGCTAAGAAGGCTCATTGTGTTGCTCACCAGGGGACTAGCGTTATTCATTCTGATAGCAGGTTAAAAAGTGTCTGTATGGTGGTTAAAAAAGAGCAGTTTTTTTTTAAGTATTAAAATAAACGAAACATTTCCTACTCCAGTCCATCGCAGAATGGAGGTTCTTTTAAAGCACAGAAGCTAGAGTTACTTTGTCAAAATTGTCTGATTTAATATTGAACTGGGAGTAAAGGTTGTTGTCATCTGAATAAATGCCTATTTGGAAACTGATTACAGGAATTTCATGAATAAAGGTCAGAAACAGTGTTGTACTTTGGATAAAGCATTTGTGTTTGACGAAATCATTCCTTCTTGTGTGTGAAAATCTAAAATGGAGAACATTTCTTTAGTTCATATCACCAACAGTTCTCAGTTCTGTCAATTGGCAGCCTTGTTTACTTAGAAAGACATGCATGGTATACAAGAGTTAACGTGTAAGAAGGAAAAGTCGGCAACCGGAGTTCAAATATCCTTCAAGTTCAGTATTTACATGGACTTCTTCTTAATGCATCATCTATTAACCACTTGACACTAGTTCTTTCTCCACCCCGTATATCCTTTCCTTTCTCTCCACTTTTGAAACTGTCATCACACTTGTATTCCCATCCTTCTATTGCTGCAATTCTAACTGGTTCGTCTTCCTCTTCACTATCTTCTAATTAATATTTGTATACTTATGTAGAGCCTGTACATCAGTGGCATTATTGCCTTGCTCGGGGTGATACGATTAAAAAAAAACTTGATTTTTGCAATTAATGTTCTGCCTCCTTTTCATTTACTAACCTGTCTAAAATATCTGTTGTGGCTTTTCTATAATTGGAATCAATACAGTGTCGTCTTTTTATCATATTTTGTTAGGATTGTGGCCACCGATAAATTGTCAGGAAATTAGTTGTCTTACAATGGCCTTGTGGTAAAGGATAAAGTGAGCATGCGTGATGTCACCTGACTTACAATCCTTTCTATTTTCGCGCGCTTATTCCATTCAGTTTACATCAGCTTCTAGGCGGCTTGATACCAGTATACGTTCTGGATTGTTCTTACAGCTTTGCGAGATAAATCATGGGATTCCTCTTTATTTGACGTATCCCATCACGGCGTGGGTAACAATAGATATCATAGATACCTCGTGCTTTGTTTGCTCTTAATACATTTTGACTTTTTGGTGATTACTCCCAGACCTTTTTCAGCCATTCATATAATTATGCTCATTAAGTATATTATACCTTGTTTTTCTCTGTCCCTCTTGCCTTCAATCTTCGCTGTGGGAATCAGATTTTCCAAATTCTCTTTCCTCATCATGTGTTCTACAAATTTCAGCGGTTTATTTATGAAGTTAACTATACGGTACTATTTATATTTATTTTCTTTTGGCTTCTTCATTACTCACACATTCTGTCGATTGTATTTTCAGCAACTTTTTATAGCTACATCTCTGTTGCTTGAAATCTTTTTTTCATCTTTGAAGAGAATGACCAACATTTATTTCTATACAGAGAACAGTAGTCTTTTCTTTATTTGCTTTTTGATTTAATAACTGCATCTACTACAAGAAAAAATAAGTCACTGTATGATGCCAGAAAGTTTTCCTGCACATCTACAAATATAGTCTTCGTCTTTGCATTGAAAACTACTGTTATATCTGCTCTGGTACTTTTGCTAAAATCCCAAAGAAGTATCTACAAATTAATCTGTCCTACGTTGGCATCTTGATTTAATTCACTTTCTCGGTGACTTGGCGTGGCTTCACTCAGTTTCTTCTACAAATATTTCCATGGTAACTGCTCCGACTAGTTATTTTTCCCTGGTTTCCCGACTACATTCATTTAAACGTGCTACTATATTGGCGTTGAGGTCTCACCTGTTTAGTGATTAATTAGTTAAATGCAACCTTCACTTCTACTCTAACAGTTTTTTTAATCGCACGTTCCGCCTTTGGGACGCCCTTCCCTTTACAAATGCCCGGGAAACTACAATCTTCAAATGTCTAAATGCACCATCAATCGGCATTTTCCATTTTCTTGAATCCTGTTTATTTTTTGTCTTTTTCTCAATACACCCCTATACTCACTCATTTCACTTCTCGTGCCTACCTCTGCGGACGAGTGTTATTCCCGACTTCCCTGAGAAAAAATAGTAAAGTAATTATTATTTGAACGTTAATCGACAGTTCATTAGATTAGGTGATGTTCGTAGCAAGTTAAACTATTCCGTGGGAATCGCTGTTTTATTATAAAGTGGGAATATAGTCAAATATACAAAGCAAGTGTAGAAAATCATTAAGTTGTAGTAGATACTTTAATACATGACTTTCAAGTAGTTATTGAATGTCCGAGAGATAATTACAATAGATTTTCGTCCATGACCCGGTTTTCAATTGCACTATGGTTACTTTTTCATGAGTTTACCTCTGGAGAATAGCGGCCAGATGTGAGGATCCTTTCGTAAGGACGGATGTAATCTTATCACGTTTTTTTCCAAGATTTGTCATTTAAATTGTTCAGACGAAAGTTTTATGAAAACCTCGGGCTTTATGCTAGCGCGACATCACATACCCCATCGAATTAACCTGGGAGAACAACATCTATACGAATGGGGACTAGAAAAAGTGGCCCAACCATCTCCCCATCCTAAGTTCTGAGGTACAATGACTATAGACACTTGTTATGATTTTGTGTTTTTTCTCTTATGTTGGTTGCCAGCCAGATAAAACTATACTAGCAAGCTCTAAAATATTAAACCATCGCAGGCTGAAACAGAAGAATTTATAACATTTCCATGAATATTTGTAAGTAATTGGCTGTAAAGAACTCGAACGGAATTAGAACTCAACATTCAGATTTAACTTTCCTGTTCGCTATGAGTTCTATCATGTTCACGCATTGCATACTCCTGATTTACATTGGGAAAAAAGCGAAGTCGGTTGAATACTCTTCTGGAAGCTATCATCGCAAGGAAGTGTTGTCATCAAAGTGACTAACAATTCCAATCTACTTTTATTTTTAAACAAGTGATCCTTCTCTTGAATATGCGTTGTGGTGTGGAACGAAAAGACGACAAGCCGATTTCAAATTCCAGTAGATTTATTCATTTAAGCGAAATACCCTTAAAAATAGGGGAGCCGAGTTCGAATTCCAGCTGAATTCATTGCATTCATTTACGCGCAAATACCCTTGGGCAAGGTATTAATCCGACTATTCCTTCCAGTTATGGGTTAAATAACAGGACAGATTGGGTTCTATAGCCTTGGTCGGCAACCAGTCTACCACAGAAAGCAATGGTAACCTACTGCGGGATAATCTTATGCCCAGTCAGTCATGTCTCTGTCGAGACATGATCGCCCAAGCGTGTATCACGTATGGCACGCAACTGACTGACTGACCCTTAAAAATGTAGAAATTCAGCTTTTCTCTCCCACGCAAACTATGAATTGAACAAGAGAACAGACTAGTTCCTATAATCTTAGTTGACAACTAGCCTATCGCAGGGAGAAAGATAACCAACTGCGAGAAAATATTCTGCCTAAACAGTCATCCTCCAAGCGTGTATCGTATATGACACCCAAATGACTGACTAATCGTTTTCGTAGACTCCTAACCAAGTTTAAGGAGTTCTACCTACTCATGTCTGAAAAGGTAATGAATTATACAAGGCAGGAGTATTTACACGCTGAGATATTTTAATATTAACGCATACGAACAACTGCTCTGTGGGAATGACTCCTAAGACGATTTTTCTCCGATCATTTGTGTCTTAATCTGTTGGAGACTAGTGTTAAAGATTAACATTCTCCTTAGCTTAACACACTACCTCGAATGGCCTCGAGCCTTGTACGGTGAACTTTACGGTAAGTAGCATCTCGTGTATATGTAGCAGTCATTCATCATCTCAACCAGTGGTGTGTAGGTCAGCAAGTTTCATCATCATCATCATCATCATCATCATAATAATAATAAGCAGTGGTGTGTAGGGCAGCAGGTTTTTGTTACTGTTTCCATAACAAACTGTTTTTGTATGGGGCAGGGTTGTTAGCCCTACCCCCAAACGGGAAGACTGGTTGACCATTCTTAGTCCTTACGTTTACGGCTCCTGGTATTCCCAAACAGTAACCCATCTAAGTACTGACCAGGATCGATGTTGCTTAACTTCGGCGATCGGACTTGAACCGAAGTATTCAACACGATATGGCCATATCAGTATACAGGCTGCAAAATAATGGAATGCTAAAAAACATATTAGAAACAGGAAGCGGAAATAGTGCACCAAACTTTTCATTTACCTTAAGTAAATTTACGACCGCATCAGTTCTTTAACACCGGTTCTCGTACGATCAACGAAGTTAAACAACGTTCATTTTAGTCAGTATCTAGATGGGTGACCGCTTGGGAACACCAGGTGCTGTAAAGTTGGATTTGCGAGTGGAGAGGAGAATAATGGCTAGCAATTGTTAATCGAAAAAGTTAAATTCTAATTCCCGTTGGGTTTTTATATTCACTTGCCCACAAATAAACTTAACAAAGGTATAAATACACCTTTACAGCTAAGGTTTAATAAGTTATATTTTATCTCTAAACCATTCTTTTCTCAAAACTTAATATAATTTTTTTGTCTTTAAACAACCAGAAACGAGTTAATGAATCGTAGAAAATGAATAAATCATTATTACACTTAGTATATAGACATTTATAACTATTTGTGTGTTAGACTTTTTAAAAGAATTATAAAGAAATATATAATGATGATACTGTAAAACAATTTCGAACATAAAATATCCTGCGGAAGCAAAAAGGGATAATGTATTTAAAGGAAACCCTCTATGAAAATCACATTTCAAAGAATCAAAAAAATAAATTTTCTCAAAATAGCCACTAAGCAGAATCATCCATGAAAATATAGTTGCCGTTGCTGTGATATTTACTGAACGGGTTCAGCTGATGATAAACACTGGGATTAATATTTATTTTTACCTCCGCAGAATTCTATTTACTTATTTTTTAATCATTTCACCTGAACCAAGGAATTCTACTGCCACTGTTGTGCAGAGGGTTACATAAGGGAAAGTGATGAGAGGTGTTTATTATAGGAAATGTCAGTAGGAGTGTAAAGACGGATGAGAATACCGAAAATGGGGGGTGGAGTAGATACAGAAAAGAGCTTGAGAGAACGGATGCAAATTAATGAAATTAGAGATATCTACTGACCTTCTGGAGATTTTAGCTGTCGGGGAATCAAGAGGCGGGAAGTGCGTGAAAAGATGTTAAAGTAGAAATTGCGGTTACATTTTATCGGTTTCACTGTAAAAGGGTTGAACCTAGTTACTAATCTAGTAGCTCGTGTAAATTCATACATGGGATACACCAGTGATCTACGTTCAACAGAGTAGAACCTGTGAAAGTATTTGTAGAAGAAGCACAGGGAAGACACCTCATGCCGGTGAGAGAGCGACTGTAGCCGAGCTGCCAAGTCGGTATCGATCACATTACAGATTCTCCGCTGGATTTTGTCAAGAACCCCGAGATGAATAGCAGGGGCACACGACCAGATGTGGCAGCAGTATTCAATACACGGGCGGATGGTAAATTTATATATGTGCAGGATGGAGTCAGGCGGGAAAAACTTCCTGGTCCTACACAGTTAATCGACCTTCTTAGCAGCGGATTTAGCAATGGATTTGATGTAGTCATTTCCACTTGAAGTCCACTGAGAGTGTGAGGCCAAGGAAGCGTAGTGTTTTACTCTCAGGGAGTCTAGCCTGTTCCATAGGGGGTAGGAGCGATTGTCTATGATGGTTAATAAATAGTAGCTTTGTTTTGGAAGCATTAAAATTTACGAGCCATTTCTTAGCTTAGTCCACCACGGGCTGGAGTTCCATCTCAAGCACGGCAGCGAGGTTCACTTTGTCAACCTCAGCAGATTTTTGATCGAGGAAAGAGTAAACTGCGGTTTCCTCTGCGTATATGTCTACTTGGGATCTTGTTACATTGGGGAGATCGTTAATGTAGATCAGAAAAAGCACAGGACCTAGAATAGAGCCTTGAGGGACACCCGCGTTTGTATGGTAGTTTTAAGAGGCATGTCCGTTCAATACTACCTTCATTGTGGCATTTGATAGGAATGACTGGATTCGGTCTAAAAAATTGACCAGTTATACCATAGCTGCGCACCTTTCGTAGGAGACCAGCATTCCAGAATCTGTCAAACGCTTTGGAAATGTCCAGAGCAACAGTTCGAGCTTCGCCATTTTGATGTAAAATAAATGGGTGCATTGTAAAAGCAACAAGAAAAATTTACTGAGGTTTATAAGATGCAATTGCAGAAACAGATAGATGATGAAAGTATTCTTTTTAATTTCAATGAATTTATTGTGAAAAATTAAAAAATAATTTATTTTGCTTATATTTCTGTGATGAGATATGTACACTGTTTACATTATTTGGACTATTGTCCTCATCTTTGTTGCTATTTGTACGACGTTTCGGCCGCTGTACGCTCGAGCCTTTTTCAGGTTCTAGGAATTTTGAACCGAATCCTTTATTACGATCGCTGGGGTATATTATTTTCATACTTTGTGCAAAGTCTCTTTTAGTAGTCATGAGTTATCTCCTTCTAACCCGACTCTCTATGTTACATGTTCACCATGACTGTAGTTTAGTATTGAACATTTATGTCATGCTACTGGTGCCAATCAAGGCCTATATTCGATATTAAGGACAACAACAACTGAATTTCTGGCACTTATAAACCTAATGTTCAGAAACTATTTTGTTCATATTGCAATTTTGGATGTTAATGGTTGTCTCTAGTATTTTTACCATATTGCAAGTTTTGACACTAATGGTTTTCTCTGGCACTCTGTATTACTAGTTCCGATAGTGTATTCATATCTATGTTTGGTCGGCCTAGAAATATTTGTAGCCCGCATATGTACTGATTCCTTAAGGTTGCGTAGATTCCACTAGCGTTCCCTATATGTTATTTCAACTTCACCCAACAGCGAGCGATGATCCCCTTTCTCCCTATATATGTGGTCAACTACGCTTGATTTTTCCATCTCTGCTCGTGTTATGGTCTTGTGATGTTCTTGTAGCCTTCCCTTAAGGGGGCGACCTGTTTTTTCTTTAGATTTCTTTCCACACTTACATGGAATGGCGTACATACAGTCTTTGTTCCTGTCCTCCTCTGTTTGGGGTCTTATTCGTGAGGGGTATTTGCGAAGTGTAGAACTACTTCTGAAAATAGTCCTCATGTTATATGGAACACAGATCGTTTGTATGTTCTCCGATAACCACTTCCCATAAGATAAACAGATCGAGGTTCTTTTCTGAGAGTTGTTATCCTCCGTTCCATGTTTGTTGGAGACACCATGAATAATTGTTACGTTGTAGGTTACTGCTTATACTGACCATTTCCTCTTCGTATGTCTCTGAGTTGCTGCTTATGATTTTGCTCGAGGTTGCAAGCAGAGGACGATCCTTTCGTTCACATTCTATGGATGGTAGGAATTGAAGTTCTGGTATTATCCGGTGAATGTTAGTTTGCGGGGTACAGATGTCTTGAACCTACTTCTGTTCGAGTTATTAGCACATCCAGGACTGTCAATTTGTTGTCAATCTCTTTTTCCATAGTGAACTGTATCGATGATCTTTTTGAGTTCACATGATCTAGTAAAGCCTGGACCTCCTCCTGGACTAGTCAGAGTATGAAGATTTCATCAACGTAACTCAGCCATAAAGTTGGCTTTAGAGCTGTGGATTCTAATTCCATCTCTTCAAAGTATTCTATGCATACATTAACCAGTAATGGTGATAATGGCGAGCCAGTTTCTAAGACTTTATTTGTCGACATGCCTGATCCCAATCCGTAGTGTGTTACTTGTATGCAAACTGCCAGCATCTCTGTCAGGTTATGTAGTGGAATATTGGTATGTACTCCTAGGGATGGGTCTGAGGCCAGTCTAACCCTCACTAGCAATAATGCCTCCACCGTGGTTACCTTGGTGAACAGACTCACCACATCCAGGTTCACTATATGGTTGCATTGAATGGGAGCATCTTTCATAAGTTTGCACAAGGAGTGAAAATGATATGCCCTAGTGATCGTAGTAAAAGATTTGGTTAGAAATTTCTAGCACCTGAAGAAGGCCAGATAGTAAAACGGCCGAAACGTCGTACCAAGGTCGAAAGTGATAAGAACAATAGTCCGAATGATGTACATACGAGGGTCATTCAATAAATAAGGTGAATTTTTCTGAGGTGAATTTTTCTAATACAGATAGAAGCTTACTATTTATTCAAAGTAGATTCCCAGCAGTGTCACACACTTCTCCCATCTATGCACAAGCTTTCGTATTCCCTCAGAGTAAAAATCTTTGGACTGATGTCTCAGCCAATCGCTCACAGCCCTTTTGACTTTATCGTCACTTTCAAACTTGTAGACGTTTTTGGCTGAAACATGTGGCACCAAACACAGTTGACATTCTGCTTTGTTTTTTGCTTTTTTTCTGCACCCTTCAGCAACCAAATCTTGATAACTGACCTCTGTTCAATTCTGGAGCATGCTTCTTGGTTGGCCATCTTTGTTAATCTCCCTAACTCTCAAAGACTTTTCAATCTCCAAAAAAAAAAATAAAATAAATAGATTCCTCTGAAAAATAAAATTTAAAAAATGTAAGCCTCTATTTGTATTAGAAGTCCTTATACTGAAATTTTTACTTTACTAATTGAATGACCCTAGTATAATTAATTTTAGATAGAATTTTCTGCATTTATTCTTCAATGGTCAGTATCATGGATCTCCACAAATATATATCTTTTTGTAAAGACTTTTTGTTTTTTTGCTATATATTCCGAGCCCTAATTTGCCTGCCATTTATAAAAGGTCTTTAGGTAGGTTATGCGCTGTTTCCTCTGTCCCTCTTGCCGTATAAAATCCCTCATTATGTGCTTTGAAAAGTTCTCCCCCTCTTTTTCTGATGCTAAGTACAAATATCTCTTTTAATTTTTCCTCAAAAACTTTGTCATTACTACGGTGTACAGTTCATGGTTTTCTCAAAATACTTTCGTCTGTTGCCTCACGTCTCTTCTGCATATGTATTGAGTTGCTTCTGCATTCACTGCCATATAGGAGTAACTATATTAATTATATAAAATTAAGATTAATGATTGTCTGTATCGTTATTTATTAATTGAAGGGTCATTTTAAGTTCCACAACACTTTTCGAATCCACGAAGTGCCAAATCAGCTTTTAGGTGTAAAAGAAGAAAATTTTATGGAATTTACCGTTTTTGCAAAGAAGAGCTTTTCGATTTCCTTAATTTGACACAGTTTGATATAGTTTCGTTTATCTTTATTTTGTTTGCGAATTCACAGATACCATTCTATTAGTGTGGCTGCTACCGAAGGCTAAAGAGAAAATTCAATTTAACTCGTACATCCTACAAACACAAAATGTATTGCTGTCATTCTCAGTGATATGGTATAATGAATATATAGACTAAAAAAGATTAACTGTTGCCTTTCTCACTGACAGAGTACAATTAATACATACTCTGTAACAGATGTATTGTTTTTCATTGACATATAATGTATTTATAGAATGTTATAGATTATTGCTGTTTTTCTAACGTCATAGACTTTAATAATTGTACGTTTTTATTTCCCATTGACATAGTATAATGAATATATAGACTTTAATAGATGTTTTGCTGCCTTTCTACATAACATAGTATGATGGATATAGGGACTGTAAAATATATTACTGCCTTCCATAATGATATAGTATAATGAATATATTGACTGTAATAGATGCATAGCTTCCTATTCGAATGGCATTTTATAATGGATATATAGACTGTAATATACAGGGGTGTGCACTACAATCCGGAAAAACATATACTGAAAAAAATTGTGTTTATTCAGAATGACAAGTATATACTGGACAAATTGTTTTATAACATTGTTGTCTGATCGCTCCTCTACAATATTATTAAATCCAGTGCTCTCCAGCTTCAATCCCAACCTTCACACGAGGCCGTTACCTCCTACAGGCGTTGGTCACCTGCTCTCTGGACAAGTTGGCAACGTCTTCAATTATGGTAGTCCCCATGAAGTTGACAGTATTGTATGCACGTTTGTTGGACTTTCTCTCAAGTACACCCCATTGGTCATAGTCACAAATAATCAGGTCTGGGCTACTAGGGGGTCAGAATTCTTTTGACCCGAACATGTCCATACGATCGTCACACAAAGTCTGGACCAAATTAGACACATGAGGAGGAGCTATGGCTTTCTTGAAGCTATCTGATGAGTCCATGGCTTCACAACATCTTTCATGACATCCAGTTAGACATCTTTAAACCTTAAGTACCAGATTCTGTCGCAGGAATTCTTTGTTCTTCGAGCAAACCTCGAATCGCTCCTGTGAATATACCTGAGGAATCTAGGATTCACCCCCGATCTCACCAGACTTTTTGAAGGTCTTGACAATGGCGTACATAATCGATTTTGGAAGTGAAGAAAAAAACAACAATCTCTTTGTGAGTGCAGACACAACGTAGAGCTACAATAATTAAAGTACAGCTGCACGAGTTCACTAGATATTTTGCATAATTTGTTCGTAATTCAACATATTGATTTGAAACAAGAAAAAAGAAATTATATAAAAAAACGCAATTCCTAACGTTTGAAAAACATTTTTTACTACGGAAAAACGTTTATTTAAGCTTATACCTTAGTTTTAATTTCATATTTTTAATAAACAAAACACTATTCAGTATTTGGAAAGGAATTTAAATTGATAGGAAGAAGTTTGCGTTTCAAAATTACTAAAAACGATTAATTCTAGCGGTAATTTTGGAAATTTAAAAAGAAATTCAAATATCTTTATTAAAAATTTTTGAAAAGTAAAATATTCTCTTCTGAAACTTATTTTAAGGAATATGAGCTTATTTAAAGTTAAATTAATCTTATTTGCAACATGTATCTTTTAAGTTTAAAATATGACAGAAATGCATTTTTGACACAACGTTAGCTTGTTATTTATAATGAAAGCTTTTAACCAGCTCCGTGACAGCTCAATGACATAGATTTTTATCTAATGCTGTTCTACAGGGCTTTAACCTTAAAAACTGAGAAATATAAAGCGAACGCCTATTAAGTATTCGATAATCATTCAAAATTAAGTCAGTGTTCTCCGTAATCTACTATTTCATTGAATCTTACAGCTTTTTGGTTCTAAATTTACCATAGTTGTCGCCGTTTATTCTTTTTTTCCCTTCTTTTGAGCTTGTCTTGTAATTTTGACAGTATTCATAACATGCAGCATATTTTTAATGGTTGCCAGATTGTAATAAACATTTATCAGTAAATATAGTTTTACTGAATAACAATATTTTCTAAGAGGTCAGTCAGTTAAATGCTATACGTCATACACGCTTGGGCAATCATGTCTCGAAAGAGACATGACTGACTGGGCAGAATTTTATCCCGTAGTAGGTTGCCATTGCTTCCTACGATTGACTGGTTGCCGACCAAGGCTATAGAACCCAATCTGTCCTGTTATTTAACCCATAACTTAAGGAAGAGACGGATTATTACCTTTCCCAAGAGTATTTGCGTGTAAGTGAATAATTTTAAAATATTTAAAATGATTCTATTTTTCTAATTAAAATATTTCAAAAATGAAAAAAAATATTGTATCGAAATAATATTTTCTTGAGACAGTATTTTACTTAATATATATTATTCATAAAAGCAATTAATTTTTTTTTCATTAAATGGTACCTTTATTTATTGCATTTTTCATTTCTTGTATTCAGATTAGATTTTCAGTAAGACTGAGGCCGATTTCTTAAAAGAAAATCGATGGTTTAAATTCACAAATGAATTTTCTTTTAACTAATATAGTTGCTAAACAAATGGAGTAAAATGGATAAACACATGTAAAATTCTTGCCAAGATCTAAGTCATTTCTAAAATAATTTCATTTGTGAATAAATCATTAAAGTTTCATTAAAATCAATAAGCATTTTCCTTTGCAAGAATTTCAAACTTTTCACTCACCGCATAAAAACCTCAAAAATTTACTATACTAACTCATGTTACATCCGATACAAGAAAAACAAAATTACTTCAAAGCTATGAATGTTCTAAAAAGATTAAATAATTGAATTAAATATCAAAAATATGTTTCCTCTTAATAATAACGTAAAGATTTTTAAGATACAATTTTGTTTCAATTAAGTTTAAATACTATTTTCATCACGGTATGTAGCTTTTTATTGATTTTGTGGAAGTACATACTTTGAACATTCTTTAGACATTTAAGAAATTATTTTTTAGCTTCTTCTTTGGTATGGCAATAAACTTCATCCATCAGCAAGACCTCTTATTTGTAGGAGTGTAGAGTCACGTCTTAAATGCTGTTGTAACGAAATCCACGTTGAGAAGGCCGGTCAAGCTATTGGGGGTTGGTAATCCTTATTTGGTTCGGCCTTGTGTCAGACTTAACTGAACTCCCTACAGCTTACACGTTTTATCCAGAATTACCATCATCAGAATTATCAGAAGGTTTTCGTTCGAAGGTTGGTTGTCCGCAGGATGGAATGTGTGTAATAGTGTAAAAATAAAACATATATCGTTCATGTTAAAATAGAAATTTATTAAAAGGAAAACCCAACTAATTTGTAGGAGTTAATATGCAATTAGAAACATTATTAAGAGGTTAAGTGTAGAGTTCGTACAAAATGTTCGTAGTTGTAATTGTTGACAGAGATATAGAGAAAGAAAAGAGGACAATATCCGAGTCACTTGAAGTTGAAGTTACGTTTTTGATGTTTCTTCTCGCGGCTCCCATCTGACTCTCCATGTGATTGTCGCTGACCGGGGCCTTGTATAGCATTCAGATTTTTGCACTTGCTCGCGAAGTTCCCATGTCTTGAAAGTCGCTCTCATTGGTCAAAATCATTTTAAAACCTATATGCGAAATATGGTTTTGACTTTTTCTTTAAGCAGATGCTCAATCCTTTTTGTGGGGGAAAAACCAGGATTCCACACGTCGTTGTGAATTTTTTTAAAAGTGAAGAAGGTTGATTTTAATTAATTTCTTATCCGCTACAGTTGTATTGCTTGTTAAAGTCCTTGTTATGGGCCAATAGTTAACTTTTAAACTGAGGTTAAAATCCGAAAATATAAAAACAGATTAGAATAAAATTGCTATTAATAAATTCTTGATGGAAAAATACCAAAAATACAATTTAAAAAAAAAAAAACTTTACCAAAACTCACAAAATAATATTGCAGAATTAAATGACCCACGTGTATTTGATATGCCTTTAAACAAATGAAACCAAACATTTGTAGCAGGAAAAGACATTTCATGTCTTAGCACAATTTTGCGATGATTAAATATGCATAAGCGAAATTTCTGCTAATTAACTGAATTATAAGGCATAAATATTTTTTTTAAAATAATGATATTTAACTGCCCAATGTCGTAAATGAATTTCTAATGACTTAAGTATAGAAAAGGAGTAAAAAATAAAATTAAAATAAGCTTCATAAACTCAGTAAGTGAAGTGCAATACGTGATAAATGCTTGGGCGCTTATGTCTCCTTTTCCCGCAGTTGGCTGTCATTACTTGCTGCGGTAGACTGCTTGCCAATCAAGGCTGTAGAACCTAATCTGCCCTGACATTACCCCATAACTGGTGCGAAGAAAGACGCATTAATACCTTTCGCAAGTGCATTAGTGCGTAATTGAGTGCAACGTATTCAACTGGAATTCGAACTCGGTTCTCTGATTTCTCGTTCCAAGCTTATATACACTGTACGAAAACGCACATCATAAATTAGTCTCCGCAAAATGAAAATGGAATTCATTTAGAAAACCTTACGAAAATCGTTTTATGTAACCTGTAATGTATATGTAATTACCTTTCTATCTGCATTCTTGTGAATAAATCCATTTGAAATCTGCATCGATAACAATTACTACAATATTCCAAGTACAGTTATGAAAACTGGATTTTCATTACTTGCAATGTAAAGAAACAGTTTAATTTTTTTTTTATCGTTTCGAACTAAGTAAGGTGATATTGTCACTAAGACGCTAAGGTATACTTGGATAGAAAGAGAATATGATATTTCAGCAAGGAGAAAGTACAATAAAACTAAAAGACAAACGATGGTGATTGGCGTTGCATTCAAATATGTAGTGAGCAAAAATTCTAAATGAAAAAATCAAATTTGCTTGAAATGTGCATAAAAGGATTGTTTTTTGTTTTTTCTAACAAAATGTTAGAAAAAAAACATTCCTTTTATGCACCTTTTTTGCGAGCAAACGCAAAGTTTTTTTGTCGTCCAATGAAAAGCCCAAAATTATATCCGGGTGTGAATTCCTAAATGACCTGTTTGGAGCCCCAGAAAACGAAATAAAAAGACGAGATAAGGAGGGTCGCAATGAGAAAATGCTATCATAATTAACACGTCCCACGACAAACGTCAATAGATCGTATTATTATTGCCTCTCTCGTTCTTTCTCACCTCCTTCTCCATCGTTCACCATTCTACTTGATAACCGGCCGGTACCCGAAAGACTGACCAAATACTTCAATGACACTCCTACCAAACAAACATTCACATATACATATATACATAAGCATAAACTCTTTCCAACAAATTACTACAACGAACATTTTAAGGATCTTGTAACAACCAAAAGAGATTACTTATATTTGTAAAAACCTTAATTGATATATATATATATGTTTCTATATACAATTTAATTTTCTTGTCTTGTACCCATCTTATAGTGAGCTATCTACTAACAATGCCAAATCCAACTAATCTGTTTCAATACACATATACATCAGTATAAAGGATAACCCACTATATATCTTTAAAGACTGTAGGTAGCAAGAAAATAAGAAATCAGAAAATATTTCCGCTGACAAGAAGAAAATTTTACAATAGAATAGGTTGTATCTAGCTATTTCTACAATAAAGCAATGTGACCTAATTGCTAATCTCGCAGTAGTTTTAAATTAATGGGATCAGTATTCGAAAGAAAACATTCTTCAGAGCATGACATAAAAATATTTCTAAAAAAGACAAAAGGAAATATAATGACTGGAGTCGAGATGTGAAGCAACGACTGATAAAATGAGATTTCCTTTGAATTTAGTAAAGAATGTCGAGATATATAGAAAGGATTCCAAAACATACATGACAGCAATAGTCAATGCACGCACGCATGTCGTCGTTAATGATTTAATTTCAGGAAACATTTAGTCATAAGTTTAATATAGAGAAACACTTTTAATGATTTTTATGCGGTAATTAAATGAAAATTATGAAAAAACATTACTGGTCAGGAATTATAGCGAGTTTTACTGTTTTATTTGGCTTTGTTTATTTTGTTTTAGGCAAAATCAACTTCAATATTTTAGGATAGTTTAGTATGAATAGATTAAGTTTTCTTTGTCAGAAATCTGTGTAGATCAGGTTGCATTAACTTTTTTTTATCATTTCATCCAAGCAACGCGAAGCCACCACTGATGCGCGGGGACTAAATAACAGAGTTAAAGTTTTAGATAGAATGAGAATGAAGAGAATGACGAACCAGTTACAGGGGGTGGTCAGAGAAAGGACAAGAGAAGAATGTGAACACAGGATTGAAAGAGTCACGAAGGTAGAGAGAAAGGTAAAGAACATGATACACGTGCGAAAACTCTTATATATTTTAGAATGGCAACTAATTACGCTTCAAACTAGCTCAAATGTTAAAGGGTGACCATACCAATCAAAAACATTGCGATTATGATTGGCATATTTCGTATGTGAAATTTGTGCTTTTTAATCCTTGCTTATATGATAATTCCTCGATATATCCAACTCATTTATATGGCAATGGTTTCGCGCCTCGCATAAGGAGACATGGGTGATAAATTATGCAGACAAAAATCCCTTCTATTGAATGTTATATCAGCGCCCGTCAATTTCTGAATAAAAAAGCAAGCAATAGCAAGTTAAACTAAAACTCAAAAGATTGAACATTTTTATTATTTCTGCCTTTGACCTTAATCACTTCGTCAATTTTAATCTACAGACAATAAAATCAAAACGGATAAATCCAATGTGCATTTAAAATAAACATTCGCCTGAGGGGAAAACAAATACAAAACTTTATTTTAAAATTGCCCGTAAGATGTTAAGATACATATCTTGTTCAACTGTCGAAGGATTGTTCATTGGTGAAGCCCTATTTCATTCATATAATGTTTAGATTTTTTATTGTTTTAGATATTTTTCTTCTCATAATAAGTCATTTTTTTATATATTAAACATTTCAGTCAAGCAAAATACGGAATATACGGAGAATTGAGCAAAATCCGGAATACAGAGAGAATTGAGAAAAATCCGAAAAATAGAGAATTGAGTAAAATCCGAAATACATAGACAATTGAGAAAAATCTAAAATATAGAGAGAATTAAGAAAAATCCGGAATATAGAGAGAATTGAGGAAAGGGAAAATATGATCGGGATTCAGGAAGATAAAAGATAGCGATTGAGGTTGCATTTTCAATTATCTAATAATTTCACCTCGGAGAAGGCGGTAATATCCCTAGTACTCAGAGGGTTAAAAAGAGTGAAAGTGAAGATTGAGAATAGAGAGGATTGAAGAATGGACACAACGTGAAGGAGACTCAAAAACATAAATTATTTCGATTGATGTTGCATTTTATTGTAGTTTTTCGAGAGAAAACGCAAAAGAAATAATCCAACATAGACAATGGAAATGCCGAATGAATCAAGTAAAAACATTAATGCTTGAGAAGGCTTTCTACAGAAATCGGTATGTGTGGCAACGAAATCCGAAGTAGCATCGGGGAATAAAAAAATGCCTTCCAAAAGCTAAGCAAAGTACTAATAAACGGTAAAATTTTGTTAAAGGACGAGTACTAAAGTGTTATGATCCCCGTAGAAATATTGTTTTTATAATTGTGCCGCCCCACTGTTGTGCAATGTGTTACATGAGAAGAAAATTATGAAAAAGAGTGACAAGTTACTAGAGGGTGTCGGGAAGAGGGTAAAAGAATGATTAGAATACTGATGAGTTAGGGAGGGTCGGAAAAGGAGCATGAGAGAGAGGATGCAAGTTTTAAAGATAAGGGATGACTATTGACTTTACATTTGAATTCTTGAAGATTGTAGCTGTCGGGAAAGCAAGTAAGCGGAAGGGAATTCCACAGGCGAGAAGTGTGATTAAAAAAATGATGTAGTAGAACTTGCGTTTACAATTTATTGGTTTCACAGTAAAAGGGTGGGAGCCAATTGCCAGTCGTGTGGCTGGAGTAAATTCATATATAAGGGGTACCATTGAGCTAAGTTAATCGGAGTAGAAGCTGTGAAAGTATTTGTAGAAGTGAGAGAGTGACTGTATCCTAGCTGCCAAGTCGAGATCGATTATATTACAGATTTTACGTTGGATTTTGTCAAGGCCCCCTATGTGGATAGTAGAAGCCTCTGACCAGATATGGCAGCAGAATTCAATGCACGGGTGGATGGTAGATTTTTTATTAGTGGGAAGAGAAAAATGTGGCAGTATGGATACTAGGAGGAAGCAAATGGATTAAATTCAAGGGAATACATACTGTTCGTTAGCTTACTCTCCTTCTCTGTGGGATCTTAACATGTCTTTTAATCTGGGTGCTGATAACATGTCAACGATTAACAATTCCTGTTTCTCTCTGTTGACTTCACGGCGTTTTAGATTTATATGAAAGACCTTTGCCAAAGCAATGGTTCATTATGAAAATACTACACCCAGGATATATTATGATAAATCGCTAACAACTCTGGTCCAGCCTCATCATTCTGTAACAAGGATATCATAGACGAAGCATTTTTTATTAAAACTGAGACAAAATGGATATGTTGTGGTGCAGTGGTTAGTAGTTCGCAGCGAGAAATCGGAAAACCGAGATCGAATTCCAGTTGGATTCGTTGCTTTTACATATGTGCAAAACATCTCAGGAAAGTTATTAATTTATTTCTCCCGTCCAGCTATGAATTAAATAACAGGTCAGATTGCGTTCTATAGACTTTCAGGAAACTTGTCGACTGCAGAAAGTAATGGCAACGTAGTGCAGGAAAATCTTCCGCCAAGTTAGTCATATCTCTTTCACTTACACGCAATTATCTTCCAGAGAAGTAATAATGCGTCTCTTCTCTTTGCTACTTTTTTTTTGTTAATATCAGGACAGTTTGGGTTCTACAGTCTTGATTGGCAATCAATCTAATGCAGAAACTTAAATGTTTTGCCCGACCAATCATGTATCCAAAGAGAAAATTATCACCCAAGCGTGTATCACGTATGGCGCTAGACCGACTGATAGTTCGAATCAAAAAGAGGCAGCTTAAATTTCTGCAACACATAACGTAAAAAATGGGTTTAACAAATATGGCACTACGATGATTTATTGAAGGACAGAGAAAAATAGAGAATGGGCTACCTAAAGAATTTGTATATATGGATAACAGGGTTTAAGAGAGACAGTAAAACGAAAAAATCTTCTAATAGTTACAACAGATAGTAAATGGCGGAGTGTCACAATCGCCCCGATCCGGAAGGGACAAGACACGTGGAGGATAGTACTTGAAATGATAACTTGCGACTTATGTGTTTAATTATTTTTCAGTACAATTCCGTACGTTTTATATAAAATCATCTGCTACGAAATGTTGAATTTATTGAAATTACCCACATCAAATTGTTTTCAAGCAATCAAAAAACGTGATAATTGGTTTCAAAAGCGTTCGCTAATATGGATGTTTGGGTAGAACACACCTATACTCATATTCTGTTTGAGTCGTGTTGAAAGAGAATAATCTTTGTAGTTGTTAGTATTTTTTTGCATTTAGCTGTTTCTTCTAAAATTTATTCTGTCATCCGCATACATAACCCATTTAATTATGTTAGCCGCTGTTTTTCTTTCACTCTGGATTCCAGTCAGTCATTTGAGTGTCAAATTTTCTAAGCTTTCTTTCTTTACAATGCTCATTAAAAATTGTAACTGTCTCTTTCTGAATTGTGTATCATTGTTATTTTGCTTTCTAGCGGTGACCAAACTTGCTTAATTTAAGAGGTGCATACGATAAAGTTCATATGTGTGAGAACTATACTAACTACCCAGGGGTACCCAAATCTTTAATCAGGGTACTCATGATTTTTGTCTTCTAACACGTCTCTTTAACATTTGCTGATGATGAATATCTTTAAGCCCTATGCCTTCTATAATTCCTTCCCTCAGTAAGGAACAACAATGCTTGCTTCAGCACTAAAGAAGAAATCCTCTAGATTAAGCAGGATTAAAATTATTAAATATTTTAATAACCATGAACATTATATTTACGGTTAAATTCAATACGGTCTGAATTCATATCCAGTAAATAATTATACAACTTGATTTTTTCCCATTTACTTATATGTCCCCTGACACCCTAGCGCTCTGTGAGACTAATCACAACCTCTCAATTCCCTGCTCTAACTTCTCGATCCATGGCTACCTTCCCCTTTTAAGGAAGGACTCCACTATCAATATGCACGGGCTGGGGACTTACGTCAGTGAACATCTCCGTTTAACTAGTCACATCTCTTGAATCCCCTGACCACCCATACATGTGTCTTCGTCTGTCACTTCTCAAATCGGTTAACTATATTTTTTCTGTACCGTTCAACCTCCTCTCCTAGACAGCATCTCTGACAATATAGACAGGGCTACTTTCTCCCGCCCATTCGGTAACATATTTGCGTTAGGACATCTTAAGGCCCATCATGATAAGCGGTTAAAAAACTCAGCTAACAATCACGCTATGGATTTTGCTATTTCTCAATCTCTTTCCCAAGTGGTGGATTACCCTACAAGATTTCCCAGCATCCCTTCAGGACACTCTTCTCTAATAGATCTCTGCATCATCTCTGTACCTGACACCTGCCAAGTCTCGCAGCGTTGCCATCTCGGTAACTCTGGGGAAATGTTTTCAGTCTCCCAATTGAGGACTGAGCCTCTCAGGTCTCCTCCTAGGTAAAAGCTGGCATTGAATACTTCATACTGATCATGAAGATCAGTCCAAAACCTCATACCTCCCCCTGGATATCTCCTGCATGTTCACCAGTCATTACCAACAGAAACCATTACCTACGGCTATTTCGAAGCTAAGCAACACAAAAATAGTCGCCTATTCTCCTCTGCTCATAAAGAGTATAACAGGATCCTGAATAACTCTAAATTGCCGGCTGTGCAAACGTGTGCTAAACAACAGCAAATCCTACATCTCTGTCATAATCAATAATTTCGAGGCCCTCAAAGCATCTGGTGACAAGGCCTTGTCCTTTGCTCGCAGATTCTCATATGAACTCCAAATTTGACTCGCTAGAAGTACCTGCACCCGACTTCTCTCTTAGAACTGAGGCTCAACTGAATGATGTTTACATAACTCTGTCTCAGGTGTCAAAGATATTATCAAAACATAACCCACATTAGGTGATGGAAACCCGGTCATTGCCCTGAAAAACTGTACCCTTGAACTCTCCTCTGTCCCCACTAAATTCTCTAATTACTTCCTTTCTGCTTCTTGTTTTCCTGTCTGCTGGAAGTCCTCTTCTGTGGTTCCTGTATTTAAGAACTCAAGGGAACCGTCCGACCCATGCAATTATCGCCCTATCAGCCTCCTACCAATTTTTCGGAAAAGTATTAGAGGCTATTATAAATCCTGAGATAGATCAGCATCTAACTACCCATAAACTGTTCTCATACAGGCAGTATGGATTCCGCTATGCAAAGTCTACTGCCGATATGCTAACGACCGTCACGGGATATATATACCAGACCGTCGATAAGTCCGTCGAGGATCGTAATATTGCCCTGGATATCTGTAAAGGCTTTTGATAGGGTTTGGCTCGCTGGTCTACTGCGCAAGCCGCAGAGATATGGTATCACTGTTCGCTTGCTTGATCTGATCCAATCTTTCCTATCTAACCGCATATATAACGTCTTGAATGGTCATGCCTCCACATCCTACCACACGAACGTTGGTGGCCCCCAGGGCTCTATCCTAGGCGCGACGCACGTTCTAATACTCACAAATTGTCTCCCAGACGTGATCAAATCCCAAGTAGATATTTACGCAGATGTCACCACCATTTACTCCCGCCTCAGTAAGAAATCTCGCGAGGCGGACAAACATATCCTCGCTGCCGACCTTGAGGAGGTACTACACTCAGTGGTGGCCTGGGGTAAAAAGTGGCTCTTAAATTTCAATGAACTTAAAACAAAACTCCTATCTTTCAAACATCACAGGTAATTTCTCCTGCCACCCATAAGCATAGAGCAAGTAAGTATCCTTGAAATCAATACAAGTCGCCTCCTCGGCCTTATCCTATCTTCCGACGTCAAGTGGTATCATTACATTGAATTAATAGCTAAATCCACTGCTAGAGATTTTGGGTCACTGTGTCTGGCCAGCAAGTTTTTTTTCCACCTGTATCCATCTTGCACATATGCAAATCAAACATTCGACCGTTCATGGAATACTGTTGTCATATCTGGTCAGAAGCCCTTTGCTGTTCGTCTCAGTTTTCTCGATAGGCTCCAAAGGAGAATTTGTAATGTGATAGGTTCCGACCTGACAGCTCGACTCCAGCTACTTTCTCACCGGTTAGATGTGGCTTCTCTCTGTCTCTTCTACAAATATTTACATGGCTTTTGCTCTGACGAACTTAGATCATGGGGCCCCCACCAAAAGAACTTACTCATGCAACCAGACTGGCAAAAAGTTCCGCCATTTTACAGTTAAATCCACCAAATGCAGGCGACAATTCTACTCCTTCAGCTTCTTTTTTCGCACTTTCCGCTTGTGGAATCACTTCCATATACTTGCTTTCCTGACGGTTGCAACCTCTATAAATTTGAATGCAATGAGAATTCCCATCTCTTATCCACTTGATCCCCTCTACTTCACCCCGTGTAACTGGTTCTTTTTCTTTCTCACTACCTTTTCAACTGTCTTGACTCCTTTCTTCACATCCTTCTCCTGCCCTTGCACTAACACCTCCTGCAACTGGTTCGTCTTTCTTTTCACACTTCTCCTGGTTTAGACTTTACCTCCCTGATGTAGCCCCCTGCAGATTAGTGGCGGTACCGTCTTGCTTGTTGTGAAATGATTAAAAACAAATGGGATAGAGAAAGGAGCTCAGCCAACATATTTCTACGTGTCGCATATTGAAGTGTAGTGAATCGCGCTTCGTTCACGAGCCGCGCTTCTGCCACCCTAGCTATGGAATAAGTTTCTATATTTTTAAGCCCCTTCTTGAAGTTGTAGTGAAGACAAATTCTAATAAAATAAAGTTAGATTATTTTTTTAAATAATATCAAGAAACATACTGTATTTATGACACCATCTAAGATTTGTTGAACAGTTTACAGTCCCACAGAAAGATTTAAAACCCAAAACGTATCATTTAGTTACATTCTGGAAAGTGAATAGATCTTTGATTTATTTATTTCTTCTGCCATCCTTTCTTCTTTCCTTTCTTTCTTTCTTTCTTTCTTTCTTTCTTTCTTTCTTTCTATCTATCTATCTATCTATCTATCTATCTATCTATCTTACTTTTAATTTCTTTAGTAGTCACTGAAAAAAAAACATCGAAATTATTATCATCTTATCTGGTTCAATAATTTATTAATCTTCATAAACAGTGTGATTTCTTCAGACAAATCTTTTTTGTTCCTATTTATTTCGTTCTTTCGTTTCTACTGTCTAGCTTTTTTCTCCCTTTTTTCCTACTTTCTGTCACATTACTTTTCTTTTAAATCTTGTCTGAAAACAGACTGATCTGTAGTTATCTCCCTTGTCGTCAGTTTTCAGACATTTTATTAGAAGTCGGTCAGTTTTTCGCTTTGTCTGCTCCAGGCACAGAGAATACAATCTCCTGCCTTCTTTAGACAATGACACACGACGAACAATGCTTCATTATATTTTCATAACTTCTTCCTATTCATTAGTATTTACTCGAGGCTGATGCGGAAGCCTGCAATATTTTTAACGAGTTTTGTTTTCTTTTAAGCTCAATCAACAATACAATGGATAAAACAAAATAACATTTTACTACCGTTGATTTGTATATATATATATATATATATATATATATATATATATATATATATATATAAACAGAATTCCCGAATTTGTTAGAGGTAAAATAATTTGTTATAGCAAACAAGACAGACATAATTAAAATAATTAACTAAATTCTGCAGTTTATAGTAAAAAAATGTGTAAAGATTAAATGAAAAGTGTGGGTCGTCGGTTACCGTTCGACATTCATCAGAACTCGATCGAGGCAAGTAATTTTTAGTGTACAACTGGCCTAATAAACAGAAAAAAATATACTATATCAATAATATACATGGATTTGTAGCGGATAATAAATTAATTAAATCAACTCTATTCTTCGCTTATACAAAAATTCACAATAACATGTGAAATCCTGGTCTTCCCAAATAGAAAAAGAATGGACCATGTGCTTAACAAAAAAGTAGAACTCAGATTTTGTAAGTAATTTTTAAATGATTTTGACCAATGAGAGCGATTTGTAAGACTTGGAAGGACTTGGCGATTCAGTGTGAAATTCAGAAGGACTATATAAATGATCTCAGCGTCAGTCAAGAGAGAGATGGAAGCAGAGAGACGAAAGAACTAAAGTGTAACCAAATTCAAATCGACCCGGAGGTATGGTAAGGTCGCACCTTGTTCTCTTTCTCGTTCTTCTTGTCTCTTTCAACAATTACAACTACAAACATTTGTACAAACTCTCGATAATCTTAAATCAACTTTATCATTGGACACGAACTCTACTCTTAATCCCTTAATAATGTTTCTAATTAAACATTAACTTCTCCAATTTATGTTATTCGTTCTTTTTCATAAATTTCTATTTTAACATTCAAAATGTATATTTTATTATTCCACTCTTCTACACAATTTTACTTATTCCAACCTGCCGACAACCAAACTTCTGATGAAGAAAAGCCTTCTGTTCATTATAAGTCTGCATAAATCATATAAGCTGTAGAAAGATCGGTTAAGTCTGACACAAGGCCGAATTAAGAAAGATCAACCAGCTCACAACGCTACAATCACTGGACATTTATCAGAACTCGATCGAGGCAAATAATTTTTTGTACAAATGCAAAAGAAGCCGAAAAGAAAATATACTATATCAATAGCATACATAGATTTTTCTATACAAAGATAGAGTTTTAATGAATGGTGTTGTATGAGCGTTAGAAATATTAATCATCACCGTCATCTCTGTGTTACGTCTCTTCAGAACATAGACAATCAGGGCCCTCCACATCTTTCTTATCTCTTGTTTCTCTAATTATCACTTCTCCTATTATTCTACTCAATCCCGATTTCACCATCGATTTTCTCATTACATGAGGTATATCGTGCGTTGCTTTCCCTTGTTCCTTTTCTCATCTGTCAGATTCTCCAAGCCTTCTTTCCTCCTTTCATGTCCCAAAACCTTCATATTTCTTTTTCTCATGTTAATTATCAGTTTTCTTTTTATGTCCATCTACTCGAAAAACTGGACATTGCTCGTCTGCCTCGTGCATTATAGTATAGGGAAACGATAACAACCCTAGATTTGAAAAAATCAAGATTGCACTGACCGAGAAAACATCGTGCCAGATGTATGAACCACAAAGCAACAGGTACTGGGAATAAAATGGTTAAAAAGAACCTTATTCTGACAATAGGAATACGAAGGTAATGAACACACACACACACACACACACACACACACATATATATATATATATATATATATATATATATATGAAGGGAATAATGAAAAACTTCTGTGTGTGTGTGTGTGTGTGTGTGTGTGTGTGTGTGTGTGTGTGTGTGTGTGTGTGGTATAATATATATAATATATATTGACTCGGAATGAGAAATTAAAGAGCCGAGTTCAAATTCCAGTTGAAATCGACGATTTACTTAAACTCAAAAACCCTTTGGAAAGATATGAATCCATCTCTTTAATCTCCAGATATGGATCGAATATTATAAAAAATGGTTTGTATAATATTGGTGGGCCACCAGACTAACGGAGAAATAATTGGCAACCTACGGTGATAAAATCATTTGCTTAGTCAATCATGTCTCTCATAGATTACCCGGACGAAATACACGCCGAAACCTTATCAGTTTCCATTTGACATTTCCTACCAATCCACGGCAATTTCAAATATAATGGACAGCGACTAGGTCCCTCGACTAATGGTTCGTTATAACGTCTGACTTTACGATCAATCACGCGTTTCACTACATTATTAGGATAACCGTTTGCCTCAAAAATACTTTGCAAGTGAACAAGTTCAGTGCCTAAACAATCAGGAAAACAAATGTTAAGGGCACGGTGAACCAGAGTCTCAATCAGACCTTTCTTATGGGACATTAGAACAAACGAATTCCAACTGGTATATTAACCAGTAAAGGTAGGCTGACGCAATACTGACGTGGGGAAAACCTCGTCCCGGCGCTGACATCCAAAAGTGGGAGACACCGGTCCTTCTCTACCTCCATAGTAAACTAAAGGGAAGGATGTAGAGAATTTAACTGATTCAAAAAATATTCAGGATCTCCGAAGACATTGAATATAGAGAACGTATCATCTACATATCTCAAATATACTAAGGGCTTATCAAATCTCTCAAACAATGAACGCTCAAAAAATCCCTAAAAAATGTTAGCAAGAACTGGATCCAAAGTACGCCCATTCCAACTCCGTCAGGCTGAACATACATTGTCCCATCAAAACTGAACTTTACTCTCTCGGTTGCTAACCGCATGCATTCTAAGAATAAAGACTCAGTAATGACAGCATTGGATATGAGTTGGATAAGCTGTCTGACTGTTCTATCACATGATTACGCTCATTTCGTTCACTTTTGAATGTTGATCGAGCTGAAATGGGCTTTTTTGATTATTTCCGTCTCTCTTGCTATTTAGTGAATAACAGATTAGGTTTAGAAAAATCTGCAAGTGATAGAGACAGTAAATATTTAGAATGCCTAATTACTAGAAGGTATGGTTCTATTAATGGTGATTTACATCGACATATATTTAATTTTAGTCACGGCGACATATATTTAATTTAGTCACGGCGGGATTAAACTTTCAGTTCTCTCCCGTGGTTTAGACTTTTGTATCCCCCCTTCTAAGGTTAATAGGGAACAAATTTATTCGGAATTGGAGGTATTATATGCTCAAATTAGTTATCATGTTCCCAGGTCATCTGAAAAGTTTTCGGAGATTAAGGCCAAATTGTTTAATTTAGCTACTGAATACTCCACGCTAGGTTGTGAAAGAGAGCATCTTGATTGGCGTGGCATTAATTTCCGAACAATAAAATCTTTACGTTTGCGGGAAGACATTTACATTACCAAGCTGGATAAAGGTTCTGGTGTTGTAATTTTGAATAGGCAGGATTATCTTAATAAAATGCATATTATTTTAGATGATCCTGCTAAGTTTAAAGTGACCGGTCCTGTCAATACTTTCAACAATACCAGCAAAATAGAAGCCAAAACACAACGTTGGCTGTTGTCAGTGTACAAAGACAATTTGATTTCGAAAGACATCTTTAGCAGAATAAGGCCCGTAGGATCGCAACGTCCGAGAAGGTACGGCCTTTCTAATGTCCATAAGGAAGTGGTCCCACTTAGACTGATTTTGTGTATGGTGGGCTCGTACAACATGAGTAGCCAAATAGTCGTCTGAACTACTTCAACCTGTATCTGACGTGTTGTTCACATGTAACATTTCCGACTCCTTCACTTTCTCTAGTTTCGTTAGAAACTTAGAATTTTCCTCTAAGCACAAATATATGGTCTCGTATGACAGTCAGCTTATACACAAATGTTCCATTACATCAAACAATTAACATTGGTGCAGATATGTTATACAGAGGTAATTTGGGCCCCGCTGTCATTCCTTAGGCTTTATTCAATTTTAACGTGTTGTCTATAAGCAGTGTATATATACATTTTAATTATTACTTTAGAACAAGTTCAAACTACAAACTACAACAAAATTTTGTTTCGACATTGAAAAAAGAAAGTCTTGTTAAGTAGTTATTATTATTAGTCATTATTAACTACCTGATGAAATATTGTTTTTTCAATGTCAAAATAAAATTTACAATTTTATAGTAGTTTGTAATTTGTACAAGTTCTAATGTAATAATTAATAACAAAAGATGGATTCTGTGCCCTGTAAGTATCAAATTTTTGAAGCACTCTTTCCTCAATTTGTCTTTTTTCATATTCTTTCTATTTTGTTTCAATTTTTTAAAAATATCTGCTTTGCTATAATCATCAGTCCATGGTTTTCTCAGCATTATTCTGTAGCACAACATTCCTTTTTACGACGATATTGTCCATCATTTACTGCTATATAAAAATCAATATTGCATAACATTACTCCTTTTGTTTTCCTTCCAACGAAAGTTTCCAGTTTCTTAATACAATGTTCATACCTTCAAAGAAATTATTCATTATTGCAATGAGCCTTCACCACAGCGCACATCCTAAAAAGACAAAAAAATAAAATTAAATCCCAGACGAGCCTAACATTTTAGGATGTGCGCTGTGGTTCAGTGAATATCAGCTTGGAACGAGAAATCAGAGAATTCCAGTTGAATTCCTAGCATTCACTTACGCACAAATACCCTTGGGAAAGGCATTAATCCGTCTCCAGTTATGGGTTAAATAACATGGCAGATTTTGTTCTATAGTCTTGGCTGGCAACCAGTCTACGGCAGGAAGCAATGGCAACATACTGCGGGATAATTTTCTGCCCAGTCAGTCATGTCAATTTCGAGACATCTCCGCCCAAAGCGTGTATCACGTATGGCACTCAATTGACTCACAAAATGAGACTTAGGATTTCGTTGTCATATTTCCAATCCTTTGATAAATCATCTCTTTGACATTTAAATTGTTGCTTTTACTTGTTTTTTTTTCTTCAATTCGTAGACATTTAAATTGTTGCTTTAACTTGTTTTTTTTTTTCAATTCGTAGACAGAATATTATAAGGTTTCTCCTTTATGTCTTCTCTCATTCTTTGGTAGAACGATATAGAAACAGAGATATTGTTGTCATAGGACTCAAAACAGCATGAATTAATAACGGTTAATTTCAAACCAGAAGCGATATTCTTATCTTTTCCCATTAATTTTGTGGACAATTATCATACGCAGTTTAGGGAAAGGCGAGAAAAAAAAGAAACCTTATGTTTTTCCTATATTTAACTAAATTAGATATAACAGTAAAATTTCACGATTTTCTTTTTTCAATTTTCAGATTAAACATAATTCTTAAGTTAATGAATACATATGCTAATGGCGAGGTCCTTGACAAAAATATCCGTAGAAATTTGCTAATAGCTTCGTTAAATATTTCGGCTTTATTAAAATATTCTAATAACATGGATAAATAAAAATGGTACTAAAAATGGAGAGATTTGAAATTAAAAACTTTTTCCATTTCACTTACACAGGCATTAAACACTTCCTTTGTTTATGTATTTCATTTTGTCACTGAAATCAAGTAGTGTCTGTGCTATGTTTTTTTTTCCTTTTACATCAGAACAGAATAATTCATCATTTATGTGTCATTCGCTTAAAGGCTGCTGTCGTTTGTTCTCTTTTCTTTGTTTCTACCATTAATTTCTGCTATTTTTTTTACTTTCTCGTGGAAAGAAATGTGGTGGCTTCTTTCAGTGAGCAAAATGGAATAATCCACCTTTTATAAAGTATGGGCATATGCTAGTGCTCATGCTAACTAAGGGAAGGACTACAAGAATTCTTGAATTGACACTGACGAAGCTTGGCTGCCATACATTGATATATTCTTTTCATCAACAAATAAGCAAATCTATTTATATAGGATATAGAATAATAACTACTAAGAAAAATTGTGTAAACATTGAGAAGTAACAACAAGAACACCTAATATTATATATTGCTGCTAGATATGGTCCGTGATCTTGATATGTCGTCGAGTAGTGAGGAATATGTATATATGACTCTTCAGAAATGAATTGAGTTCTCTCGGTGACTGGCGTGTGTATACACAGCTTATACACAACACGTTAAAATTTCCTTTCTCTCATCCATGCGTCGATAGCTTAGGGAGTAGCGACTCCGACTGACACCAAATCGGTTGAGTTTCGATCCCGACTAGAAGCAAGTGGATGCGTCTAGCCACACTGATGAGCTGTGATACAGCGAAAAAGGCTTGTATGTGGATGACTAATATAATGTGTGTATATATATATATATAATCCCGTCTCGGTCCCAACGGTAATAAATATTTTAAACAAAATATTATTTTCTAATGTGTCCTGTCTATTCATTGCATGTGCAATCATTGCTCTCCACAATTTGCGTTTCAGACCTTCAAATATTTTTTTTCATTTTGCTGTTCCGATCGATCTCGTTAGTGTCAAATTCACCAAGCTGTCTTTCTTCTGTACCATAATTGTCTGTTTTTAATTTTATATATGATAATTTTAATTTTGTCTCAAATTACTTGAAAACGTTGTCATTACTTATATCTTCAGTCAATGAGATTCTGTAGAAACAAATACCTTTACCTCAAGTCGTTCGTCTCGTTTACAGGGAATAACTGGCTTTCACTTTCATATAGTTCGACCGATATTTCATAACAGTCCAGCACTCTTTTGCTTACTTCTAACAACATTTCCGTTTCTTTTATACTTTTTAAACTTTAGAAGGCATATTTAACTCTGCCATTTCGCCTTTTGCATCTCCAACTCGGAATTGGCATTTCAGGTTGTTCTTTTTGCCGACAAACACAAATTCTTTTTTCTATTATTTACATATTTTGTTTTTTTATTCTCACTTTCTGTGAAATTCTCTTTGAGTTGTAGTTTCCTTTCTGTTTTTACTATCAACACTGTGCCATCTACATTGATGTTGTTGTTAATATTGTGGAAGATAACAATGGACTGTGGTAGGACTTCTAATTCTTGTAAACTGTAAAGGTTTAATAATTCCAGTGAGCGTAAACATGACAAAGTATTAAAAAAAAGGTTTGATCAGTAAAAAGATGTCAGTACAACAATAAATACCGACTGAATTAAACAAACACTTATTCAGGCAGAGACTAAAAAAGAAGCAACAAAAATTAAAATAAGTGAAACAACTATACAATAAAAGGAACAATATAAAAATATAAGGAAAAATTAAACAGTCACAAACAAGACCAATCCAAAGAAATTTATATATATATATATATATATATATATATATATATATATATAAAGAAAAAAAAACGAGACCTAACAGCAGATAACCCTGATGAGTGAGAACATCAAAACTATGTTATCCCGAAACCCGCAGTTGATATGAATCTGTTAAAGTGACAAACTTTTTGTAATTATTGACTCTATATCTCCACTCGGTATCGAGTACTTTACAAAAAAAGTACTGCTTGCCAAAATATTTTTATCAGTAAAACCACTGAAAATCAACAAACTTGGCGCTAAACATTACGACAATTAAGCTATATATATATATATATATTTGTGTGTGTGTGTGTGTGTGTGTGTGTGTGTGTGTCTGTCTGTCTGTCTGTCCCTTTGTATATTCACCTCGCAGATAGATTTATATTTTTCATCTTATTTATTCGTTGCTTCTCACCAAGGATTTTTTTGTCTAAAGTATTTTCTATACGTAGAATTCTTTTTTAAAATTCCTTTTAGATTTTTCTTACGTCTACAGAAAATATAGCAAAATATATGCAAATAAATAAATACATTTCTTTACTTTTTACAATTTCATATTTTTATCTTTGAAAAAATATTCAGACATAAAAATGCTTTATTGCTAACCCTCTAAAAAATTATCAAACTTTCTCTTGCATTCTCATAAAAACACGGTTGTATTACGTTCTCCAGAAGATTCTTTTCCACGTTCCGCTGGTAACTTACATCTGCTTTTGGTTATCTGTATTAAACACGTTGTATCTTAAGTAGCCCCCGTCGACCCTGAAACAGAGATCTGGCCATAAATCATTCAGCCTTCACGTGGTAATTTCGTCTTTCGAACTGGTAACTTTTAACCGCTTGCATTTCACAGAAAATAATTAATAAAATAAATAAAAACATTTGTAAGATTTTTTAAGTAAGGAATAAAAATATCATAATACTCGAATACTTCTTCTCCTTCTTCTTCTTCTTCTTCTTCTTCTTCTTCTATATCTTGTGCTTTCAGGACGTAGGCGATCTTGGTTTTTCACGTCTTCCTATCCCTGGTGGCCCCTAACACGCTTTCTTAAGTAACATCACGCAACCCCCGTTCTGCCATCCACCTGCTCAAGCCCTTCAAATATGTTATCGCTGCTTTCCCTTGCCTATTTCTTTATCTCTCTGGCCTGTTAGTGTCAGGTTCTCCAAGATCTCCTTTGTCATTGCATGTCCCATGAACTTCAGTTGTCTCTTCCTGATGCTCAATATTAATTTTCTTTTCGTTGCCATTCTTTCCAACAACTCACCGTTGCTCACATGCCCGGTTCATGATATCCGCAGGATCCTTTTGTAGAACCACATTTCAACTGCTTCAAGTTTTTCCCTTCATCTTTGATGGTATTTTTCAACATTTACTACTATATTGAAAAACTGACATCACATAGCAATCTAATACTCACTTTCTGGTTTGTTGTGAAAGTTTCCTTTGTCGTGATAGTTTATACGGCTTCAGGAACGCGTCCTTCGCCATGCCATTTCGCCTTCGGATCTCTGTGTCGCGCTTTCCGTCTTGAGTTAGAATACTTCTCAGGTATTGTAGTTTTTGTACCTGCTTGATTTTAGTATCCCCTACCGTATTTGATATTTTGGGTTGCTCTCTTTGCTGATGATCATGCATTCCGTTTTCTTGCAGTTTATTTGTAGTCCACTTTTGTCACTCTCTTCAGGTACCTTCTGTAGGAGGTCTTGTAGTTACTTTTCCGTGTCTTCAATCATCATTGTATCATCTGCGTATCTTATATTGTTCAAATTAAGGTCTCCGATGACAAATTCTGGCATAACATCTAGGGTCCCCAAAATCTCGCTATTCAACTTGTACAGCGAGACTCGAATACAGTCATCACATTTTGACCGTATTCAAATTAAACTTTATTAAAGGTTTATTAACAATAATAATCTTTGTTGTATAGGGCTTCTTGTCTTACTTTTCCTTTTCATTCTATCATGAATTCAAAATTGGATTTCTATGTCGTTTATCATATATATATATATATATATATATATATATATATATATCCTGAACGAAATTCTTATGTCCTTTTGTTCTGACAAAACACGCATGAAAATCTTGAAAATGATATTATCATCAGTCAGTTAAGTGCCACACGTGATACACGCTTTGGGCGATCAGGTCTCGAAAGAGATATGACTGACTGGGCAGGTGATTATCCCGCAGTAGATAATTTCTTTCTGTGTTAGACTGGTTACCAGCCAAGCATATAGAACCCAATCTGTCCTGTTATTTAACCCATATCTGGAGGGAAGAGATGAATTAATAACTTTCCCAAGGATATTTGCGCGTAAGTGAATGCAATTAATTTTCTGCCCATATCTTCGTGTTTGGTGACTTTAACGCCCACCACACTAAGTGGCTGGAAAACTCTGTCACTGACCCTGCTGGTGTCCACACCATTAATTTTTCAATCTACCAAATGACTTCCCCACGCGTTTCTTCAATAGTCCTAACGGAAGGGACTCGCTAATAGATCTCTGCCTTACTTCCATCCCAAATTCTTGCCCCACCAGACAGCTCTGCCCTTTCGGAGATTCTGACCACGCCGTAGTTTCTGTCAACATCTCGTTCCACTCCACCCCTACCCAAGAAACCCACACCCAGACCAGAATATCCTACTGCTATCAAAGACTGGGATTCGTTCCGTGACTTCCTCTGCGACGTCCCTTGGAACAATGTTTTTAGTCTTCCCGTCGAAGACTGTGCATCAGAGGTCTCTTCCTGGGTTAGGGCTGGCATCGATGCATTCATCCCTGCCAGGAAATTTCAGCCTAAATCCCATTCGTCTCCCTGGTTCTCGGCCGCCATTGTCCACCGGAATCACTTCTTCCAGGTCTATCGTAGCCATGCGTCGGACCAAAACAGGCGCCTTTTCGCCTAAGCCTGTAATAAGTGTAAAAAAGTACATGCCAGATTGAAGCAACGCATAGAATCCTCTAAGTTCGGCGCCAACGACTACTGAGGCCTCTGTAAAAGCATTCTTAACAAGATTAAGTTCTCAATATCCCACTAATCAAAGAGTTTGAGGTCATCACCTCCTCAGCGGACAAGGCTGAAAGTTTCGCCCATAGATTCTCGACCAACTCGAGTCTGGATTCGTCTGGAGTCTATAGACCCGACTTCCCACCTAAAACAGAGGCCCAATTGAATGAAGTCCACATCACGCCCTCGCTGATGTCTAACATAATCTCAAAACTTGACCCTCACAAAGCGAGCGGTGGGGACGGAATCCCAATCATAGTCTTGAATGTGCCCCTGAACTCTCCTCTGTCCTCTCTAAACTCTACAACCTCAGCCTATCTTCCTCCTGCTTAGAAGTTCTCTTCTGTTGGAAGTTCTCTTCTGTGGTTCCAATATTTAAGAACACTGATGAACACTCGGACCCCGCAAATTACCGCCCTATCAGCCTTCTTCAGAACTTTGGCAAAGTGTTCGAAGCCATTATCAACGCCGAGGTTGTTCAACATCTCACAGCAGACAGGCTACTCTCGGACAAGCAATATGTCTTTCGCTTCACAAGGTCCACTGCTGATATGCTAACAACCATCACCGAGTATATATACCAGGCTCTCGACAAGAATGGTGAAGCGCGAACCGTCGCCCTGGACATCTCTAAAGCGTTGGACAGAGTATGGCATGCAGGCCTTCTACGAAAACTGCGTAGCTACGGCATAACTGGACTTTTGTTGGACCTAACCCATTCATTCCTCTCTAACCGCATTCGGAAGGTGGTATTAAACGGACATGCCTCTCAGAACTATCCTACAAAGGCGGGTGTCCCCCAAGGCTCTATCCTAGGTCCTACGCTCTTTCTAATCTACATCAATGATATTCCCGATGCCATAAAATTCCAAGTAGGTACGTACGCCGATGACACCTCAGTTTACTCTCGCCTCGATCTAAAATCTGGTGTTGGTGACAAGGCGAACTTCGCTGCCGAGCTTGAAAAGGACCGCCAATCCGTGGTGGATTGGGGTAAGAAATTGCTTGTAAAATTCAATTCCTCCAAAACGAAGCTGCTGTCAATTAACCACCACAGACAACAGCACCCCCCATCAGCATGGAACAAGTCTGCCTCCCAGAGAGTAAAACACTACGCCTGCTCGGCCTGACACTCTCAGCGGACCTCAACTGTAATGACTACGTCGAATCCATTGCTAAATCCGCTGCTATGAAAGTCGGTTCTCTGTGCAGGGCCCGGAAATTCTTTTCGCCTGAATCTATCCTGCACATATATAAATCTACCGTCCGCCCGTGTATTGAATACTGCTGCCACATCTGGTCGGGTGCCCCTGGTTTCCTCCTCGGGCTTCTTGACAAAATACAGCGGAGAATCTGTTTGTGATCGATTCCGACTTAGCTGACCGCCTGCAGTCACTCTCTCACCGGCGTGACGTTGCTCCCTGTGCCTCTTCTATAAGTACTTTCACGGCTCCTTCTCGGATGAACTTAAATCACTGGTTCCCCCTAGGTGTAAATTTGCACGAGATACTTGATTGGCAACTAGGTCCCACCCCTTTACAGTGAAACCGATGAAATGTAACTGCAATTTCCACTCCAACAGCTTCTTTTCTTGCACTTCCCGCCTGTAGAATTCCCTTCCGCATGATTGCTTCCCCGACGGCTACAAGCTCCAGGAGTTTAAATGTAAGATCAATAGACACCTCCTAACAAACTAACTCGCACCCATTCCATCAACACTCTTCCTACCTACCTGCCAACTTGTCTATCACCCTCCCTCTGACATTTCCTATACCCAATCGCTCTATGTAACCCCCTGCGCTATAGTGGCAGTGGGCCGTCTTGCTTGGGGTGATGTGATTAAAAAAATAAAAAGATGGTTGGGTAACTGTGTCGGGCCCAAATCCATCCTACATATACACAAGTCAACCATTCGTCCGTGCATGGAGTACTGCTACCATATATGGTCAGGCGCCCCTGCTGTTCACCTCAGTGTTCTCAACAGGCTCCAAAGGAGAATCAGTGATGTGATAGGTACTGACTTGGCGGCTCGACTACAGCCACTTCCCCACCGACGATACCTGGCCTCTCTTTGTCTGTTCTATAAATACATTCATGGCTTCTGCTCGGACGAACTTAAGTGACTAACAGGTGTTTACTCGTGCAACCAGATTGGCAACATGGTCCCACCCATTCACAGTTAAGTTAGCCAAATGCAGACGACAATTCTACTCCTGCAGCTTCTCTCTCACTTCCCGCCTGTGGAACTCGCTCCCATATTCTTGCTTTCCTGACGGCTACAACCTCCAGGAATTTAAATGCAATGTCAATACTCATCTATTAACCACTTGACTCTAGTTCTTTCCCCACACCGTATATCCTTGCATTTCTCTCCACCTTTGAAACTGTCATCACACCTGCATTCTCATCCTTCTATTGATCCTTTTTAACTGGTTCGTCTTGCTCTTCACTCTTTTCTAATTAATCTTTTTACTCTTATGTAGCCCCCTACATATCAGTGGCATTACCGCCTTGCTCGGGGTGAAACGATTAAAAAAAAACTAGAATTCGAACTTGGCAACCCCCAATTTCTCGTTCCGAGCCGATATCCACTGCACCACAACGCACATCTGCAAATTACCATCACGCATATTATCATCACCAAAACAATTTTCTATCGATAGGATGAGAAAACTATACATTTTTCGGTGTTTTTATTGTGCTCTGATAATTGACATCATGATTACCATCTCAACAGGTCTTTTAAATGACATGCAGGCCAAAATCAAGGACAATTTTTATTTTATTTTATTTTATTTTTATTTATTTATTTTTGTAAGGAAGCCATTTTTCTTGGTTACATTTGAATGCCGTAGGCAAAAGTACCAGCATAATCGCCTCGATAATTGCAGCTTCTGGATTTATCGCTTGCATGCAATCGTCTACGCGCCATTATTGCTTCATTTTGTCAAATTTAACTTCCTTTTATTCTGCTTTTCGTTTAGAATTTCTATAAGTAAATTCCATTTCATAACTGTTATGACTTTCTTTTTTGCACATTTTCTATTTTCAAGGCATGTTCCTTCCATATTTATATTCTGGTGCTTCCATGTCTTACTTCGTCTACACGTATACTTTCTTCTTTTGTTTTCAAAACCTATGTAATTTCTTTCATAATTGCGTTAAGTGTTAGTCCCTTTTGACTGGGAACTACCATCTTACGACCTCAATTGGATTGCCTTTTTACATTAGCCAATGCTATATTCTATTGTTTAAATTAATAGTTGTTTTATTGCAGCCATCATTCCTTTCAATTAGTCATACATACCCGCTCAGTTTTAACTGTAGAATATTTGAATGTAGCCCGATTTGCATATATAATCTGCTTGTATTTATTTAAGAAATTCATATTACAAGTTCATTCTATAATTATTTTCCTCATTTCCTTTCCAAATTACTGGATTATTTTATAATTTTCCACAAGAAGTGTGTATTTACCATACAGTATTCCTCTATATCCCTAAAAAAAACCTACCGCATAGGTCATCAATGACCTCCGGGCGATATAGATTGGCTGCCAACCACGTCTACAAATCTCTCCAGCAAGTTCACCCATTGATGAAGAAAATAAGAGATGAATAAATATTTCTCCCAAGTGTATTTGCACATTAATTCAAGGGAATTTGCAACGAATTCCACTGGAATTCGAATTTGGCATTGCAATTTCTCATTTCGGGTCGATTCCTCCGCACCATATCGAATATCCACAAGATGGTATGGAACAATTAAAGCATGAATTTAGATAATCTAATGCAGAGTGTTTACTTTATATTTTTCTAAGGCCTGCATCTTCAGTTTTTAAATGTTTTGCGTTTAATATATTATTAGTTTATGCACTTCTGATGAAAAAAGCTTAAGTTTGCTAATTCTATAATACTTGCCTGTCTTTGTAGCTAAATAAAATTACAGCTTAACTAATTTACTCATAAAATACGGGAATGATTCTCTGCACTTATTCAGAAGAGACTAATGGAAACAGAAAGAGTTTGATACGCTTCTCAACTTATCGAGAATATTTAGCCATAACGCGAGCGTTATCTATGAGGTAACCAAAAAGCTTTTGTCGCTTTTTTACACTATGTGTAACGAAGAAATTACTGACGCACATAAATGTGTTACGTACCGGGATAAATGGTGGGGTTGAGGTGAGGGCGTTTCTCTGGACCAATACATGGGCGTTGCATACATACAAACACATTAGTTATAACTCCACTGCATCGAGGAAACATGGCAATGGTGAAGAAACTCGTTCAAGGATTTCTGCTTTATGTCTGTGGTGGGTGGAACTAAAACCGTGAAATTACGAGACACGAAGCCGAATGAATTCATCGATTTTAAAAATAACGCTGTGTATGAACCCACCGACAGACATTGTTTCCAGAAGTCCAAGTCTAGAGATCTGTCTCTTTGTAGTAAAGAGCCGGAAACAGATCCAGGATGATAAGTTCTTGAAGGTGCCCAGAGAAGAGAAGAACAGCTAAACCTGTTGTGAGCTTGCCAAACGTATCCAGCTTTCTGATGAAACGGTCAGAACTCACCTGCACCTCATTAGGAAGGACTAGAAAGTGAGTATCTCACATAATGTCGGATAACATCGAGCAACCAAGAGCTACGGCCTATTTCTCGTTGCTTTCTCAGCATCGCAATTTACAGATTATGATGGTTTGTATCTGGTAGACTCGTCAAGCAGTACCCTGTGAGGTGCTATGAATTGGCCAACCGTCATTGCTAACCTGTACGCGTAGCATTTAGAATGTGTCCAATAGGCACTGAAGGAGAACGAGCCATGATTGGCTTATCGCAATGGTGTCCATTTCCTCTATGGCAATGCTTGTTCTCACGCAATGAGGCTGATGAGGGATACAGTGATGCGCTATGCCATCTTCTATACTTCCCGAACATTGTGGCAATAGATTACCAAATGCTTATTCAATGAACAAAGATGTTCATGGGAAATCCTTCGAAAATGAGGCTGACTTCCGGCAGGAATACACAGATTCCTCTGCGTCCATGGTGCTAGGGCAATGCACAGCTGGATTAACGTTAGCAATATTTTCTGCTTTTCGATGGGAATTACCTTGAGGACTAAATTCATGTCAAATTTATTGTATAACTTTTTTCTGATAAATCGAAAACGGCAAGGCTACCTTCTGGAACGGTGGAAATAACTTTTGCCTTAGATGAACAATTAGATTTCGTTCATGTCGTGTGAGTGTGTAGCGTATGGAGATGGTTAATTTTTCTTGTGTCTTACTTAACCAAACTCCTCAAAGCTTACAAGGTTTATACCTGAGTTATCATCAGAGCTATTATCAGAAGGTTTTCCTCATCAGAAGATTGGTTGTCGGCAGTTTGGAATATATGGAATTGTGGGGAATAATGTAGAATAGAGCAGGAATAAAATGCACATTTTGCATTTTAAAATAGAAATTTATTAAAGGAGGAATAGCAAGAATTCGTAGAAATAAATGTTCAATGAGAATATTAAGAGTATCAAAAATTCATAGAAAATATTCGTAGTAGTAATTGCTGAAAGAGATAAAGAGAAAAAGAACAAGGTGCGACTTGACCTTATCTCCGGGTCGATTTGAAGTTGGTTACATTTTAGTTCTTTCGTCTCTCGGCTCTTTCAAGCCTTAAATATCGCTCCCACTGGTCAAAAAATCATTTTAACACCTACTTGCGAAAACTGGTTTTGACATTTTCTTTAAGCACATGGTCAATCCGTTTTCTATTTGGGAAAACTAGGATTTCACACATCATTGTGAATTTCTGTAAAAGTGAAGAAGAATATTGATTTTTATTAATTTCTTATCCACGACAACTGTATTTCTGAATTGATGTTGCCGAGAATAAACAAATATTCAGATATACTGTAGCACATTTCGAAGTTAAACGCGGTATCCAAGAGAGTTGTTACGCGTATTTTGAGTATCATTGATATAAAAATTAGTTAAGACCACAAATTATATTTCTTTTGATCGTTATGTATATTTAAAAGCCGTAACAAAAACGCTGATTGTTTATTCCTATAAACGGTGTAAATATGTAAAATTACTGACGTTTATACAAATAAATTCAGACTAAAACAAAACTTAAACACATACTAAAAGCTGTTATATGAGTGTGTGTGTGTGTGTGTGTGTATTAACTCAGAATTGCTGATAGAATAGGTAAAGTATCTACCAAAGATGTTTGCATTTTATTTAAAGTTCATAAACCTAATTTCCAAAATAAGTTGCAAACAAGACTAGTTAATCCGACTAAAGGCGAATTAGGCTTAATTTCTAGAGAAATTAAAAATATTTAATTGAGAAGTTACAAGATACTTTGCACCCAAACCTCTGGAAAAGCTCAATTGATACCATCAATTGGTTAAGTAATATCAAAAATAAATCCAAATCCACCTTCCTTCAATTTGATATTGTAGATTTCTACTTTTCAATATACAAAGATCATCTAGGAAGTTGTATTTATTTTGCTTGAAATTATGTTGAAATCTCCGATAGGCATAGACAGATTGTTTTAGCCGCTAGAGAATCGATTACCTTGCAACATTCTACATGGACGAGAAGGCCTAATGATAGTTTTCATGTTTCTATGGGAGCTTAGGATTCAGCCCAGGTGGCGGATCTTGTATGAATCTATATTTTAGACATGTGAAATAATTTTTGGATCACAAACAGATAGGATTATATCGGGATGATGGGTTAATGTTTATCCCCAATAGCAATGGACCCTTTACGAATAGAATCCATAAAAAGATCATTAGAGCCTTAACTTTTCTTGGATTTAAGATTGAAGTTTCTTCCAATCTTAAAATTGTTAACTACTTACATATTACCCTTAACTTAAATGATGGCTCCCACCAGCATTATCTCAAAGAAAATAGTTCACGCTTTTACATTGATATCACATCTAATCACAAAAAAAAAAACAATTTAAATACTATGATTAACTGTTTATCATCTAACGTCAAAACATTCAATGAAAATAAAGAAATCTACAAGGCCCTTCAGAAAAGTGGATATAAAAATAAATTAACGTATATAAAACCAACTATTAACTCTGAACCATCTAATACCAAAAATAAAAATAAATGTAGAAAAAGGAAGGTAATATATTTTAACGTCTAATACTATAGACTAACTAATATTAATATAGGAAAATATTTCTCAAGCTAATAGATAAACATTTCAAGAGCAACCATCCTCTACAGAAAACATTTAATAGGAATACATTAAAAATTACCTATTTCTGTACCCCATATATGGACGATATTATTACTTCTCACAATAAGCAGATTCTAAAGAATTTATATAATACCTTTCAAAGTCTGGCATTTGCAATGATTGCAATTGTAGCGCCGTGAGTATCTACCCAGTGGAAGGCAAATGTAAATCCATCCAGGTAATCTACGAAGTTTAAATTTCACCATCCAACAACAGAAAAGATTATCAGACTTATAATGCTATATTTTAAGCAACGTTATTACAATCATAGGTATTACTTTTTCAACCCAAATCAGAAATACCAAACAGCCCTTTCACGAAGATTTTAGAAAATTGAGTGAAGGATGGCTAAAACCCATAGTTAGTTAGAAACAGATAGGTTCAGCTCGTACCCCTAGAAATTTTCGCGATAGATGCAATCTATGTTTACAGGAAAAAATACAAATATTAAAATACCCAAATCAGTAACTAATCTTGAAATTACTGAAAGAATCCGTTAGAAAATGCCGCCATAAGTCGAACTTTGTGAATTTTTATACTTAGGATTGAAATTGTAAATTTAATCTTTGATTTTGGAAAAGAAATTAATTTTTAAACTTGTATATTTGTACCCAACTACCAATTACTGATCCCAGCCCTATATATTCCTTCTTTCTTCCTTTTTCCTATCTAAATACTACGCCTCCTTGGTCTTACACTTTCGGCCGACCTCAAATGGAATGACTATATTGAATCCATTGCCAAATCTGCTGCTATGAAAGTCGGCTCCCTGTGCAGGGCCCGGAAGTTTTTCCCACCTGAATCTATTCTGCACATATACAAATCTACCATCCGCCCGTGTATTGAATATTGCTGCCATATCTGGTCGGGTGCCCCTGCTGCTCTCCTTGGGCTTCTTGACAAAATACAAAGGAGGATCTGTAACGTGGTTGATACTGACTTGGCAGACCGGCTGCAGCCGCTCTCTCACCGACGTGACGTGGCTTCCCTGTGCCTCTTCTACAAGTACTTTCATGGTTTCTGCTCCGATGAGCTTAGATCACTGGTGCCGCCTAAGCACGAATTTACACGAGATACTAGATTAGCAACTAGGTCCTACCCTTTTGCAGTTAAACAAATAAGATGTAACCGTAAATTCTAGTCCAACAGCTTCTTTTCTCGCCTGTGGAACTCCCTTCCACAAGTCTGCTTTCCCGACAGTTACGATCTCCAGGTGTTTAAATGTAGGGTCAGTAGACAACTCCTAACACACTAACTCCCAACTATTCTCAGAAAACTCTCATCTACCGAACCCTCATTCTCGGTATCCTTACCCGCCTATCACACACCCTCTGACATTTCCTACATTTAATCATCATTTCTCCACTCTATGTAGCCCCCTGCGCAGTAGTGGCAGTGACATGCCTTGCTCGGGGTGAAACGCTTATAAGAAAAAAAAAATCTTTAGACTAACATTTATTCCCCATTTTTTTTCTTCACCTCTGTATATTTTTTTTTTTTTTTTTTTTAATTATCTCACCCCAAGCAAGGCATTCCACTGCCACTATTGCGCATGGGGCTACATAGGGGAAGGTAAAGAGAAGGAGTGGATAGACATAGGGAATGTCAGGAGAAAGGTGATAGATGAGTAAGGATAGCGAGGATGAGTGTCGGGCAGATGGGAAGAGTGTTTGATAGAATGGGAGCAGGTTAGTGTGTTAGGAGGTGTCTATTGACCTTACATTTAAACTCCTGGAGATTGTAGCCGTCGGGGAAGCAATCGTTTGGAAGAGAATTCCACAGTCGGGAAGTGCGAGGAAAGAAATGTTGGAGTAGAAGTTACGGCTGCATTTTATCGATTTCACTGTAAAAGGGTGGGATCTAGTTGCTAATCTAGTATCTCGTACAAATTCGTATTTAGGGGGCACCAGTGATCTAAGTTCATCGGAGCAGAAGCCGTGAAAGTATTTATAGAAGAGACACAGCGAAGCCACGTCTCGCCGGTGGGAGAGAGACTGCAGGCGGTCTGCCAAGTCGGTTTGTTTTTGTGAAGATCCTTATTTCTATTTTGTTGGTCTTAAAATTTTTTACTCATTTACCATCCTTGGGCTATATTATAAATTTATATATTTTTTATATAATTATAAATACTTCCACGGCTTCTGCTCCGATGAACTTAGATCACTAGTGCCCATTAAATACGAATTTTCACGAGATACTAGATTAGCAACTAGATCCCACCCTTTTACAGTGAAACCGATAAAATGCAGCCGTAACTTCTGCTCCAACAGTTTCTTTCCTCGCACTTCCCGACAGTGGAATTCTCTTCCAAATGATTGCTTCCCCGACGGCTACAATCTCCAGGAGTTTAAATGTAAGGTCAATAGACACCTCCTAACACACTAACCTGCTCCCATTCTATCAGACACTCTTGCCATCTGCCCAACCCTCATCCTCGCTATCCTTACTCATCTGTCAACTTCCTCCTGACATTCCTTATGTCTAACCACTCCTTCTCTTTACCTTCCCCTATGTAGCCCCATGCACAATAGTGGCAGTGGAATGCCTTGCTTGGGGTGAGATGATTAAAAAAAAATTGTTTTATTTATTTTTCATACTAAATCCAATTTACTTTTCACACATAAAGATTAGATTTGGTTAACTTTTACCAGGGCCCTTACAAAAAGAAATAAAAATAAAAATAAAATATAATAATTTCGTTCCCTTATTACTAAGCCGCCCTTAATTAGTTTCTTAAAGTTTTCAAAATAATTAGAATTGAATTTAACTCGTGAATTGCGAATATCCATACCTTCAGAATGTTCGAGAATGTGTATTTGGGTGTATATGTGTGTGTATGTGTTTGTGTACGCGTGTGTGTGTGTGTGTTTGTTTATATATATATATATATATATATATATATGTGTGTGTGTGTGTGTGTGTGTGTGTGTGTGTGTGTGTGTGTGTACACACTTGTAGAATTGATCTACTCTTAAAGGTAATATTTTTATTTTTGTTTATATTTTAATTTATATCTAAAATTTTAGATTTAGATTTAAATTTAGATTTGTATGTCAAATTTTTTTTTCTATAAAATTTATTCCATTTATTTAAACAAAAAATAGCCTTGTAGTTTGTTTCAACATGAATGATAAAGATTTCCCTTATTTCTATGATAAAGATTTTTTTCCTTTTTTCTTTTCTTAGCTTAATTCCCTGTCAACCACCCCTTGTCCCATTTACTTTTTTCCTTTCCTTTTTCTTTCTTTTCTTTTTCTTTTCCCTTTGCCTTTCGTACCTCTTACCTTTTTTTATTCACCCAGACATGGTTTAATTTCAACTTTTAAACTCTAAACTCAGTTATGAAAAAGAGGGGCTTTTAAAAATTGGCATAGATATCTGTCTACTTTCCTGTTTACTTCTGTAAATGATTAACCTTTTAATTTTCTGTGATGAAAAATTTTTGGGGACTTCTGCCGGTATAAAATGTTTTGTCATTTGAATTTGTTGTGAATAAATTTTCGTTGCAGAAGTCGCGAGATATTATACTCGTAGAAATGGCTATTCAACGAATTCGAATATCGAAATTTTCTTGTTATTTTACATATATATATAGGTTGTGTATTCCGGGTGAGGAACCGCACAAAGTAATGAACATCAAAACAGATATGGAGATAAAAAGTAGGTTATATTGAACATAATATACAAACTCGAACCCATGTTTGTAAATCCAGGAATACTATTATTAAAAAATAAATATATACATGTTTTGAAGTGAAGCCTTTGGAAATAGTATATTCGCTATATTATTCTAGCTGAGTGAAGCTCAGAGCTAGTCTGACTTCTGATGCAGTAGACTCATGGTAACTTCGGTATCTCTCGGTAACTTACGTATCTGTTCCGGTACTCTCCGATAACTCGCACGGATCTCTACGATTACTATCAACTGCAGTTCTCTGTCTGGCAGGAGTATATGTACACTCCGTCGAGTCCATTATCATATACAAAGGGGAGATCCCACAACAATATATATATATATATATATATATATATATATATATATATATATATATATATTGTTTCATTCGTCTCCAATTAATGCTATATAAATCAGGTTTAATTCTCATTTCCATCAGAAATAATTTCAATAATGTGTTGTGTTCTCACACTAGCAGCTATATCTTCATTGTAAACTCCACATTGAATTGAAAATGTGATGATCAGATTAACCATTTAATAGTTTCATATATTTATTTACTTTTTTAATATTTACTGAGATTTTTTATGAATGTGTTTCCTTCTGTATGCTATATATAGCATTGAATTTTTCTATTTAATTTCGACAACATATAATTGAGCGAATGTAGTTTCTCCTGAGATTAGACAATTTAAATAAAAGTAATTTCAAAGTAATTTTAATTTCCCTCTAACATTCTAGCATGTGCTGTTGCCATTAATTTACATTATTAAGACTCAGATTATTATCTTCAACTTTGTTGTTGCTAACACATCATTTCGGCTGTTGTTTTGTGTAGATCTTAATGTTATCGATTCTGTGACTTTCTTAGAATTTTGAATTGAACATTTTATTTAATCAACACTAAGGTAGACAGGAAAACAAATAAGTTATTCATTTGTCCATGCTTCGTATGTTGATGTCTGATATTGTTTAATGCTCTTACTATATATTTAAAGATATAAAATCCAAAGAAGAATATGCAATGTTATTTTATCCTGACCTGGCCTCAATAAATTTCCCACTGTTGTAATGTCGATTCCCTCAAAGATTTTTCATAAATATTTTCATGGTAACTGTTCTGATGATTTTTGCTTTATGTTACATGAACTTTATGATTTTAAGCGCAGTAGAAATATTATTAAAAACATCGTTTTAAGGTTGTACCGTAAGTTCTAAATGTTTCTTTACTTAAACTTCCCGCAAATGGAACTCACTTACGTTTTGTTGCTTTCCAGCCATCTTTGAATTTGTTAAAATTAAATTCAGTATCAATCGTTATCTACTCACTTCATGCCTGTTTTTTTTTATTGAGCTTGTTTATTTTTTTTTCTTTTTCATATTCTTTCACACTCGGTAATTCCGTATGTGTTAATATCTATGTTCTTATGATTGAAGTGAAAGGAATAACAAAAGATTATTGCTATTCTGTCTGCTGTTATTTCCTGAAGCAGGAAAATAAAGAAAATTCGATAAGATTTATGTTAGAAACATTCTGGTTAATACCTAGTTTTTGGAAAGAAGGAAGTATACAAACCGAATAGATTAAATATATGAAGAACTCTGAAAATCTAAAAAAAAAAATGAATAAAACAAATAAATTAAGTACATACCATAATTATAATTACTATTAATATTGCAGCATCTGTGTTGCGGTGAAATAAAAACATATTGTACTGTTTTTAAATTGAATAATAATTTGAGTGCCTTAGTTTTAAAATTGAACAACTTTCTTTTAATTCGAATGTAGCAATATTTAACTTGAATGATTTAGTTTTTAAATTGGATGGCAAATGGGGTAGAGTCACCCGTTATCTTCCCCTCATATTTATATAAACAATTCTTTAAAATAAGCCTTTATAATACATACCCGTATTTGAGTAGATATCTTCAATTTTTTATAATTAAACAATATATTTATATATATATCTATCTGGACATTCGATATATCTTGTCAGAAAATAGGCATCCCCCAATAGGATTCGGACATGCGATTGCTATAGGCCTAGCAGATCCCGTCAATTTATCTGACGTTTATTAACCCCTTCACTACGAAAGGTTTTGTAGTTAAACAAGGCTGAATTAATTCATATAAGTACTTAAATTTCTGATTTTTCGAAATATTCATAACTGCTTCAGTTCGTATCCAAATAAAAACAAACGTGAACAAAGATTATTTTACGAAATTTTACGGAAAGTTACGAAATATATATGACGGAGGATGCATATTCTTTAATGGAGCTCCTTGAAAATATATAGAAATTCACTGATTTCCGAATCTTTTAATGTTAATATTTAAATCCCTTTTTTATCAATGTTGCATCTTTTAGTTCGTGAGTTTATTTAAAAATTACAAAATGCGTTGAGAATTGTGAGCCACTATACCTATTTTTTAGGTTCTTTCGTATAAACGGATTTCAAAATTTAACTGCTTTAAGAATACATCAAAATAAAGTTGATATTTTTGTATTACATCGATTACATAGATACTAGAATTGTAATCATAATTCCCACAAGAGAAATATGCGAAGTTTTGCTCTATTCGTTAATTAAAAATTGTAATCATTGTAAAAGAATACCAAAGGTATAATCAAGGAATAAGATTTTACACCATTTATTAAGTCATTGTTAATAAAAAAAAAAATTACAAACTAGATAAAAGTGTATATAACAACATAATACACCTTCGCGAAAATTATAAAACAAAATGTTTCAAATTTACATTGGAAATCGCACCGAATCTGAAATAATGCATAACATAATGCATCATAATAGAACGAAGTAAATTTTGTTTTAATCATTTCACCCCAAGCAAGGCATTCCACTGCCACTATTGCGCAAGGGGTTATATAGGGGAAGGTAAATAGAAAGAATGGTTAGATATAGGAAATATCAGAAGGAGGGTGATAGATGGGGAATGATACCGAGGCTGAGGGTTGGGTAAATGGGAAGAGTGTTTGAGAGAATGGATGCGAGTTAGTGTGTTAGGAGGTGTCTAGTGACTTTACATTTAAACTCCTGGAGATTGTAGCTGTCGGGGAAGCAATCATGTGGAAGGGAATTCCACAGTCGGAAGTGCGAGAAAAGTAGCTGTTGGAGTAGAAATTGCGGTTACATTTTATCGGTTTCACTGTAAAATAGTGGGACCAAGTTGTTAATCTAGTTTCTCGTGCAAATTCGTACCTAGGGGGCACCAGTGATCTAAGTTCATCGGAGCAAAAGCCGTGAAAGTATTTATAGAAGAGACACAGGGAAGTCACGTCACGCAGGTGAGAGAGAGACTGCAGCCGGTCTGCCAAGTCGGTATCGATCGCTTTACACATTCTCCGTTGTATTTTGTCAAGAATCCTGAGGAGATTGTAGAACCAATTTAATGGTTCAAGGATTTATTAATAATGTATTTGCGCTTTGTTTCTTGTTGATATAGAATTTTAAAGCTTCGGTACTGGAAGACCTAAACAGATTGAATTACATAGCTTATTGTCTAAGAAACCAGCAAACAATCGGCTTAATGTGCCACATAACAAAACTCATCAACCGGAATTTGATGAATAGAGCGCGAACCAGAATCAGGCTGGCGATATGACAATAACAATGCAGGTTCGTTAAGAATACAGGAACAAGGATCATTATATTTATGCTCAAAACTTTCTCGTAAAACGTGTACTTGTGTTTTATAGAGAGAAATGCAGAACGACATGTACCTCTGCTTGATAGACTGCGCAAATGGATTCGAGAAATTACGCGACAAAGATGTGTTAAAGCTGCTTGGCAAACTCGAGATATTCGATAAAGACATTAATATTATCGAGAATCTATAGTGGCTGTAAACTGCCTGCATATAAACAGGAATTGAGTTCAGAAGTATACAAAAATAGAAAGGAGTGTAAGACAAGGATGTGTTTTTCACCGGATTTATCTAATCTATACAGCGAAAAAATCCTGAGAGACAGTAATCCTGCAAAGGTTCATTATTGGCAGAGACAATCTTAACAATATAAGATATGCAGATGACACTGTGCTGATAGAAGAAACGGAAAGGAAACTATAAGATCCCTACAGAAGTTAACAAAGAACGAGAGGAGAAATACTAAAAATAACCTACAAGAAAACTGAATGAGCCATCAGCAAAAAGAGGAACACAAAAGGTTAATAACAGGTCTCGGATACTAAAATTAATGTGGTAGAAAAATGTAAATACATGGGAAGTGTTTTAAAAAAGAGCAGAAAATAAGAAACTGAGATCCGAAGTCGCATTGGGATGGCCAAGGACGTATTCCAAAATCATCCGAAAGATAAACTGGGAGTTAAGAATATATTCTTTTGGAACAAGGAAAAGGGAAGCTTAGCTGTTACGTGTTGTCTGTTCTCCTACAGGCCAGTGAATGTGTAATGATCTTCTCAAATATTCAAAAGAATAGAATTGTGGCTTCGTAGAAGAATGTCGTATGCAAAAACAATGTTTTGGTGCGAATGAATACAAAATAATAAATATTACTTAATATAAGGAAGAGAGAGCTGAAGTTTCTGGAAAACGTAATGTAGAAAAAGGGCTTGGAGAATCTGATACTCACAAAGTGCATAGTGGGAAAGAGAGACAGGGGAAAACAGCGATATACTTGATGGGATGAAAGCAATGGATGGCCGAGCAGGGTTTGAAAGAAATAAGAAGACAGGAATTGTTGGAAGATACTGAGGACATAAGGTCTGAAGGAACTTCTTCTTTTATGTGTCTTCTTCTTTCAGGACGTAGGCAATCATGGCTTTCTACATCTCCCTATCCCTGGTGGTTCTTAACACACTTTCTCCTGTTATACCACGCAAACCCTCTTTTTGCCTTCCACCCGCACAGGCCCGTCAAGTACGTTACACGTTGTTTTCCCCTGTCTCTCTTTCCTTCTATCTGGCCTGTCAGTATCAGGTTCTCCGAGATATCTTTCCTCGTTGCATGTCCCAGGAATTTTAGTGGTCTCTTTTCGATGCTCAGTATTAACTTCCTTTTCGTTTCGATACTTTCCAAAAACTCATCATTTCTCACATGCCCGATCCATCATATCCGCTGCATCCTTCTGTAGAACCACCGTTCAATTTTCCTTCATCTTCGATTATATTGCCCAGTACTTACTTAACACGGCACCTAAATGAACAAGAAAGTAGTAGTTAATTGCTGGTTCCACATCTTGTGAATGTACAGATAAATTCGCCAAATTGATTTATGTCTTCACACTCCACCCACATCTATTGAACAGGTGAAGAGGCTCATCCCTTGTTTCCTGTTTAGGATGCGGTTTCCGGTTTTCTCTTTTCCAATCTTTTCACTCTTTTATTTTTTATTTTTTTTCCAATTGGAGTAGATAGACTAAACTATCGCCCGGTTCACACTCCACCCACATCTATTGAACATGTGAAGAGGCTCATCCCTTGTTTCCTGTTTAGGATGCGGTTTCCGGCTTTCTCTTTTCCATTCTTTTTACCCTTACGTAGCCCCCTGCGCATCAGTGGAGTTATCGCCTTGCTTGGGGTGATATGATTAAAAAAAAAAAATGTTGCATGTATTATTTGAAAAACCTGCTCTCAGAATCCGTCACAAATTTTATTTTCTGATTTGATTACTTATGTTTTTCGGGAATTATCCAAATTAATATTAATATTATAATTTAAATGTAGATTTTAGTCTTTGTGTTTTTTTTTTATTAGAATCTCTGTTCGCTTATTTGACGTTTCTAGTATAAGCGCCGTTTAACTTTATGCTATTGATGGTAAAAGTTCTAAGTATTGCCTTGCGTTAGTCACAATGCATCTCATAATTCAATAAAGTAGAATATTGTAATTGTTTCAAGAAAAGCATTAGGCTAATGACATTAAAGCACAGGGCGTTTCAGTGGAAGTGAAAGAGAATGAGAAAACTGAAAATTAAGAGGATTGAGGAAAAACACGAAAAATAAAAAGATTTCAAGAATATAGATTATGTCAATTGATGTTATATTTCAAATTTTAAAACCTTTAGTTGTCAGGGAAACAAGTAAACGAAATGTCCCCAGGTGAGAAAAGAAACTGATTATAAGTGGCAGTTGCATTTAGTTAAATCCAAAGTAAAACCATTGTACTAACATGAAGAAACACTTATCACCACAACTACTATTAAAACATTTGCAGAAATGACAAGGAAGCTATGGCGTGTTAGTGAGAAAGTGACTGAAATTGAGATGTCTGATCAGGATTGATTAATTTGGAAATCTTTCTTTGGATTTTGTCAAAAATCTTATAATGTACACTAGATTAGATATGGAAACGGTATTCGATGCTCGGATGATTGGTAGTTATAAATGTGTAATATACATTCTGACGAGAAAAGATTTCCTGACATTAAACAGTGAATGAAATTCTCTTAGATGAATCAGTAGATTAATGATATAATTTTCTCCAATACATCTCATTGTAAAGCGAGAGATCACAGATATGTAGAGGATTGACCGGCGTTGTTTAGCATCAGCCCTACTAATGGCAGCCTGAAAAGGTTTTCAATGTTGAATATTGCCATATGCATGTGTATGTTAATTTAGTCTAATATTTAGTACTAGCAGTAGAACCCGACTTTACTCGGGTGTAATGAAAGCTTTAAAACTAATCCATAGTCGTGGAGCTCAGACACTTTGAACGTTAGCACGGAAGACCAAAAAGCAATAGTTGTTTCCAGTTAAGGCGAAACCATAGACTGAAAGAAAAATGAATGGATGTAAGCCAAATTTTGATTTCCTGGTATCGATATCAAATAAGATTTTTTTCGTCGTAAACTGAATTTTGAAGGCTACATAAATCCTCTGAGTAAATGGTATCATGGCTGAGACCAAGAACTACAATTATGCTTATTTAGAGCTAAACCCGAAGCAAAATCTAAAATAAAAGGGCTGAAAAAATACAGACATAGAGACACATAAACAAACACTCACACAAACATCTTGCCTTTTATATATATATATATATATATATTATTCATTTTCTTCACTATTGTAAGAACTGCAACTTTGAAACTTCTGAATATCGTTTCTTATGTCTTTGTCTATGAGTGTATCAAATTTGTTTAAAATCGGACCACTCCTTCTATAACACGATTTTTTCGATTATCGATTTTCGATATTTATCGGGGGAACTTCCACACAAAACCTAGTTAAGAACACTTGAAGAGGCTTATATTACAACTGTGTCAATTTTCAAGAAAATCTGTTCAGCCGTTTTGGAGTCTATAGGTAATGGGAACACACACACACACAGACACGCACACACAGACAACGTTCCATTTATAAATAAGTTTAGATTATATTTTTCATTTTCAAACTTATTCACGTCTATTGGAAAGTGCAAATGTAACAAATTGTTCTATCCGAAAACGAAAGCTTTTTTTTAACAAAAATAACCTTATATTTTGCAGAAGACGGCTTTGTAAAGAGAAATATATTGGTTCCGGATCGACTTATTTAAAATCTTTACGACGTTTTCCCGATAGAGATAAAGAATTATTGTTGAATTTCAAAGGTGAGGATATTGTATGGCATCGACGAATAAAAAGTAGACATTTACGATTAGGAAAGAATGCAAAGAAGACAATAGACTTTTCCGCGCGTGCCTTCATGCTATTCAAAAGAAGCTTTTCGATAACAAGAATAAAATCTCATAGTTTTGCAGCTGCTGAGGAAATTGCCTCCCTGGAAAAAGAATGAAGTGACCTTTAAATCTAGTCCGTTTGCAAAGAAGTCCATATTAAGCTACGGACAGGATAAGAATATTGATTAGATAGATAGATAGATAGATAGATAGATAGATAGATAGATAGATAGATAGATAGATAGATAGATATTAGACATTTGGAAGACTGTGTGAATCCAATATTGCCGACAGTCAGAGGAATACTGATAAAAATAATTTAAGGCAACTAGACATCGTATAACATTACTCTATATCAAAGATAGAACATCAATAGAATTAATATGAGAATTCTTCTTCTATGTGCCCTGTCCCTTCAGGACGTTTCCCTATCATTGGTGTCTCTGAGCGCGCCTTCTCCTGTTACACAATGCAACCCACGTTCCGTCATTCACCAGATTAGGTCCTTCAAATATGTTATCCGTTGCTTTCCCCTGTCACTTCTTACCTATATATGGCCTGTTATTATCGGGTTCTCCAAGCTCACTTTCCTCATTGCATGTCCCAGGAACTTCAGCTGTCTCTTCCTGATGCTAAGTATTAATTTTCTTTTTGTTTCCATCATTTCTAAGACTTCATCATTGCTCACATGCTCAATCCATGATATTCGCTGCATCCTTCTGTAGAACCACATTTCAGTTTCTTAAATCTTTTCCTTCATTTTTGAAGATATTGTCTAGCATCCACTGCCATATTGAAGAATGGACAGCACATAGCAATCCAGTACTCTCTTCTTCTAAATTGTTCTGTTTCTTAATACCTTACTCAAATTCTGGAACGCTTCCTTAGACATGCCAATTCGCCTTCGGATCTCTGTGTCGCATTTTCCGTCTTCTGTTATATATATAGTCATCCACAGATAGTCCTGTTTCGCTGGATCAGAGTTTATCACTACAGTTAGATATCCGATTGCTTCTAGCCATGATTGAAAAACGATCGGATTGACATCGATTAGTCGGCAATTCTACCACTAAGCTATGGCTGCTCGGTGGAGGAAGGTAGATTTGTACACGATGTAAATACATGACAGTAGCTGAGATTTTTCAAATTAATTACAGAATGAAGATTCATAAACAGTAGCTATTGTTGTTAAATTCACAGTTTCTCCTTAGTGCTCAATCGGAGAACGAGAGCATAAACAGTTATCCGAAGATAGCCCTGTTTCGCTGTATCACAGCCCATCAGTACGAATAGATATCCGATGGCTTCTCGTCATGATTTAAACCCTATCGAATTAACATCGATCAGTTGGTGATTTTGCTACTAAGCTATGGGTACTCAGTGGAGAAAGTTAGATTTTATCAAGTTGTTATACACGATGTAAACACACGCCAGCAACTGAGTGTTCAAATTAATTACAGAAAGACGATTCGTAAGTGGCTACTGTTGTTTAATTCTACAATTTCTCCTTAGTGCTTAATCGGAGAAAGAGAGCGTAAACAGTCATCCGAAGATAGCCCTGTTTCGTTGTATCACTGCTCATCCGTACAGTTACAGATCCGATCCTTTTATTGTTTTAGCAAGGTTTGAAACAATATATATATATATATATATATATATATATATATATATATGTATGTATTAAAACAAAAATAGGGTTGTTCCAACGAGAGAAGATTGTATAGAATAAAAGAGCGAGAAGGCGTGAACGTTTTGTTTAAAGAGTAGGTATATAGTTGCTATTATTATTAATAATAATATTACTTGTATAATATAGTAAGTGTCCATAAGGATATTTGTGACACTACACGTATTTCGAGTCTAAAGTTGACTCTCTTCAAGCGAGTAAATATCTGACTTCACACATCGAGATCCGTTTCCTTTTCTGATAGGTATCATGTATGAATAGAAAAGCTGGTGGTGACCAGGTCAGGGAGTTTAAATGTGGCCGTTCTTGTTGGGTTTTTCCCACAATCGCACATTGAGTTTCTTCTGTCGGCTTTGCTGTCTGTAAAGAATTGTGTTTCACTGACTTATAAATCTGATTTCGTCTTTATACAACAAAATTGTTTTCAGCCATTTTGATTCAATTCTACTCTGCGGGTCATCCAGTTCTTTTTATTGCTTTGGAGATACTTTTTGAATTTAGTCTCTGTGTGTGTCTTCTTTGCCTTCAAATTTCATGTGTCCGTGTGTGTATTTTAGGTTTTTCTTATTATTTTGTTGAGGAAAGGCTTGTATTTTTTTCATAAATACTTCTTCCTGCATAATGAGTGTGTCATAATCTGCATTTTGGTAGACAGGCATTACTCTGAATTTACCTCCACTGCATTTATGTAAACGTTTAAAGACAGACAATTTCCTGTTATTAACCAGTTTATTTTTACTTCTATGCGCGGCTACTATTTCATTCAGGCCTTGTGTCACCCCCACGTATATTTTTGTGCATTGATTGCATTTTAGAGCATAAATTACGTTTTTAGAATTTTAGCGCAGATCTGTTTGCATTTCGAATGTAGATGTGTTTTGAACTTGAAGTATTTTTCTTCTATTATTATGTTGCATACCCCACATCTTTACTTTTTTTATGAATTTTGTGGTTCCGTCTTGTGTTTAAGATTTTTATTTTTATTTTTAGTTTGCTAGTAATTATTTTAGTTGTCGTTAAGATTTCCTTCATTTTATCATGTTCGTTGAGTAATTCTATGTGTGATTAGATTTTTGTAAATAATTCGGGATTTTTTTGTTGTGTGTGGAAACGTATGTTACAAAGTTTTCTTCTTTTTCATGTTTTTTCTTGTTTTCCGGTGTTCCGGAGAGATTCTAATAGTATTTCTTCTGCCGGATGGAAACCCTTGTTTATTGTTGAAGTGAGATGTTTTTTGTAGTTCCCTTAGGCGTCTTTTAGCTGTCGAACCTATTAACTTTCATTTTCATCTGTGGATTTTGGTCTTTTTCATTTAACACCCAATATTAAAATAGGGTTAGTAAAAGATTGCCTATGCGTATGAAATAATTATTTCCAAATATCCGCCGAAATCCCGATGCACACGTTATATTGTTCATTGTTCTCATTAGGGGAGATAGCAGCTTGGTAGAACACATTTGTGGATCAGCCTTTACCTTCACCCAGACAATTTTTTCTGGATCTGCAATTGCAGAAAAATATAATCCGGGGTCTTGTATTAGATTTACTAATAAACATTTAATTCATAGCTGGAGCCAGTTGTATTAAAATGTGCTCAAAAGATTTGTATTGTTTATAGATCTTTTGAATTTTTTTCTTTCGAAATGAGTATTTCCGCAACCTAGGTTTGAACCTCTCGGTATATGCAGCCGATTTATAATAACTGATTTTCTAACGATTTCGAAACGAAAAACAAATTTTTACGCACGCGAATTTTTAGACAACCGAACTTTTTCAAAATTAGGGAGGCGTTACCTAATGAAGTTAAAACACTTTCATCAAGATTTGTATGAACCTAAGACGTATCTATAAATGTGATTACATCTGGAAATTATTTTTGATCTTTTATATAGTAATTTTTTGTGCCGGAATCAACATAATAGCTAACTATTCTTCTAGGCACAACAGGCAGGCATGACCACCGTTTGGCTATTTTACTACACCATTGTTATATCAGAGTCTCGGCCATTTTTCTGTTTTAATTTACACACGTTACTACCAGTTAGTGTGTGTGTGTGCTCACGCGCGTGCGTATGCATCTGTGCGTGTGTGTGCGTGTGTGCGCGCGCGCGCGCGTGTGTGCCTCTGTGTGTGTATGCGTGTGTGTGCCTGTGTCTGTACGTGTGCATGAGTGTGTGTGTGTACGTGTGCCTGTGTGTGTGTGTGTGTGTGTGTGTGTGTGTGTGTGTGTGTGTGTGTGTGTGTGTGTGTGCGCGAGAGAGAGAGAGAGAGAGAGGATATCCCGCCACACAGGTTTTTCTTTATATTTGAGTGGGATTCCAAAGAAATAACAAGAACGATTCATTTTTCGGACAGAAAAGTAAAAGCAGAAGGTCAGTTGAATAAGTATACATAATAAGTATACATCATTTGTAATGATTGTTTATCAACGTTTATCAAAGAAGCATTATGTTAGAACGTTATTGGTTGAAAAATAGAGATAGCGCTTAATTCTTACATGTATATATATATATATATATATAAGGAAGAGAATAAGTACAGAACAAGTAAGAAAAATGTGTCTTTAATCTAACATGATTCACTGAGAACAAGATTCTTCAGAGATTTATCCAAGACGATTTATCCAAGATGAATGATTTAAAAATCCAAGAGGGTATGTTGGTTGTGGTATAGTCTCTTGAATTCTTAAATCATTCACCTTTAATAAATCTCTGACGAAGCTTGTTATAAGTGAAACATATTAGATTAAAGACACTTTTTCCTACTTTTTTTAATTATTCTCTTCTTTATATATATATATATATATATATATATATATATTGTCAGAGAGAGAGAGAGAGAGAGAGAGAGTACGGTTATTGCTATTTGTGTATTTTTAATTCATATTGAAAACAATTGCTATCATATAGCTAAAATAGATATTCTTGTTGCTGAAAGGTTTCTACTGATGTATTCTTATATTATGAAACTGCAACACTTTCTGCAGAGATCACAAAACAATTACGAAATTGGAGAAATGCGCAAAAGAAATGGCATTGGGTTTTAATAATGTCAGAAGTCTAATAAATAGCGATCTGAGAAACATAAAATGCCAGAGAAGTTGATTGACCAGCTAGAAAATAGTCGAAGATACTTATGTTCTAAATATATACCGAGAAAAAGGGTACATAATTTTAAAAAGTATTAGCTAAATAAAGGAAAGCAAACAGAATTACATGTTTAACAGTATATTACAAAGCGATGGGCTTAGTGGTTAAAATGTGCACTTTCTGACCATGAATCCGGGCTTCAAATCTAGCCATAATCGATTTGTCAGGAAGGTGACTTATTGATGAAGGAAACCTTGATACAAGCATTGTGGGTGAAATTTTGTTAACGGGATGGTTGTGCTAACAAGCACAACCATCCTGTTATCATCGTGTCCCAGTGTTATTATCAGCCTGTTGTTCATTCCAGGTAACGCACTCTCTCCCAGAAATAAAACTAAGATCTGCGTAACATGGTTGCAGTACAAGCCACAGATGTGCTCTGTGGGTGCTAAACAGGCATCCTTGTGTGCGAGTGACCAGCCATACAATATTATATAACAATTTACACGACCGTATATTTTTATGTATCATAAGATACAATAAATGAATTTGATAAGAACAAGCATGGATAATTCATGTGATAATTTAACTAATCCACATAACAGAAACCAGATTAACATCAAAGCAAATATAGTTTTGCTTGTCCCTTCTTTTGTTAGTTCCTTATTTTGCATGACCATTACCCTGCCAATACCTTAGCAATAATAGATTATTTTGTTTTAATCGGAAAAGACAAAACACATATCCGCGACGCTATTTTGTCACAAAGAAAGAACCAAAGAATCAAAGTAAAAATTAAGAAAGTAAAATGAAATAATAAAATAAAATCAAGATATAAGTGTTTAAATTCTCTAGCTAATACATAATAATTAATGAACTATTTCGTATTGATTGCGTACGAAGAGGAAAAAACATATCAAAGACGCTAATTGTTTTCAATCAGAAAATGAAAAAAGGAAGGAAAAATGGAAGCGCTTATCGTCTGCTTTAGTGAAACAGTAAAAGTTTTCAATTTTACATAGTTTGATTTGTACCTCCTTACTTCTTAAAATAACTATCATCATTCATATTTATGATTGTTATTGCAATGTCTTGCTAATTTTTTATGCTCAAATATTTAGCGATGCGATAAGACATTGCTGCGGGTCTTTAATTGTCGCAGAATTCGCAAAGATCTTATTTAATTCTTAATTGAAGAATTATGGTTCATCATGAATTTACATTGTTTAAAGCCGTGATATTTTTACGAGTTAAAACTAGTTATATACACATGACAGTATTATTGCTTGGGGACAAAAAGTTTTTACAAGTTACACATAACAGAAAGCTTTAAGTTAAATTATTTCATAAGGCCAAACATTGTTGTATAATATTATTAAAAGGTTAACATTATTTTAGCTTATCCAAAGAGGTTTACAAAGATTCAGATTTAATAAAAACTAAAAACTCTCTATATTCTAATCACGCGAATATATTTTAGCTGTACATGAATCAATTTTTCCCTGTCTATCGCCCTATGCTTCATATAATTTCGATTTGCTTATTCTGTTGGCAGGGTATTTCCAAATGTTCAAAACATTTCCAACAATATGCTGGTTAATTCTCTGGAAAAATATACATTTCAAGTATAAATATCAGCTTTTGTTAATGAATTTTTATTAGATTGTTAGCACAAAAAATATATAAAAACAATGCATAGATAGATAGATAGATAGATAGATAGATAGATAGATAGATAGATAGATAGATAGATAGATACGTGTGAGGAAACATATATATATATAACGAGAGAGATAAAGAGATATATGAACAAACACATATATATAAATATGAGCAGACATAGATAGATAGATAGATAGATAGATAGATAGATAGATAGATAGATAGATACTGGCAAAGACAAAAGATAACAAAGAAAGCAATAGAAGATGAGGAGAAATGTATTTCATCAGATCGTGCGAACCTGTCTACTTTCATAATTAATGCAATATACTGGATTATATAGTATTTATTTTGTGTTTTATTGGCCCAACTACTGACCACCTAAGCCAGTATGAGACAAAATACCTAATTTATAATATCCAGTCTTCGATATTCACATTTTTCTATTCGTTGTGTTATTTTAACATACATGCCCAGATATAGATAGATAGATAGATAGATAGATAGATAGATAGATAGATAGATAGATAGATAGATAGATAGATAATGAATAGACTGAGATAAATAGATAGATAGATAGATAGATAGATAGATAGATAGATAGATAGATAGATAGATAGATAGATAGATAGATCTGTTCTTCGTTCGTGCATTAAATGCTGAATACCATATCTGGTTAGGTGTTCCTGCTTTTAATCGTGACGTTATGGACAAAATCTTAGGGAGGATTTGCAATGTATTCACTCCTGACTTGGGAGACTAAATAGATAGATAGATAGATAGATAGATAGATAGATAGATAGATAGATAGAAAAACTAGTACAAAAGAAAGAAAAAAACGGAAAAACACCGACATAGACAGATAGATAGATAGATAGATAGATAGATAGATAGATAGATAGATAGATAGATAGATAGATATAAACAAAATAAGAGAAAAATGATGCTTAGAGATATAGAGATATGGAGAAACTTAGATAGATAGATAGATAGATAGATAGATAGATAGATAGATAGATAGATAGATAGATAGATAGATGATGAAGTAAATAAATGCATAAATACAGCCTTACTCAACTGAACAGATATGCTTGGAGAATATTGCAACAAATGGCCTGTAACATTACCACATGAAAACTTTTCTACGGTTTAGATATTATATACATGTTAGAATTATACTCTATGCGTCACCGAATGTTTATAGCATTTTGTCATTGAGATCGGTTTCGATTCTCACTATGTTCGATTTGTCAACCAGATCAAACAGGTGAATTACTCATCGTAGACGCTTTTCGGAATCCTCCCGGGATTCATCATCATAAGAAATTGCTTTAAAACCTTATCGCAAGTGAGTAAAGTTGGGCAGATGCATAAATTCACCGTTCGTGTTCACAAAAAAATCACAAATCACTGGGCACGACGATTTGAGCGTAACTGCTTATTTCTCTACAGATTGTACATTATCACCAATAAACAGTGCCTTTGAATAGTGATGAATAAAGCGGCATCCGTTTTGGCATAGCCAGCGATGTGTAATATATTACCTTTAACGGCGGATGCAATTCACGGGTACATCTTACTGTATTTGAAGTCGACAAAGTGGCAAGGACATGATTTACAGATGCATCCGGTCGTAGATAAAAGTCAGCAAATTGCAAGAAAAAACAAGTGACAACTCACTTGAAAGGGATGGACCGGGTTATGTGATTGATAGATTTATCCGGCCCTGGATAAAGTCAAGATACAATCCGTTAAGCAAAAATGCGTGGATGAAGGGGCGTGGCCATGTAGATCGCGAGATAGTTTTAAAATTATATAAAGTCAAGAATTTTGGTTAAAGAATTGAGAGATCACCACTGGCTGCCGACTCCCGACGACCACGTCGTGTGTGCGAAACATCTCCGACTGCTCTACTGCTCCACACAAACATCACCTACAAAGAATAAAAATATATGTTTGTATTTTTATATAAACGTGTTCCTCGTTTGCTGTCAAGATTCAGCGTAATATAAAAGAGATGCCTTTTAAAGGGTAAGCAGAGTATCGAGAGACTGGAAAATTTCGTTGGAAGCAAATAAGAGACTACTAGATTGCTATGGCAGTGAATGCTGAACAAACTCATCAGAGATGAAGGAAAGACTTAAAGCAACCGGAATGTGGTTCTAGAGAAGAAGGCTGAAGATACCAGTCACCGAACATGTGAGCAACTACAATGTTTTGGAGAGAATGGAAACAAAACAGAAACTTATATTTTAAATCAGGAGGAAACTGCCGAAGTTTGTGCGACATGTAAAAGATAAAGGAAAAGTGAGACAGTTAAAGGCAACACATGGCGTACTTGATGGGGTTGAGCAAATGGATGACAGTGCTTTGTTTCGAAAGCGTAAAAAGAAAATGGGACTAGTAACGACGAAATATAGAGTGATATGGAAGATATTTATTACCTACGTTCTGAAGGGACAGAAGAAGAAAAGAAGAAAACTGAGTTTGATGAATGTCCACTAATGTAACATATTCAGCGGCTATTCTTTACATTATGTGTGTTGTGGTGCAATGGACATCGGAACCAGAAATTGAAGAACCGAGTTCAAATTACAGTTGAATACGTTGCATTCACTTTCGCGCAAATACCCTTGAGAAAGTTATTAATCCAATACTTCTCTCTCCAGCTATACGTTAAACAACAGGACATGAGGCTATATTGCCTTGGTTGGCAACCTGACTACTGCAGAAGTTAATGGCAACCTACTGCGGGAAGATCTTCTGCCCAGTCAGTCATGTCACTTTCGAGTCATGATCTCCGAAGCGTATATCACGTATAGCACTTAAGGAAATGACTGACGTGACAAGATGTAATCGTGTTAAAATTGTCCTACGAGTGTATTATATCAATCTTCCAAATAATAATTCCCTACAAATAAAGATTAGTTGATATATTTCAGCGAGAATGTTATTGGCAAATATTAAGCTATTCACAAATGATGGCAAGAAATATATGAAATATGTAAAGAGATTTTTATTTGCCTAGACATTAAATGTTCTGAGAAAATTTGTTAAAAATGGATACTCGGTTGAGAAATATTAAACAAGGAAATGTTCGTTTGAAACAAAGAAAGGAGCCCTCATATATAGATAGGATCATTATACATACTGGTGTTCCAACGCATTAATTTCTAGTAATGGGAATTCAGTCGTCTTGAAAACAGAATTTCCTTTTTATTTAATAAATGGAAGTAGGATTAAATATAAATAGCCAATAAGACAATATAATGCCTTTAGCAAAGAAAAGCAAATAAAGTTCCAACGGGCGACCCGGAGAGGGCAGAATCAAGCGAGTATATGATTGTAAAAATATTTGGCATTTTATGACAGACGACGATAAATGAGATAAAGAAAACTAAATGCTATTTTGAATATCAGAAATGCTTTTCCAAAAGGAAAATATATTAGTCGACTGCCCGAAACAGCGATGCAACCTAAATGTTCGTTTTTTCGATGTGACGCTCAGTGCCCCAGCGCTACCAAAGAATTTGTATTCTTGGTATCGTCATTTGGCGGTGCTATTTTTTAGTCTTCAGTGCCATCGAATGTCGATATCAATACACCAAAAGCTAATCAGATTGTGCACAGATTTTGCGCTTAAGCTTTTTTGAGTTTGTGGAGCTTTCAGGTGTGAAATATTTACAACAATGGTAAGGTATTTGGTGAAATCACATTGCGCATCACAACAAAACTCTGACTATAACATAAAACGGGTTTAATAAAAACAAATTGAAAAATTTTAAAGTGCTTAAGTATTAAACAATTAGCAATTACTTCATGTGGTCTTGTTGGCAATCTTTCTACAGGAATATTATTCCAGCTGAAATTCTTGACAATTAGAGCGTTCTCGGTCATGGCACTGAATACATTTCAGGCAAACGCACGGGTAGCAGAAGGTGAAAATGATGTTTATACCGTCTTCGCCTAACTTGTCAGTGGCTCTCCCTCTCTGTCTTTTACTCTTCTCTCTCATTATATTTTTCACTCTCTCTCTCTCTCTTTCTCTCTCTTTCTCTCTCTCTCTGTTTCTCTTAGTATTTTCTCTCTTTCTCTGTCTCTCTCATTCCTACCAGGTGACTGCATTCTGGCCGAATTTATTTCATAGGTGTTGAGATCCCCTGGCATGTTATCCGTTAATACATGACCTTTCTTTGTTTAATAACATATGCCTTTTCTTGGAAAGTGGCCAGACCAAGCCTCTGCTTTCAATACTTTATAATAGTATGAACGCTTGTGGAGTTTTAATTATCCTTTGAAATTTTATTAGTTATATTAGAAAACCACGAATCTATTCACTCTGCCCCGGGAGAGAGAGCTTGTTGCGTGTGGAATATCGAATCTTAGTAAATCTTAATGAATTCTACTTCAGGTTCAATTCTTACTGGAGCCTTGTCCTAAATATTTTTAATCCTTTCTTTCTTTATTTTCTTAGTTGCTTAATTAGATTTCTATTATTTTTTCACAGATAAAAAACATGCTTAACTACTTCCTGCTTAGAACCATCATTACTCATTCGGTTTCAGTAAAACGTTGAACCAAATATAACATTGTTTTAAATAAGCTATTTAGAACTTAAAAGGTTTCATTTGGAACAAAGTTTCCTGAACATCTAAAGAATATCAATTTTTTATCACAAGGAATGCAGTCCCGCCACTGATGCGCAGGGGGCTACATAAGAGTAAAAGTATAGACAAGAAGAGTGAATAGAAAGACGGACCAGTTTCAAGGGGTATTAGAGGAAGGGCAAGAGAAGGATGGAAACGCAAGTGTGAAGACAGTTGCGAAGGTAGAGAGAAAAGAAAGGAACAAAATATACATGGTGATATAGAAAGAACTGGCGTCAAGTGGATAAGAGATGGGCATTGGCATTGTATTCAAAGTCTTGGAGGTTGTAGCGTTCAGGAAAACAAGTATACGGAAAGGGAGTTTCACAGGCGGGAAGTGCGAGAACAGAAGATGATGGAGTAGAATTGTCTTTTGGTTGATCTAACTGTAAGTGTGTGGGACCTTGTTGCCAGTTCGGTTGCACGAGTGCATTCTTGTTGAGGGGGCACCAGTGACTTAACTTCGTCGGAGCAGAAGTCATGAAAATATTTTTAGAATAGACAGAGGGAAGCCACATCCCACCGGTTTAGAATGTGGCTGGAGCCGAGCTACCAAGTCGAGACCTATCACGTAACAGATTCTATTTCGGAGCCTGTCGATCCTTCTGTTATAACAGGTAGAGGGTTATGTTAAGGTATAGAGGTAGAGAGTCACTTAATATGAATCGGATGGAAGGATAACGGTTGATTCTTGACGTAAACATTTCAAAAGGTTTGTGATTGGAAAAACATCCTCTTGAGAGTTTGTTTCATAGGGTTTTGATTTCTTGGGAAGGAGCTGTTTGAAGTGGACTCCTCGAAATGTAATAGTAAGATAGTGTGGGTTGTTTGCTACTATGTAAGTGGTATGGCAGGTTTTAGCTGTGAAGGCCAGATATACTGAAACCAGAAGATGTAGTTCGACCGAGCACTTTCATGGTTGTATCGAGAGAGTAGTAAGATACACGCTACATCCTGCTTGGGAAATAATTCTTCTACAATAAGGACTCGGAGACGCGCTTAAACTCTGTCAAGACTGTTGCGGCCTGGGTAACGCCTGCCAATATATGACAACCGTATTCTTTTTTCGGGCTGATCTGGAAGTTTCGTTCTTAATATCTGCATCGGACTAAATTTGTTGTGATAAAGAAGGAGACGCGTCACAGCTATTCTTTTTCTACTTTGTCATACAATTTTTTCAATACTGTACTTGATATATAAAAATACTGAATAAAACTTGATATAAAAATACAGAATGAGACTTGATATAAAAATACTGAAGAAAACTTGATATTGAAAAAATACTCAAGAAAAATTGATATAAAAATACTGAATAAAATTTGATATAAAAATACTGAAGAAAACTTGATATAAATATACTGAAGGAAACTTGATATAAAAATACTGAATAAAACTTGATATAAAAATACTGAATAAGACTTGATATAAAAATACTGAAAAAAAACTTGATATAAAATTACTGAAGAAAACTTGATATGAAAAATTACTGAAGAAAACTTGATATAAAAATACTGAAGAAAACTTGATATAAAAATACTGAATAAGACTTGATAAGAAAATATTGAAGAAAACGTGATATGAAAAATTACTCAAGAAAACTTGATATAAAAATACTGAATAAAACTTAATATAAAAATACTGAATAAAACTTGATGTAAACATACTGAAGGAAAGTTGTAAAAATACTGAATAAGACTTGATATAAAAATACTGAATAAGACTTGATATAAAATACTGAATAAAACTTGATATAAAATACTGAATAAAGACTTGATATAAAAATATGAAGAAAACTTGATATAGAAGAAATACTCAAGAAAAGTTGATATAAAAATACTAGATAAAACTTGATATAAATACTGAATAAGACTTAATCTTAGAAAATACTGAAGAAAAACTTGATATTAAAAAATACTCAAGAAATCTTGATATAAAAATACTGAATAAAACTTGATATAAAAATACAGAATAAGACTTGATATAAAAATACTGAAGGAAACTTGATATAAAAATACTGAATAAAACTTGATATAAAAATACTGAATAAGACTTGATATAAAAAATACTAGAAGAAAATTTGATATGAAAAGATACTCAAGAGAACTTGATATGAAAATACTGAAGAAAACTTGATATAAAAATACTCAAGAAAACTTGATATAAATATACTGAAGGAAACATTAAAAAATACTAGAATAAATAAATATAAAAATACTGAATAAACTTGACATAAAAATACTGAATAAAACTTGATATAGAAATACTGAATTAGACTTGATATAAAAATACTGAAGAAAATTTGATATAAAGAAAAACTACCCAAGAAAACTTGACCATAAAATACTGAAAGAAACTTGAAATATAAAAATATGAATAAAGACTTGATATGAAAATACTGAAGAAAACTTGATATGAAAAAATATAAAGAAAACTTGATAAATACTGAATAAAACTTGATATAAAAATACTCAAGAAAACTTGATATAAATATACTGAAGGAAACTTGATATAAAAATACTGAATAAAACTTGATAAATATCACTACAAGGAATAGACTTGATAAAATACTGAACAAAACTTGATATAAAAAATACTGAATAAAACTTGATATAAAAATACTGAATAAGACTTGATATAAAAATACTGAATAAAACTTGATATGAAAAATACACGAATAAAACTTGATATAAAAATACTAGAAGAAAACTTGATATAAAAATACTGAAAACTTGATATAAAAATACTGAATAAAACTTGATATAAAAATACTGAATAGACTTGATATAAAAATACTGAATAAACTTGATAAAAATACTGAATAAAACTTGATATAAAAATACTGAATAGACTTGATAAAAAATACTGAAAATCTTTGATATGAAAAAATATAAAAACTTGATATAAAAATACTGAAAGAAGAACTTGATATAAAAATACTGAATAAGACTTGATATGAAAATACTGAAAACTTGATATGAAAAATTACCAAGAAAACTGATATAAAAACAATGAATAAAACTTGATATAAAAAATACAGAATAGACTTGATATAAAAAATACCTGAATAAACTTGATGAAAAAATACTCAGAAAAACTTGATATAAAAATACTGAAAAAAACTTGATATAAAAATACCTCAAGAAAACTTTATATAAATATACTGAAGGAAACTTGAGAAAAAATACTGAATAAAAATTGATATAAAAATACTGAATAAAACTTGACATAAAAATACTGAATAAAACTTGATATAGAAATACTGAATAAGACTTGATATAAAAATACTGAAGAAAACTTGATATAAAAATACTCAAGAAAACTTGATATAAATATACTGAAGGAAACTTGATAAAAAAATACTGAATAAAACTTGATATAAAAATACTGAATAAAACTTGACATAAAAATACTGAATAAAACTTGATATAGAAATACTGAATTAGACTTGATATAAAAATACTGAAGAAAATTTGATATGAAAAAATACCCAAGAAAACTTGATATAAAAATACTGAAGAAAACTTGATATAAAAATACTGAATAAGACTTGATATGAAAATACTGAAGAAAACTTGATATAAATATACTGAAGGAAACTTGATATAAAAATACTGAATAAAACTTGATATAAAAATACTGAATAAGACTTGATATAAAAATACTGAATAAAACTTGATATGAAAAAATACTGAATAAAACTTGATATAAAAATACTGAAGAAAACTTGATATAAAAATACTGAAGAAAACTTGATATAAAAATACTGAAGAAAACTTGATATAAAAATACTGAAGAAAACTTGATATAAAAATACTGAATAAAACTTGATATAAAAATACTGAATAAGACTTGATATAAAAATACTGAATAAAACTTGATATAAAAATACTGAATAAAACTTGATATAAAAATACTGAATAAGACTTGATATAAAAATACTGAAGAAATCTTGATATGAAAAAATACTCAAGAAAACTTGATATAAAAATACTGAAGAAAACTTGATATAAAAATACTGAATAAGACTTGATATGAAAATACTGAAGAAAACTTGATATGAAAAATTACTCAAGAAAACTTGATATAAAAATAATGAATAAAACTTGATATAAAAATACAGAATAAGACTTGATATAAAAATACCGAATAAAACTTGATATGAAAAAATACTCAAGAAAACTTGATATAAAAATACTGAAGAAAACTTGATATAAAAATACTCAAGAAAACTTTATATAAATATACTGAAGGAAACTTGAGAAAAAATACTGAATAAAAATTGATATAAAAATACTGAATAAAACTTGACATAAAAATACTGAATAAAACTTGATATAGAAATACTGAATAAGACTTGATATAAAAATACTGAAGAAAACTTGATATAAAAATACTCAAGAAAACTTGATATAAATATACTGAAGGAAACTTGATAAAAAAATACTGAATAAAACTTGATATAAAAATACTGAATAAAACTTGACATAAAAATACTGAATAAAACTTGATATAGAAATACTGAATTAGACTTGATATAAAAATACTGAAGAAAATTTGATATGAAAAAATACCCAAGAAAACTTGATATAAAAATACTGAAGAAAACTTGATATAAAAATACTGAATAAGACTTGATATGAAAATACTGAAGAAAACTTGATATAAATATACTGAAGGAAACTTGATATAAAAATACTGAATAAAACTTGATATAAAAATACTGAATAAGACTTGATATAAAAATACTGAATAAAACTTGATATGAAAAAATACTGAATAAAACTTGATATAAAAATACTGAAGAAAACTTGATATAAAAATACTGAAGAAAACTTGATATAAAAATACTGTATAAGACTTGATATAAAAATACTGAATAAAACTTGATATAAAAATACTGAATAAAACTTGATATAAAAATACTGAATAAGACTTGATATAAAAATACTGAAGAAAACTTGATATGAAAAATTACTGAAGAAAACTTGATATAAAAATACTGAAGAAAACTTGATATAAAAATACTGAATAAGACTTGATATGAAAATACTGATGAAAACTTGATATGAAAAAATACTCAAGAAAACTTGATATAAAAATACTGAATAAAACTTGATATAAAAATACTGAATAAAACTTGATATAAAAATACTGAATAAAACTTGATATAAAATACTGAAGAATACTTGGACTAGTTTCAGAAAAGCACTGATTCATTAACATTTATTTCCAAATTTTCTCTGTGTACTTTTTCAATCTTCTCACACAGGTAATTATAGATAGATCCTAATAAAGACCGTAGCGTACAACAGCCGAAAGAATTTAATATGACAATAAAAATGAGGCCAACAGTTCGAACAATGTAAACAGAATCAGTCAGTTAAGTACTATACGGGATACAAGCTTTGACGATGATGCCTCGAAAGAGACGTATAATGACTGGGCAGAAGATTTTTTCCCCATTAGTTTAGCGTTAGTTTCTGTGGTTGCCAGGTTACCAACAAAGGCTATAGAACCCTATCTCTCCTGCTATTAACTCATAGCTAAAGGGAGAAGAACAGATTAATACCTAAGGTTATTTGAGCGTAGCTGAATGCAACGAATTCAACTGGAATTCGATCTCAGCTCTACGATTTCTCGCTCCGACAAAACACACCCTGAATTGAGTAAATATTTATAATGTGTCATCTGAAAATTATAGACAGATGTTAAAATAATGAATATAAAAAGAATAACGTAGACAACAGTTCAGACAAAGTTGATAGTTCCAATATTTACAATACTTTATCTCAGAAATCTGGATAGAATGAATAAAAATATATTAAGAAGATGAAGGAGAAGATAAGAAAAGACTAAGAAGAATATAAAGATGAAGAAAATTATAAAAAAGGAAATAAAAATAAGAATGAGCAGAAAAGGAAAAAAGAAGAGAAATCAAAACAGAATATAACAAAATTTATCTGATTCTCTTCCATAAAATACACGCTCTCTTCCTTCAATTTCTCTCTATCACTATTTCTCATATTATCAATGTATACCCTTACATTTTCTTGCCTCACCCACTAACTCACTTGCGTTCATGATCCTCTTTCGAGTTAACTTTGTTCTATCTTACACACACACTCAGATACATAAACACGAAGACACACGCTCATTCATGAAAATATTTACAGACATTTTCTTATTTATTTATTTAATACTTTACTTTGGTTATTCGTTCTTTCCCTTTGCTATAGATTCTTCTAACTGCGTGTAATATTTATACCCCGCCCAAAGCCTAAAATGTGGTCGCTAGCCTGATATTGATGCAAAGGCACATCAGAGACAAGACCGCCCGTTTACAAAACAAAACGACAGACAGAGAACGAAAAAAAAAAAGAATAATTCCCACCACCGATCCAACACCCTCAAAAGCCTTCTCCCCGGTTATATCGATCGGGGAGAAAATTTACTCCCGCCTAAATCTACATAGGGATATGGAGGTGGTGCTACCGATTCACTGTCGGTAGCGACAGAAAACTTTGGCACAGAAGAGCGTGGGGCAAACAAACTGCTCTTTTTGGACTTAGTTTTATATCCAACGAACGTATTCGGGACACATTACTTTCTTTTTTTTCTTATTTATTTTCAATTCTTTTTATGTTTTTTAACCGTTTTCGAGTCTCCATTGTAACCACTGTTTCATTTTGGCGGGTTTCCAGCTACGACTTTGACTAAGAACCATTTTATTGGCCCGGTTTAAACTCCAAAATGTGACCAAGATAAATGCAAGAAAAAGAAAGAAAGAAAGAAAGAAAGAACAAAAGAAAGAAGGAACGAAAGAAACGAAATAAGAAAAGAATAATTTGAGAAAGAGAAAATCAATATTACGCATGCGCAATAGTTTACGTTATCGCGTGCTTTTGTGTGATTTTAGTGGAACTAATACATTTAAAATGCAAACGCCAATAGCTATTCGCATAAGTATATTCGAATACATAAATAGGTCATTTTGAAAAGCAGATGTATGTATATTTACGTGGAGATATGTAAATCATGCCTGCTTATATGTATTATATACACAAAAAGTGATCACCTAACCTTCTCTCTCACACACACACAAACAGATAGATAGATAGAATTGGACATGTACATACTAAATAACACTAGATAGATAGATAGATAGATAGATAGATAGATAGATAGATAGATAGATAGATAGATAGATAGATAGAATTGGACATGTACATACTAATTAACACTAGGTAGATAGATAGATAGATAAATAGATAGATAGATAGATAGATAGATAGATAGATAGATAGATAGATAGATAGATAGTATCGGACATGTACATACTAATTAACAATAGATAGATAGATAGATAGATAGATAGATAGATAGATAGATAGATAGATAGATAGATAGTATTGGACATGTACATACTATTTAACAATAGATAGATAGATAGATAGATAGATAGATAGATAGATAGATAGATAGATAGATAGTATTGGACATGTACGTACTAATTAATAATAGATAGATAGATAGATAGATAGATAGATAGATAGATAGATAGATAGTATTGGACATGTACATACTAATTAATAATAGATAGATAGATAGATAGATAGATAGATAGATAGATAGATAGATAGATAGATAACGGTCGCCGATAGCTTAGAGGTAGAATCTCCGGCTTACGTCAAATTAGTTGAGTCTCAGTTCTCACTGTATACAATCGGATGTCTAACCGATGTCAGGACTCTCTGCGGATGACTAGATAGATATGAACAGGATAAGATATCAAGATAGGTAGATACGAATAGACTATAGAGAATAAGAACGGATTGAGAGATAGATAGGTATGAATAGACTAAGATGGGTTTAGAAGCGAACTAAGAGAGATAGGTATGAACAAAGACAGCTAGAAACATACAATGATTGATAGATGGATTGTTGGTATAAAAATCAATCACTTTGTTGTGAGTATTAAGTTACTTCTTCATTCAGCTCTGCAAAGAATATGATCAATATAGCATTAAAAATAAAGCAAACACCTTTACTAAACCTCCCAAATAGCATGAGTATTTTATTAAATATGCATATTGTTTTCCGTAGGCTCACAACTCGAAGAGTGATGAGTTATGCAATCATCAGGTGCACTTTTCAAACTGACATTTTAATAGATTTGAAATTAAATTTACTCGATGTTCATAGTAATTACATTTTATAAAAATAAGTTACTAATGTTTTAATAACAAGAGTAATATTCTAAGATTACATGCAAACAAAAAATTAAAATTAAAATTTAGAATTATAATTAAAATTTAAAATTTAAATAAAAACTAATATATAAAAATGCAGGAAGAAGAAAACAAAGAAGCGTTATTCAAAATTCGTAAAATTTTAAATATTCTAAGATTACATGTAGATAAAAAATTATTATTACACACACACACACACACACACACACACACATATATTTATATATATATATATATATATATATATATATATATGTAATTTCTTAATTTCACTCAGCAAACAACGATAAAACCTTTTAGAAGCTAGTGCTCATTATTGATGAAATAATCTAAGAAAAATCATTATTAGAAGGTAAATGAAAGAAACTATTTTTCATTTTTGCAGTTCAAAATTGACTGAAAATCATGGACTCGAATTAGTATTCTACAAGCGATAAGTTCGAGAGAAGAAACTCTTAGCATAGTACTTACAGTTATATCTAATCATTACACCTATAAAACAATGAGGTCTATCTGCTTGCCCAGGCAGCGCCTAAATTTCTACAGCCAAATGAGCAAAGAGTAAAGAGCAAAGCTCATCAGGCCAGTTACCATGAATATATTAACAGAAAAGGTCCAGTTAAGCTACGTTTCGACGGTGGAAATACCATTGAGGCATAAATGTTTTATTAGGACCGATAACATTTCAGATTATATCTTATTTAAATTGATAGTTACTCTTTTTGAAAGCAGGTTTAATTGCTACGTTAAATGGATATCGGTTATTATATAGATTTATTTTAACATGTAATACTGAATATCTACGAAGGCTATGTATGAAATGAGCATGAGTTTTTTAAAACGTATTCTTGACACAGATAGAATCGGATTTTCAGAATGTGAATAGCAATGTTTTGTATGATTTCTCGATAAATTATTGGTTGTAATTTTGAAATAAAAAACAACTTGCCCCAGCAATTAAGATATCTCTAAGATATTCTTCTTCTTCTTCTTCTTCTTCTTCTTCTTCTTAACCATGCTTCTGTTATCCCCCTTCCCATCTATCTATCCCCTGAGCATCAGATTTTCCAACCCTGTCTTACTTATTCTCTTCGTCTTCTTCTTTGAGCCTTGTTTTTTTAGGACGTAGGTGATTATTAACACGCCTTCTCTTCTTACACCACGCAACCCCCGTTCCGTCATCCACCTGATTAGGCCCTTCAAATATGTTATCCTGCACTTTTCACTCTCTTTTTCCATCAGTCTGGCCTGTTCTCCAAACCTTCCTTCCTCATTGCAAGTCCCAGTCACATGTCAGAAAGAATTCAACAGTCTTTTCATGATGCTAAGTATCAATTTCTTTACCGTGTCGGCTTACGGCCAAATCACGTTCAACTCAACGGTTCTCGCACGATCACCGAAGTTAAGCAACGTTGAGACTTGTCAGTACTTAGAGGGGGTGACCACTTGGGAATACCAGGTGCTGTAAGCGTATAGCGACTGATGTGCAGTGTATATCGGCTCGGAAAGAGTAATCGGTGAGCCGAGTTCAAATTCCAGTTGAAAACCCTGCATTCACTTAAGCACTGGTATCCGTGGAAAAAGTATTAATCCGTCCCTTCTCTCCAGTTATGGGTTAAATAACAGGGTAGACTTGGGGGACCCTGCCCTTAAAAACCAGATCCTAATGAATCTTGATACTCGAAAAGAAAACAGTATTACTAGACACAAAACCTATATAAAAAAAAACAATAAATTGTTGAAAGAAAAAAGGTATTACCAGCAATTATTTAAATAAAACTTTAATTGGCAATAAATGACCGGCCGAGGTATATATGCCATAAAAACAAAACAACCTATAAACTTATCGTGTCAATCCTCTCCAAAACCTCGTCGTTGTTCACATGTTCGGTCCATGGTATCCTCAGCATTCTTCTGTAGGACTATATTTCGGTTGTGTCGAGGCATTCCTTCATCTTAAAACATTACACAGTTTCACACCTGTCGTCTTCTGCGAGAGGCATATTCACCCGTCCTTTAACAGATGTTTTATTTAATCCTGGTGTGTATTTAGCTACATGTCTTACCAGAAAAGACTGCTAGGGGTACTGATTTAAATACCGAAGCCTCAACCAGGCAGTATATCTAGATATTTACCCGTAAACTTCCCACTGAGACCGGATGTGTCTCAAGGCCGATTTTTAATGTTGGAATTCTGAATCTATATGCTCAGGCAAAATTTGCCGTAAACTCTCCTCCTCGGTATAGTCTCATTTGGATTTCTCTGCCCGGAGGCAGAGATCCAATAAATTAGTCTTCGGGTGAAACCCCATGCAGTATAAATTTCTTCATCTGCCGATCACCTGGTCATGTTACCAGTAGAACTCACAGATGATCTGACATAAATTATACGACAAGTTTTCTGAAAAGTCTTTCAACATAATCTCTGCTTTAAATTAGATCTCTCTCTGGTTATTAGCCCATAAATATTCTATCTGCCAACAAAGTTAAGCAACGTTAAAGCCTTGCCTGTACCTGGACGGATAACCGATTGAAAATGCAAAATACTGTAAGCTTGGTTGTGTGCGTGGCATAATGTGTAACGGGTCGAAATTAAGATTCGGAAATCCAAGTTTAAATACCAGTCATATTTTTTTATATTGACTTACAAATATCGCTAAGAGAGGTATGAATATTACCCTTGAGCCTCTACATATTGGTAAATTAATAAGATATCAACTTATTGTTATCCTCCGAAATTCGTTAGAATCTAAAAATGTTTTCTGGCATTAAGTACCCTGAAAAAGATTGATAAACCGTAAAAGAAAACAATTGATCAATCTTATCTTAAATACTTTTACATGATATCGACATTCGCTTCAAGATGGGTTCATCAGTTATTGCTATATAAGTAGCACATTGTATCGTGGTCCAGTAGTCTTAACTTTTATTCAAGTCATTTTAATATTTGCAAACATTTCCTTCACACCGTTCAAATATCGTACAGTAGACCTCAGTGGAAATAGTGTGCGCATGGGTTTGTGTTGTATTTTATTTTCATTGCTATAAGTTTAATCGGATTTTCATAATTTCTCCTCAATCCAGTTTTACTCCCCATTGATTGTGTGCAACTTTTAAATTCGAAACAGATTCAAAATCCACAAGTTAATGTCGTACACATAATTACTCTTATTTTCTAATTCCTCTCTCGCTCTCCATCCCTCCGTCCCTTAATCTACTTCTCAAACCTCTCATTTATTTGATATATCAAGATGCCTTCATTTATGTTCACGTAATTTGTATTAATCTTGTTTCTATCAGTTATTCAGTCATTTTGATTTGTGATAGATTGATACTTTCACTGTTGGTCGAATTAAGAAGGCGCGGTTTCTCTGGTTTCATAATTGAATTAGCGGAATCTAATGACTATCGGAAGGATGTCGAGACGTGTCAGGGAGCAGAGGGGCTTACGATGGATACCAAAGCACAAAAGAACAAAAAAATGACCCATACAGATCTATATAGTCGTCTAATATATACACTGGCATGAATCTCTCTCTTTTTTTTCATTTTGGCTCAGGGTCAATACGTTCAGTAGTATATAAAAGAGTGGACATTTCAAATCATTAAATTGCCAAGCGGATTGCTTTTGTGGGCTTGTTGTTCAAGGCACGTAAAGTATAATAAATAAAACGTTATAACAAAAATACATGAGTAGAATGATGTTTTATTTTATGGTGGATTTAGGATTGGAAGCATACAGTGTGAGCGGAGGAGAGAAAAGTTGGGAGCCGTTTGCTTGTTTGCTTGCAGACCGTTACTTCTTCGGAAAAAATAATATTTATTGTCCAATTAAAACCCTTATTCTTTAGCCTATTTTTATTGCACTCTTTCTGACTCTGATTTTGGATATTATATGTGCATAGTTGCTATTTTTTTTGTACTTTTCATATTTATGAAAACATAATTCTGCAATCCTCGCTTCTATTATAAAGGCCGTTAAATATATATAGTCATCCGCAGACAGATCTGCTTCGCTCTATTACAGTTCTTCAGCACGGTTAGAAAAACAGGATTGAAACCCGACCGAATTGGCGTCAGTCGGCTATTCAACCTTTGAGCTACGTGCGCTCGGTAGAAGAACGCAGAGGTTTTAGCGTACATATTATAATTATACACGTCCAATATCTGCCTGTGTTCTAATTCATTGCTGAATTAACTGATATATATACTAGCAGGATAGTCCAGCGTTGCTCGGGTGTAATGAAAGCTTTAAAACTGATCTATGGTCCTCGAGCTCAAACCCTTTGGACGTTAGCAAGAAAGACTAAAAAGCAATAGTTGTTTCCAGTTAAAGCGAAACCGTAAACTGAAAGAAAAATGAAGAGATTTAAGTAAAATTTTGATTTCCTGGTATCGATATCAAATATGTTTTTTCGTCGTAAACTGAATTTTAAAGGGCCAAATAAGTCCTTGAGGAAATGATATCATGGCTGAGACTAAGAACTACAATTATACTTACCTAAAGGCAAACCCGAAGCAAAAATTAAAATAATCGGGCTGAAGAAAAATACAGACATACAGGCAGATAAACAGACACACACACAAATATCTTGCCTTTTATATATATTTATTATCGATTTTCTGCACTATTGTAAGAACTACAACCTTGAAACTTCTGAATATCGTTTCTTATGTCTTTTTCTATGAGTATCAAATTTGATTAAAATCGGACCACTCCTTCTATAACCCGATTGTTTCGATTATCGACTTTCTATATTCATCGGGGGTACCTCGACACAAAACCTAACTAAGAACATTCGCAGAGCTTATAGTACAACTGTGTAAATTTTCAAGAAAATCGGTTCAGCCGTTTCGGAGTCTATAGGTAACGGACACACACACACACACAGACACGCACACACAGAGACAAAGTTCCATTTATAAATAAGTTTATATATAAGTAATAGTTACTATTGGATGTATATTACAGTTAGATACCTACTTTAAAAAGTGTTCAATACATGTGTAAGGCATAAATTTATGGTAATTATTATTATTATTATTATTCCATTTTTCATCATATTTCAATTTCTGCTATGGTCACACTATTAACCAAGTCTGCGGAAAGACCTAAGGCAGGTCGTGGCGTGTTGTTATGGCTCCATTTCATGTTTTTTCTATCTCCTCTATCATCCCTAGCGTTACATAAACAAAGTTCTCCTTAGTGTGTGGGCTGTACTTCATAAGACAATTTTTTTATATCTCTTCGGCTGGGGTTTCCAGGGAGTCTTTCTGAGTGCAATACACTGCGCCTCCTCGGCCTTACCATCTCTTCTGATCTCAAATGGAACCGCTACATCGAATCCATAGCTAAATCCAATGCTAAGAAGTTTGGGTCACTGTCGATCCAGGATGTTTTTTCCGTCTGAATCCATCCTGCATATATACAAGTCTACTATTCGACCGTGCATGGAGTGCCCATGCCGTTCACCTCAGTGTTCTCGACAGGCTCCAAAGGAGAGTCAGTAACGTGAAATTGCTGACTTGGCGGCTCGACTTCAGCCACTTCCCCACCGACGAAATGTGGCTTCCCTTTGTCTGTTCTATAAGTACTTTCATGGCTTCTGCTCAGACGAACTCAAGTCACTGATGCCTCCTCCACAGGTGTTTGCTCGTGTAACCAGATTAACAACTGGGTCCCACCCTTTCACTGTTAGGGTAGCTAAATGCAGACGACAATTCTACTCCTGCAGCTTATTCTCTCGCACTTCCCTCCTGTGGAACTCGCTCCCATATTCTTGCTTTCCTGACGGCTACAACCTCCAGAAGTTTAAATGCAATGTCAATACTCACCTACTAACCACTTGAATGTAGCCCTTCCCCCACCCCGTATATCCCTCCCTTTCTCTCCTAGCTTCAAATTGTCATCTCACCTGCATTCTCATCTTTCTATTGCTCTTTTCTAATTAAATGTAGCCCCCCGCACATCAGTGGCATTTCCGCCTTGCTCGGGGTGAAACGATTTAAAAAGATGTGTTGTTTTGTTCCATTTTTATCATTCCAAGTGCACCCACGATCACTGGCACGATTCTTGTTTTCAATTTCCACATTTTTTCTATTTCAATTTCCAGATTTGTATATTTTGACATATATATATTTTGACTAGGTTACAATCCGCTAGACAAGTCATATCAATTAATAGACAAGCTGTTTCTTTATGGTTTTTAACAATAATGTCCGGCCTATTTGCTTCAAACTTTCTGTCTTTGTAGATGTTGTAATCCTATACCTTGGTGACATCTTCTACTTCTGCAACCGGTGCTGGGTGATGTTGATACAAGTATTTGTTTACAGATTTTCCATAGTGTTTGCACATTGTCCAATGTAAATATAGCCCCACTCTATCGTGGCGATTTTTATATCCATTTGGGGCAAGTACAGAACATCCTGAGATTAGGTGGTCAATTGTTTCTTGGTGTTTATCACAAAACCTGCATCTTGGATCCATATTATTATGTATAATATTTGCCTGAAAGTTTCTAGTGAAAAGACTTTGGTCTTTTGCTGACAGAATGAAGCCTTCAGTCTCAGACTTTAATCTAGATGCACGTAACCATGGATGAGTATTAAATTTATCAACATTGGATTTATTGGCACGTTCTGGATATTGGCCATTCAGAGATTTGTCTTGCCAACGTTGTTTCATCTGTTCAAGAGCTTCATTTTTGGCTTTCATTTTCATATTTTTTGCCGCAATAGTTGGTTCTTGGCTTCTGTTTTGCTTTTCTACAGAATCTACTAACTGTAAATCTTGTTTGTATTTACTGCCTTCTTTTATTATTGAATATTTTTCTTTCTTTCTTCATGTTGCCTTACTAATTGTATCATCCAGTCCTTTGTTGTTTCTATGTATGTTAGTAAGCCAAAGGTTGTTGTCATGTATGACAATTCTAGCTGAATGAGACCTCTTCCAACTTCTTTATGGTGTATTTATAGACTGTCCACATCAACCTTTGGATGATGCTTCGTGTGCTTAGAAGGGAGCTTTCTTGTTTTAGAATCCATTCGCCTGATGTTGTTTAGAGTCCAGTTTAATATGTTGAAACTATATTGAACAACTCGGATTCCAAGGCTATTAATGGCCATAATTCTGTTCTGAGAATTCAATTCAGTCTTTAATATCATTCGTAGCCTTCTATAGTACTCTTTACGCACTATTTCCTTCTTTTTTTATGGTGAATGTTTTCACTCTCATTTACACCTAGGTATTTATAAGCTTCTACTGGCTTTAATTCTTTTATTTTTACAGCAGGGTCTCGTCTGATTGAGGATGTTTCTTGTACTTATCCACGTAAAACTGTAGATGTAGCACATTTATTCAAATTTAATTTCATTCCAATTTCTTTGATGAAGCATTGTACAGTTTGCAGAAGACCTTCCAGATCATTATCATTCATAGTATACAACTTTAAGTCACCCATGTAAAATAGATGGCTTATTTTCTTTTGGCCTATTTTATAACCACATTCTGTCTTATTAAGTTGACTGGTTAGTGCTATTAATGATATGCAGAATAGTAAGGGAGACAAAGAATCACCTTGAAATACATTTTGATGTTTATTTCACCAGATTTATAGGTTCCATTTATATAATTGAGGTAAAGGGTTGTTTTCCATATCAACATGCATTTTTGATGAAATTGATGATGACGGGTGATATCTTTTATATATTTAAAGTCTTTAAATTCCAGGAATGTGGCAAACGATAATCTATCCAGGCAGTACGAATATTTTTCTTTGTACTGTAGCAGTTTTCCAGGATCATTCTGTTAATAAGCAGTTGGTCTTTACATCCGTAACAGCCACGTTTGCACCATTTTTGTCCCAGCGGTAACATGTCATTTTTTTCCAAGAATATATATTATTATTATTATTGTCATTTTTCATCATATTTCGATTTCTGCTTTGGTCTCACTACCAACCAAGTCTGCGGGGAGACCTAAGGCAGGTAGTGGCGTGTTGTTATGACTCCATTTCATGTTTCTTCTATCTTCCCTATCATCCCCAGCATTACATAGATAAAGTTTTCCTTAGTGTGTGGGCTGTACTTAATAAGACAATTTTGTGTATATCTCTTAAGCTGGGGTTTCCAGGGATTCTTTCAATGTGTTGTTTTGTTCTATTTTTTATCATTCCAAGTGCACCTACTATCACTGGCACAACTCTTGTTTTCAATTTCCACATATTTTCTATTTCAATTTCCAGGTCTTTATATTTTGACAGTTTTTCAAATTCCTTGATTGCTATGTTACAATCCGCTGGACAAGCCATATCAATTAATAGACAAGTTTTCTCCTTCTGGTTTTTAACAATAATGTCCGGCCTGTTTGCTTCAATTTTTCTGTCTGTGTAGATGGTGTAATCCCAGAGAATGGTTACATCTTCTATTTCTGTAACCGGTGCTGGGTGATGTTCATACCAGTGTTTGTTTACAGCTTTTCCATAATGTTTGCACATTGTCCAATGTAAATATTGTCCCAACTCTATCGTGGCGATTTTTATATTCGTTTGGGGCAAGCAGAGAACAGCCTTAGATTAGGTAGTCTATTGTTTCTTGGTGTTTATCACAAAACCTGCATTTTGGATCCATATTATTATGCATAATATTTGCCTGAAAGTTTCTAGTGAAAAGAATTTGGTCTTCTGCTGCAAGAATAAAGCCTTCAGTTTCAGACTTTAATCCAGATGCACGTAACCATCGATGAGTATTAACTTTGTCAACATTGGATTTATTGGCACGTTCTGGATATTGGCCATGCAGAGGTTTGTCTTGCCAGCGCTGTTTCATCTGTTCAAGAGCTTCATTTTTAGCTTTCATTTTCATATTTTTTGCCGCAATAGTTGGTTCTTGGCTTCTGTTTTACTTTTCTACAGAATCTACTAACTGTAAATCTTGTTTGTATTTACTGCCTTCTTTTATTATTGAATAATTTTTCTTTTTTTCTTCATGTTGCCTTACTAATTGTATCATCCAATCCTTTGTTGTTTCTATGTATGTTAGTAAGCCAATACTTGTTGTCTTGTATGACAATTCCAGCTGAATGAGACCTCTTCCACCTTCTTTACGGGGTATGTATAGACGGTCTACATCAGCCATTATTATTATTATTATTATTATTATTATTATTATTATTATTATTATATACTGCAGTTTGATAACTATGTAAAGTTTCAGTGTTAAAACACCATCATCAGCAATTCTGTCGTCGTTGTTTTATATTTGGTATTATCTAGCTTTGAGGAGCAAGATTCGGTTTCTTCTGTTCTTTATGTTGTCGGTACATATAACACTATAAGCGAAATATTGAGACGCATCCCTTTCAATTGAACAGGATTTTTCCAGATCTGACGATATCCGAGAACGTATTTACTCGTGCCTTGATCAACTCTCATGTCGACTTCTTTTTTCATTATTTTCACATCCTTCGTATCAGTCAGTTAAGTTCCATAGGTGATAAACGCTTGGGCGATCATGTCCCAAAAGAGACATGACTGATTAGGCAGAATATTATCCCGCAGTAGGTTGCCATTGCTATCTGCGGTAGATTGGTTACCGACTAAAGCTATAGAGCCCAATCTGTCCTGTTATTTAACCCATAACTGGAAGGAATAGACGGATTAATACATTTCCCAAGGGAATTTCGCGTAAGTGAATACAATGAATTCAGCTGGAATTCGAACTCGGCTCCCCAATTTCTCGTTCGAAGCCGATATCCACTGCACCACAACGCACATCCTCAATTATATCCTTCATATACAATTCTGTAATTGTTAGTTATATAATCTCTATTATTTGGTCACATTATTTCGCGTATAACTAAAATGTTGATGTTTAATCTAGTCATCACCTGCTTCACATTATCCAGCTGCACACAGTTGTTCAATGTTCCAACAGTCCATGTCCGGAGATAGACATGTTCACACAAATAATTCTACCAGTTATTACATTTTACTGCATGTTTGTTTTTTAACAATACTTCATTATTATATTTTCTGCAATAGTTACCCCAGCGTGTAGTGAAGTATACACACACACACACACACACACACACACACACACACACACACATATATATATATATATATATATATATATATATATATATATATACTCATTATTATAATATATACAGTTGTGTATTCATTTGTATATATATACACTTACATAGTTCCCTCCTGTGAGACTCAGGGGGTTGGATTATTATTATTTTTTTTGTGTGTGTGTCTTAATATTAATAATCAATAGCAGGTATATCAATATATATTTGCCGTCATTTCATACGGAAGATCCATACATATATATTGCTGTCATTTTTTACAGTACGAGTCCAATCGTGTGTATATATATATATATATATATATATATATATATATATATATATATATATATACGAGACTACTACCATCATGAAAACTCATGCAGCATGTTTGTTTTTCAACAATGTTTAATAATTTATTTTGTGCATTAATGATGTCGTCTGGTAGTAAAGAAGATAGATAGATAGATAGATAGATATACCCTGTCTATTCTAATAAAGAGATTCTTTCTATTTATGTCACACTCAAGGGTTCGGATTATTTTTTTCTTATGTCTTAATGTAAGATATTCAATAATACGTATATCGACATATTTATTGCAGTCAATATAGACGGCATATCAATATAAATATTTTATAGACCTGTATGCAAATGATTATTTTTGCTCTCCTACGTCGATTGATCACTCTGGAAGAGAGTAGATTTTAAAAAGATTAACCAGTCACTGTTCTTCAACAATATACAACTCTCATGTTGAATACGTAAATATGATCCATCGCTAAAGATTCTGGAAAAATGGTCGTATTCCTGTACGCTTCCAGTAAGTACTTGGCTGCTGCCGCTTATCTTTTAGCTTGACATGAGCCAACTCAGGCTGAAAAGAGAGTAATATTGCCATATATGAGTGGGATATGTCCAGTTCCCATGTAACAGTACCTACAGAGTCGAAACGCATCTCGGCGGTCTTGTGTGTGGTTCATTATTTTCTAACTACAACTACTTTCGCAATGACAAAAGGTTAAATTCTCTCACTCGTTTATCCCAATTTTTATAGAAACTGTTTTACATTTACATTCCTTAGTTCCACCAGTCTTAATCTCAACGGCTAAAACCTGACGTGCCACCCTCTGTTGTAAATAATCATTCTCATTCCCTTGTCACTTCGCATGATCTAAGTTCCACTCAAACGGGTTTTTTTTCCACGAAGCCCTGTGCTGTTGAAACGAGTCCCACAAAAAGTCCCCCGATCGCTGCAATCTTAACCTGTTCATAAATAATGGTAAAATATATATTGATGTAATCTACTATTATCTTAGATTAAACGATAAAAATAATCGACATTTAACCATTATCTCCCTCACCTATCGTTATAAACATATTCCTATTTGTCTTACTCTGTAATATATACTTCGAGTGGCTCTCACGTCTTGGTAAATGAATATAATCAGAAATATGTTTCCGTTTCTTGAGACGCAAACCGTAAAACATTTCATTCACATTTTGTTTTTATCATAAAACCCAATCTTTTTTTTTTAATCATTTCACCCCGAACAAGGCGGAAACGCCACTGATGTGTAGGGGGCTACATAAATGTAAAAAGATTAATTAGAAAAGAGTGAGGAGTACAACCTAGTTAGAAAGGAACAATAGAAAGCTGAGATAGCAGGTGGAGAGAAAGGGAAGGTTATACAGGGGTGGGGAGAGAGCTAGAGTCCAGTGGTTAGTAGATGAGTATTGACTTTGCATTTAAATTTCTGGAGGTTGTAGCCGTCAGGAAAGCAAGAATACGGGAGCGAGTTCCACAGACGGGAAGTGAAGATCAAAATGACGCTAGTAGACTGGATGTTACCGGGTGTGGAAATGTAGTACACTAGCCGACATCCCTGAAGCACTCTTAATAATGAAATGAATCATGGACTGAAATTATCTATTTAACTAAACATTAGTAGCATTCGGGGCTTTATTTTCGACTGCTGTCTGACCTGGTTGGTCGTCATTGATTCTCTTTTGTACTTTTTTGCGAAAAGACATTCTTGAACTGTTTAGTTAAGTGTTTCTTTAAGTTACATATTATTTTTTCTTCATATCATTTTAATTTTCTTTTTTTTTTTTGTATGCAGTTTCAATTTTTAATTCATTTTATTTTCAGTACCAACCCGGCTTCGGCCGCCATATATTTCTATTTACGGCCAATAAGACAAGTGAGTTTTAATTTTATTTTCATAGTTAGAAATGGCTTGTAAACTTCAATGCTTCTAAAGCAAAACTGCTATCTGTCAACCATCACAGGCAACTTCGCTTGTCCGTCATATACATGAACCAAGCGATTCTCCCTTAGAGCTATATACTGCCTCTCCTCGGCCTTATCCTATCTCCCGACCTCAAGTGGAATCATTACATTGAGTCAATAGCTAAATTAACTGCTAGGAAGTTTGGGTCACCGTGTCGGGCCAGGCAATTATTTTTGCCTGAATCCATCTTGCACATATGCTAATCAACCATCCATCCGTGCGTAGAATACTGCTGTCATGTATGGCCAGACGCTCCTGCTGTTCATTTCAGTGTTCTCGACAGGCTCCAAAGGACAATCTCTAATTTGATAGGTCCCGACTTAGCAGCTCGACTCCAGACACTTTTTCACCGGCGGGAGGTGGCTTCCCTCTGTTTATTCTATAAATATATTCATGACTTCAGCTTTGTTGAACTTAAGTCACTGGTGCCTCCGCCACTAGGATTTACTTGTGCAACAGACTGGCAACAAGATCCCACCCATTTACAGAGGAACACGTTTCTATAAACTTGCTTTCCTGACAGCTACAACCTCCAGAAATGTAAATGCAATGTCAATACTTATCTCTTATCCACTTCACTTCAGTTCATTCTACAGCACTCTGTATATCTTTTCTTTTCTCTCTTGCTTCGTAACTGTCTTCACACCTGTGTTTCCATCCTTCTCTTACCCTTTCTCTGACGCCCCCTGTAACTGGTCCGTCTTTCTCTTCACTCTCCTCTTGTATAATCTTTTAGTCTTATGTAGCCCCCTGCGCATCAGTGGCGGTACAGCGTTGCTTGGGGTGAAATTCTAAAAAAAAACATTACGTTTTCAGTTTTCAGTTACCAATTCCTGGTTGTTTTTTTAATTTTATTGCTTGGGCCTTTTTATTACAATCCCTCTCACCTTTTCATTCATTAACGGAAAGTAACCTTTTAGTCAACTTTCCTATTTTGTTTTAAGTGAAGTTAGTTTTATTTTACAAAATTTTGTTTTTTATTTTTATTTTCCTTTTTCTTTTTCTTTTCTCTTTCAAAATTTTTAACGAATTTAACCTTATTCCTACCGTTTTAGGCTAATTGTTTTCCTTTTCTTTTCTACTCTGTAATCGTTATTTAAAGTTTAGTTATCACTTGTACTACTTTTCAAAGCTTATCTTTTCTTTAACCTCTCATAAGTTTATATTTTGCTGTTCTAGAATAATTACTTCTGTATTTTTAACTCCTCCTCCTCATCCTTTATATTCTTTGTTAACCGTATTCCTGTTGTTTTAGTCTAAGTCTTTCCTTCTTTTTTCTATTTTCTATTGAAAGTTTTTTTTTCTTTAAACTCTCATGAGTTTATATTTTGTCGCTCTAGGCTAATTCTTCTTGTATTTTTTACTCTTTCATTAGTGTGATTATTGTATTTTGGTTCTTGCCGTTTTAGGCTAAAGTTTGTATTTTTTCATTCATTGTAATTGTTATTTAATGTCTAATTGACTCTTGTATCTCTTTTTATTTTCATTTAAACGTTTATTTTTCTTTAACTCTTCATTAATTTATATTTTACTTTTAAGTTAAAAGTTATTTTAAACTTTTACAAAATTTCATTAAAAACCTTGCATTTAAATTGCTTTCTGCTATAAATTTGTTTTTTTTTGTTTTTTTGGAATTGATTGTTGTTTAAAATCCCACCTCTGTTATACGCGTGTTTCTTGAATTTTTTTTTTTTTTGGTTAACATTTTCCAATTGTACTGCCTGAATTTTCAATTCCTCCTCTTTTATAGGTGGGACAATTGTATTTTTATAACATGTAATGTTGTAAATTTTGTTTTTATAATTTATCCCTCGTTTCTATTTTCCTCCCCTTGGTATTGCTTAGGTTATTACATATTCCCCCTCCTCCCCACATTCATGACGTAATTAACCTCCCCTTCCTCATAATTCCTCAAAACAGATATATAAACCAAGAAAAGTTTCATCAATTTAAACATGACCGACAATGGTCGCCCTGTGAGAAGAGACCTATTCGAGTCCTCCTCGAAGAAGAATCAACCAAAGAGGAATATTCGTGACCTGAAAAATGACCAGGAACCAGAAGAAAGTGGCGTAGCTACAGCTCAAGAAGAAATAAGGAAACCCGAAAGAATAAAACTATTAAAGGAGGAATTAAACACGTCCATCTCACCCGCTTGGCCTTTTCCTTGTCCTTCCCGGAAAGGAACAATTCACCTCAACCTAAATCTCATTCTTCTCCGTCTTCTTCCAGAAAATCTTAGTAGGGACGCCAGCGATATCTGAAAAATCTACTCGTTTTTTTTCTCAAGCCCTCTCCCAGAAAACACAGTAAAACAAAACAAATGCTAGCATTTACGAAAAGACAGAATTCCTACAACTAAAGAAAATAAATTGAGGTAAATATCAACAAAATTACATCTCAATCTAGGGGAGGATGTCTGCTGTCTTTCTCTCGGCTAAGGGAAAAAGGGCTAATAACTATGGAAACAGAATCACACCCCTTTAATATATTTTTGAAATGAAAAAATGTGTAATAGAAGACACTTTAAACTTCCCAATAGCCCAAAGATTATTGACTTTTTTACACACTGGTTCAGACATGGGGAATGGTCAAGGATTAGATTTAGTCAGTTAAAATCACCTCACTAATCGCCATTTTAACATATGATATAGTGTATAAAGTAAAAGATTATTGTCTAGGACGGGTTCCGGTTTTAGTTCACTACTCTCTCTATAAGGCGCTAAAACTTTCTCTAGAATATATGCGGCCTCTCCTGTGATATCATTATTAAAACTGAGATTAGTCAAGGGTCGATGGCAGTATCTGTAGGTATTTATCGTACATGTCCCGTCCGAACTCCCAACCTTAATCTTGACTCTCTAGTTATCAAATTTAAATGTCCTGGGCCTGAGAAACGATTCTCGAAGGGTAATGCTCACTCACGATCTTCAACCCCTCAGTGTGGATGTAAATTCTTTAAAGGTAAACCCGGTTTTAAACTGGGGACTATGAAGGCATTCTGTCTGTGGGTTTTGACTTCCAGTCAGTTTATTTTATTGGACGTTTTAGATTTTTCTTTTAATTTTTTTCTTTAAATTTTTTCTTTTTCTTTTTTTTTAAATTTTTTTCTTTTTCTTTTTCTTAATTTTTTTTTCTTTTTCTTTTTTTTTAATTTTTTTTTCTTTTTCTTTTTTTTTAAATTTTTTTTCTTTTTCTTTTTTTTAAATTTGTTTTTCTTTTTCTTTTTTTTAAATTTGTTTTTCTTTTTCTTTTTTTAAATTTGTTTTTCTTTTTCTTTTTTTTAAATTTGTTTTTTCTTTTTCTTTCTTTTTTAAATTTTTTTTCTTTTACTTTCTTTTTTAAATTTCTTTTTCTTTCTTTTTTAAATTTTTTTCTTTTTCTTTCTTTTTTTAAATTTTTTTTCTTTTTCTTTCTTTTTAAATTTTTTTTTTCTTTTTCTTTCTTTTTAAATTTTTTTTCTTTTTCTTTCTTTTTTAAATTTTTTTTCTTTTTCTTTCTTTTTTTAAATTTTTTTTCTCTTTCTTTTTTTAAATTTTTTTTTCTCTTTCTTTCTTTTTTTAATTTTTTTTTCTCTTTCTTTCTTTTTTTTAATTTTTTTTCTCTTTCTTTCTTTAATTTTTTTTCTCTTTCTTTCTTTTTTTAATTTTTTTTTCTCTTTCTTTCTTTTTTTAATTTTTTTTTCTCTTTCTTTCTTTTTTTAATTTTTTTTCTCTTTCTTTCTTTTTTTAATTTTTTTTTCTCTTTCTTTCTTTTTTTAATTTTTTTTCTCTTTCTTTCTTTTTTTTAATTTTTTTTCTCTTTCTTTCTTTTTTTAATTTTTTTTCTCTTTCTTTCTTTTTTTTAATTTTTTTTTCTCTTTCTTTCTTTTTTTAATTTTTTTTTCTCTTTCTTTCTTTTGTTTACAAGTTCTCTGGAATTTTTCACTACTTGTTTATTTTCATAGTATCTTTATTTTACAAAGCCTTGTTTTAGATTCTTTTTCTTTTAAGCATTATTCAATAATTCGATGAGAAAGTATATTGGAAGCTGTTTTTTTCCAAGCAGTCGGGAGAGCCTTCATTTCATTAAACTGGTATCGACTAAATTTCTAGCTTCGGCTCTTATTTTGAATTTAACCGTCATCAGGTAAGCTTAACAAATACTGAAGTATTTTTCTATACCTCTGAGTTGTTTTTTACATTATTTACATTGTCCTCATCTTTATTACTATTTGGCCGTTTCCAAATTCTTAGACCTGAATAATCTAGATTTACAGCGTCGTAAACATGTTATTCTGAGGTTTATTTAATATTGCATAACCAGTAAAATACCTTAACTATGGGTGTCAGCTGCCATTTAGAAAATTAACATGTCCAAAACAAAACAATTTTAGTCATAAGAAAACATTGTGTTTTACAAAGAGCATGAGGTGTATACAAAATGTTAAAGCTTTTCCAAATATAAAGAATTGAAGAGATAAATATTTGAAATCTAATCTAGAAGAGAAGAAAACTAAAATTAACAAACAAAATTGACAGAATTAGAAAGCAAAGTATTTCAAAGTCTCTGAAAAATAAATCCTGAAAGATTTGTCCCCAAAACTATTTTTATTAGTAGTGAACTAATAATAGTGTCCTTAACTGTATACTCAAAAATAAGTGAGGCAGAAATATGCAATACACTAGTCAATATGTGCGCAAAGCACTTGCTGATATATTGTGGTAATCTGGCGTTTACTAGAAAGCACTTTTACAACATTGTATGGACACTGAAAGCACTTATCTCCCTTTTGATGAGATAAGATACGCGGTCACATGACAACCGCTTTGTGACATCATTTCATACAGTGACGAAATCGGCAACCAAATTGTATTCGTTTTAGAGCAGCTAACCGAAAGGATTCTTTTTTAGTTCATTGACAAAAAACCAAGAAAAGGGTAAATTTGCTTCCACTGCAGCTTACAAATCCACAGTGCCGTATTCATCTGGAAATAAATCTTTCACAGATATTGAATGAAAGTCCAGCTCTAAACCGTCAATTTTAAAAATCGAAACTCGCTGGTTCTTTGTCGAATATTTCTTTGCTTAGACTCGTTGAAATATGAAGGATTAAAAACGGCTACTGAAGACACGAGTGACCTCTATATTAAATATAAGAACTTCCTTTTGTTTTTCTGTGTAGATATTTTTTATATATTATTTTCTATGTGGGGCATGTTATATGTGTAAAAATGGTTTTGCGTATGTCATACTGATATAAAAATTTCTGGGATCAAAGCATGTTTAATATTACTTTCAGTCATTTCGTTCTATTCGTGAAATATCGGTGTTATATTATAGATATAACAATGCCCTTAATAAAATATTCTTATAGCATAACAAAACACTCCCGTCAACACCCACAGACATATAAACACACACAAAAATATCACACACACACACACACATATTTATTTAAATATATATGTGTGTGTGTGTGCAGCAATCTTTCATTTAAACATGTTTCGTTTAAAACAACCAACAAAGAAAATATTATTAAAAATCTCTATTTAATTTTTCCAGCTTTCTTACCTGCTTCCTTTATAATAGAGATAAGGAGTGTAACAATGTTCCATAATTGTTGAATTTTTAAACGCTTTCAGCCACTTCACAAATCATTTTCATGGATGTTATCTTTCCAGCCTTGTTACTATGCCCTCATATTTGACTGTAATGTAATTTTCTTGTTTTTCAAGAGGAGATATCTATATCTATATCTATATATATATAAATAAATAAATTTTCAATATTCAAAAATGTTGAATGAACATTTCGACATAAAATCCCTAAGAGATTTTACATCACCTCAGCAACGGTTCTTCTTTCAAAATGGAAATAAAAATAAGAATAAAAAGAGAAATATAAAAATAAAAATAAATGAAAAAAAAAAGAAATAAAATATAAAATGACGGCTAACATTTAGAAAATTTTCGTCACAAAAAATTACGGAAGTAATTCATGTCTAATTTTAGATTTTAACTTTTCGATAGACTTGTAAGTGAAGAAATGGAAAATTTGGATTCGTCTAGCTTATGAAGGAAGGGGTTAGGAGTGGTGTTAAATTGAGAATAGGGTTAAACAAAACAGAAAGGGGAGTGGGGTGTAAGAAAAATAAATTAAAAATAATAAAGACAAAGAAAGGAAAGAAACTTTCATATTAGAAACACTCGATACATGTCAAACAAAAGTAACCTTATACATGGGTCAAAGTACTAGAAAACAGAGAAAAGCAAATTTAGGAGAAAAATAGATAAAGAATTTAAAAAAATTTAAAGTTAATCTGATTAAAGATACCTAAAGGTATCAATAAACTAAATAAAAAATAAATAAAAAATAATAATAATAAAATAAATTAAAGATAAAGATTAAGGAAAACTATAAATTAAATATTTTTTTAAAACTTAATATTAAAAAAATTTTGATATAAAAAATTTATAAAAGTTATGAAGTGAAAAAGATATCTATACTAGCAGAGGAAATCGGGGTTAAATTAGTAATTTTTTTTTAAATTAGCAATTTTTTAAAAAGTAGACACAGCTCTGTAATTTTAATCACATTGAGCTCTCCTCATGTATCATTTTTTTATTAAAATTTTTAATATTAATTAGGATCAGGTTCTTGGGATTTACTCTCCTACTTTTCCGTTTTTGGATTAAAGTATTAATCAATATATATATATTGTTATTGGTCATAATTAAATTAGATCAGTTTACAGTAGCATTAAGAAATGATCAATGCATATGAAATGTAAAAGGTTTGAACACTTAGTGTATGTATGTATGTATGTATATATATTGGAAGAATATTATATTCATGAATGCACACGTAAGAAAATGAATATGAGCCTACTCATAACGGGACTAAAACAGGCAAAAAATAAAATGTAAAAATAAATCAGACTTCATAAAATCCAATAATCGGAAATATATAAATCAATACACGCTTGAACAGTGGATGTAACCACTTTACTGGATTAATATGAATAATTAGAGTTTAACCATTTTTCTTCTTATTTTTAATACTAATATCAATTATGTATTTTTAAATATTGAGCGCTATCGAGAAAAATGCTCTGATAAAATTTAATATTCATAGAAATAATCTAAAACAAACCTGTAAAATTGGAAAGGATAATCTGAAAAAAATAGTATGTAATTAATATAAATTATTAAATAAATAAAACTAGAGAGCTCAATGGATATTTGTTAGTGTAATATGATATATACTGAATAAAACCCAACACATAATTAAACAGTTATAAGTCCAGAAATTATTTTTGAAGTTGTAAAAATTAAAAACTGCTTCTTGGAACCCGAAAAATAAAACGTGTCATTTAACTCAGAATATGCCAAAAAAATTTAAGGTGAGCTCAGCGTCAAAATAAAGTTCAGTGAAAGGTAAAGGTGCTCCTCACAATAAGATTTTGGTAGAAGAACCAATGTAGCCACTGGTGATCTGACAATGTAGCAGGTTGTACGTTGTACCGGTAAAAACTGCATGCTTACATGAGATAATGCCAACTCGCTAGAGACATTGTTATTGGAGAGAAAAATAATTGGATTATATTTCCCTTAAATCAAGAATTTTATACACGATAGTTTAATACAATGTTCTTTAGAATTGCATTGAGCTAAATAGTAGATAGTGAACATGGATTAAAATTTAATTTATACTAGAAATAGGTGTAAGCTATCTGTGCACATTTTAAAGAAATTTTTTGTATGTTGATGGTATGAAAATGTTTTTTGTCCTTGAGGCTATGATTTCACCTTTTCAACTTTTCTTAAAGAACTAGAAATATTTTACACGAGGAGGAATGTCAGTCTCGCTAACAAAAAAGTAGATCAACTCTTGCGATAAAAATATGAAATATTAATGTCCAACGACGTTCTTTCTTCCAAAGAACTCATTATCTGAGTTTCTATCAAATCCTTGATTTCCAAAAGTATAAAAACGAAGAAAATAAAGAAAGAATGAAATCAAAAGAAAAGTTATTCGATATCTTTGAATTTTTGCTGAGCAGTCAGGACCAGATGTCAGGTTTTATTTTCAACAATTCAACGAAGAACAGTGCTAAGACACCAAATGGGAAGGAAGACATGCGAACAAAGACATCTTGTCTTTTTTTTTTTGACTTCCTGCTTCCGGATAACTGTCAGTAGAGGTAATTTATTATCAATTGTAGTTTCTTATGTAATATGAATTGTAAAGGAGCTATTTTTTAAAAGATCAGTAGAAATTATATTTTAGTATGCCGTTAATTAATTTAATAATTAACTATGGAATCCGTGGAATTTCCACAGAAGGATCATTATAATTTCCTGGAAAAATTTTACTTTGTCATACTACAAATGATAGTAACATCTTCAAACATAATGGTATTGGATAATAAGATAACGATAACACAGAGTATAATTTTATTAACATATCTATAAAAGTAATGCCAATAGAAGCTACTTTACTGTAATCTTATATTAAGCGGCGTATGCACAGACCATAACCAAAATACTGTACGCTATTTTGTGAGAGATTTTGAAAGAGAAAATGTTTTGTTTTTATATTACTGAAAAATCATGGCTCCTGTGTCCATTGTAAACAGAAAAGTCCAACTGAGTGATGCCCAGGGGTGTAGGGGCCAAAAAGTTAGTTATTAGGTCGCGGGATACCACAAAAAACCTAAATATTTTTACTATATTGTACTGTACACACACAATTACTGATACAACCACCAGCTTAATCTGCTATTGTAAAGGTAATACTATAGTCTCTCTCCTCCTACTCTCTCACTCTTAACTACCCTTACATTTGGCAAAGGTGAGAGAAAGGCTGAGGAGAGTAGCGTTTATAGATTTCTAGCAGTATAGCCCTTCGTTGCTTGGGTGTAATGAAAGCTTTAAAACTAATCCATGGTCCTAGAGACTCAGTGTAAAGAATATTTGTGTGAAGTTTGGTGAGAATCGGATAAACATTGTGGATTTGTTTCATAGACAGATAAACAGACACACCCACATCACCTTCCCTTTTATATATATATATTATCGATTTTATGCACTATTGTAAGAAATGCAACATTGCAAATTATAAATATCATGTCTTATATCTTTGTCAAGGAGTGTATCAAATTTGATTAAAATCGGACCATTTCTTCTATAACCCGATTTTTTCGATTATCGATTTTCGATATTTATCGGGGTTACCTTGACACAAAACCTAGCTAAGAACACTTATAGTACATACGTGTAAACTTTGAAGAAGATTGGTTCAGCCGTTTTGGATCCTATAGGTAACGGACACACACACACACATACAAACACACACAGAGAAAGTTCATTTATAAACAAGTTTAGTTAAAAAGATAGAGTGGAAGGAAAATCTCGTGTAGAGAGTAAGTGTAACGGACGGCGGAAGCAACTAATTAACTAAGGAAGGAACAAACAGAATTATTATATGATTATTGCCTCTTCTTCACATTTTACTCATACATAATATTGTTTCATCCAAAAGTTGTTTTTTCGGTAAAAACGATTAAATGATTTGTTTTAAATTTTGAATAGATTAATCAGTTTTACAAAAATAATATTTTTGCCTTTTAATTACCTGATTTAACACCAACTTACAAATCCAACTAGAGAATTATCTTTGAATGTAAACTTCACTTATTAAAAAAAATAAAGCAGAGAAAACACATATGACAGAAAATTCCAAATCTTGTGGGGAATAACAAAGACACCTTCCAAATCCCAAACGCAGTATTCACTTAGAAAAAGTTCGCTCGTAATATGGAAATGCAGGAAAAAGTTTACGTCACAACCACGCGCGTACGCGGTGGTGAATATGGGACACATTTCTCAAAAATGACGAGGATACGTAACATATATTTGGCTGAAAAGAAGGATGCTGACAATATCATGTTGTGGACTAGTTTTCGCACTGAAGGTTATAATCGTGCTATATCAGTTTCTAACCGACTTAAAATACCCAAAATGTTAGGAACATAGTAATTTTTCCACTGAAAGCTGTCTCCTTAGTATTCGGCTAACGCTCGACTAATATCAACAGTCTAGTAGTTCTACTGAACGCCAATAGAGGTCTAAGAAACTCCAAGAACTTCCTGTTAACTCTTATTAATATAGGAGGGAGAGTCCATTATCTGAGGAATAGGTGTGTTTCACCATTACAGAAGGAGAGTCCATTATCTGAGGAATAGGTGTCTTTCCCAGAACATATCATGAAAGGATTGAATTAAACAGAAACATTGGAAAACAAAAGATGTCACTTAAACTTAGAATAATAAAATGAACATGAAAAGTTTAGAAACACAATGATGTTAATTTTTAGAGAACTTGAATCTTAAAGGACTTACTGAAATTAAACTGTACAATGCGAAACATAAAATAACCATTTTTACAATGATCTTCATCTGGTATAGGAGGTAAAAGATTACAGTAACAGGCAGACTACATGCAAATATATGTGGAAGATAACGATTAATCTTCGTATTGAAGTGGCTAATATTGCAGTGATAGGGAAGCAACTTCTTGAGAATCAATTCCATAAGAAAATGATCCATCGGATATAGTTGCTTGAGCTTCTTACATTTCAAAGGAATGGAAACAGCGTGTGTCCCTACAATGTGTGTGGAATGGAGGGTTTTAAACGTGAGGGTTATGAAAGGTGGATCTAATGAGTGTATTTAATCTTAACTCTGTATATTAAAATAGCGAGAAAGCCGGAAGAGGCTTTCGATCTCTCGTCTGTTATGAGGTGCAAAATAACTCGTCAAGGACGCGGAGACTCCACCGAGAGCGAAAAGGGAAGATCGAGCGAATGCTGTCTATATATGAATGCAGTACTTTATTCTCGGCATGATTTGCCAGTCGAGATGATTTACATGGATGCCAAAATGTTGACATTTTCTATCGATCTACCTCAAGAAAGCGGTACCTCCACTACGCAGGGGTTTACATATAAGAGTAAAAGTTTAAACAGGAGGAGAGTTAAGAGAAAGTCGACACAGTTGGTGCCGGAGAAAGCTCAAGAGAAGTTATACGGGGTGATGTAGAAAGTACTGGAGTCAAGAGGATAAGAGATAGGAATTGACATTACATTTAAATTCCTGTTAGCTGTGGAAACAAACACCGTTTTGAAGCTACAAAAAATAGAAAGTTGTGGAGAGACATAATTACCAACATCCTCATTAAACATGACACCTAACAAAAAAGACTTCATCTGCTTAGATCGTAAAACATTTATATTTATTTTCTATGAATGTGTTTAAAATTATTTTTATTTATGTTTTCGTAGATGCTCTGTTTTTTTTATTATTAAACAGTGTATTTATCTATGTCTACTGCTATGAATGATCGCAAAATCTTCCTAGGAAAATAGACATCCATCTACAGAATGCGAACCTGCCTACTCTACGGTAAACTGTCAAAAGATCTGACATGTCTTAGACAACTAGACCACGTAGAACCACCCGATCAGACAAAGGCCGAATAGGGCTTTTGAATGAATGTCTATCCCGGCTTTTATGGTCGCGAGATCCTACGTGTCATAGACAACTAGATCATGTAGAAACACCCGATCAAACAAAGGCTGAATAGTGCTTTTGCGTAAATATCTATCCAGGCTTTATCTGATTGCAAGGTCCTACGTGTCATAGACAACTAAATCATGTAGGACCTCCCGATCAGACAAAGGCCGAATAGTGCTTTTGAATAAATATCTATCCGGACTTTATCTGATCGCAAGGTCCTACGTGTCTTAGACATCTAGACCACGGAGGACCTCCCGATCAGTCAAAGGCCCAATAGTCCTTTTGAATAAATATCTATCCGGACTTTATCTGATCGCGAGGTCCTACGTGTCATAGACAACTTGACCACGTAGAACCACCGGATAAGACAAAGGCCGTATAGTGCTTTTGAATAAATATCTATTCAGGCTCTATCTGATCCCGAGGTTCTACGTGTCATAGACAACTAGATCATGTAGGACCTCCCGATCAGACAAAGGCCGAATAGTTCTTTTGAATAAATATCTATCGGGACTTTATCTGATCGCGAGGTCCTAGGTGGTTAAACAGTGTAAGACAAGTCAGATCTAATGACGTGTTTTCACTAGGGGACGAATGTTCGAGTCCTACCGACGAACGCATATTTTCTTAACAAGATTTCTCGATTATTTGTTCCAGTACACGTAAATAAATATACTGTTTAATTAAAAAAAACGAAAAAACGAAGAAAGAAAAACAGAAAATCTCTTGAAATATGAGTATCCAGTAAAAATAATGTTTAAAGAAATAAATTAAAAATATGCCAAATTTAATCCAGTGCGTAACTGATTTCGTATATTTAACCTCTTGGTACCCGTGTTTCTTATCTATACTAATATATAACACGTACTGTTTCATCATTTGACGCAGGACAACAATTGTTTTTCATTGTCTTTACCTCTATCTACTAATTGTCTTTAATTACTTAGTCAGTTCCAAGCAAAACTATTAGAATGTCTCTGAATTATGTGCACAGTGTGCGTTTATAGACACTCTTTATTTTATTTTATTTATTTATTTGTAAATGCCACTTGTTGCCTTCGAGAGTGGATCAATAACAGCCGCATTATTAACTGAGTATTGATCTGAAATTATAAAACTCATTTCTACATCATTAAATTGCACACTTAGTGATATACTTTGATATACTTACATATATCGATGTAGCCTCCTTTAGAAATATCAAATCATCAATAAAGAATAATTAAATTTTCTTATTTTCAACACAGAAAAAATAAAATGCATTTTTAAAAAAGATATGTTGGTTGCAATACAAGTGTTGGTTGATTTTTTAAAATATTTTGTCAATACATTTTTTAATTTCTCGTAAATGAAAATATTTCTGCTCGGATGTATGCTACCGACATTAATGTACGGAGGAAATTTCCTGATAATTTGATAAAAGCAGTGGTTAGAATAAACAACATCCTGAGGGTTTTTTTTCACAACTAAAACAAAAACAAAACAAGCAAAATAAAACATAATAAATAAACCCGCCTGTCAGTGTATTCGAAAATCAAACGTAGTTGCATCCTACTTTTATATGTGGTATCATGTCGGAGGCATCACATTTCATATGGTAGCATGCCTAGGATATGCGTTGTGATGCAGTGCATATGGTTTCCAAAAGAGAAAACAGAGACCTGATTTCGAATTCGTTGCATTCACTTACGTGCAAATACCATTGGGAAAAAGTATAAATCCATCGATTTACACTCCTGCTTTGTGGTAAATAGCAGGACAGCTTGACTTCTGTAGTCTTAGTTGACAACCAGTTTATCACAGAAAATAATGGCAACCTACAGCGGGAAAACTTTTGCCCAGTCAGTCATCTATCTTTCGAGGCATGATCGCCCGAGTGTGTATCACGTATGGTATTAACTGACTGATTATGTCAAAGAGATTACGCATCAGCTGGTTTTGAGCAAATAATTTTCTCACTACAAATCTCACCGAGAGTTTAAAAGATATTTCTCGGGAAATAACCGCTTAATAAGTCTCCATGGTGAGTTTCTATGCCTAGCTTAGATGCGGCTGAGGGCTGAGAATATAGGCAGCACGGTGACGATCGTACTTACTCGTAATTGATCTAGAAGCATCTTTGTATGGATTAAAATATAATTGACAAATTTTTCCATAATAACAAGTCTAGCTTTTACACCAAATTTACTTTGTCAAGTAGTAGGCAAGCAAAACTCTTTACAGATAACCAGTATCTCTGAATGGGATGTACTTTTAGTAAAGATAATTGAATGATAAATCTTTGCCATCCCTACGGTTTTTAATCCAGTTTAATTTCTATTAAACTATATCTGGAACAGAGCGAGAACAGAAAGAAACAGTTATGCGAAAGTGAATATCCGGAATTTGAATTAGCTTCGGTGGACCATTTTACGGCCAAAATACATTACACAATCTTTAAATATACTAAACGAGGGATTTTTTTATTTATTTATTTGTCATTTCAACCCAAGGAAAACGAAACCATGGCTAGTGCGCAGTGGTTTACAGTGAAAAGAAGAAGGGGTACATGGGATATTGAAGGAAGTTATAAAAGATGAATGGTATTAAAGAAGACAACAGATGGGAATTGACATTGCATTTAGATTTTGGAGATTGTTAATATTAGGGGAGTAAGTAAAACTAAGGTGTTTCATAGGCGGGAAGCGCGAGAAAAAAATCTGTTAGAGTACAAATTTTGGTTGCATTTAACTATTACAACGGTAAAAGAGTGAGACCTAAATGCAAATCTAGCAGCATGCTTCACATACACATAGACAAAACACCAAGAAAAAGCTAATCAGAGCAGTTGACATAAAAATGTTTCTAGAAAATACAGAAGAAACCCACTTTATGTCGGCGAGAAAGTAACTGAAGTTGAGATACCCAGTCAGGTCTGATTACGTTGCAGATACGTCTTTGGATTTTGTCAAGTACCTTGAGATGAATAGCAGGAGAACACAGCCAAGTATAGCAACAGTATTTAATGCACAGACAAAGAGTAGACAATAAAATCACGGCTATAGAAGAAATTGAATTTATAACAATTAACCACTACTCTCTTTAAATAAGTCGTTTTTAAACATTTTTAAGTAACTTAGTCAAGCACAAGGATATATGTAAGTGTTAATACACTGTGAATAAGTACTATTATAGTAGTCACTGTTTGCAACACGCAAGATGTCGTCTATATTGTAATTGTGTAAATACTTTCTAATGCTTTGATAGCTTTTAGCTTTTTTCTCGATGTTAAAACTGTCCTCAGGCAAAGTTAGTAGAGAAGAAAAAACTATAATGAAATGACTCAGAAGATGAGAGCGACAAATTGTCTTCTTGAAGCTAACACGGCAGAACACGAGTGTTATTTATTAGATGCCTAAGGAAAAAATATAAGCACATTCAGCATCGACGTTGTTTGACGATTGGCTTCTTCAAAGAACCTTGTAAAGGCTCCAACAGGCCGTGTCCTAACGATATGTCGTCTTTAGCAAAAAAGTCATTGAAACAAAATGCGCTTTTGACAAGTCTGTTTAACTTAATATTATTCTAAAAAGCAAAGAAGACATCATTCTAGATATATTTTTTATCTGCGTCGAGGAAAGCTGATTCGAATATTACTTTTCTCTACATCCATATTATCATTCATATTTTTACTAAGGTGATAGAATATACACTACAGTGAATAGATCATAGGTCATTTTAGCAATTTTAAATTTCTAATAACTTCATTTTCTTTTCTTCTTTTTGCAACAGTATTTAGTATTGTTATCGATAAGATTTTGATTGAGATTTACAAGTTCCTTTCAATTTAGCAAATCAGCCCATGAAATTTGAATGAGATGATTTGTCTAGAAAAATATTTTAACAAAAAAACCGACTTCGCCTTTTAATAATTTTTGAATTTAATTTAATTTTATAAGACTTCATGATAAAAAGAAAAAAATTAAATATTTTTTTCATCATTCGTTTTCCACATGGTTTCTTACTCTTGAGCTTGCAACATACACCTGGTCGTGTATGAATATGTAGATTCTTTGAAGCGTATTGCCTTGTAAATTATTTAAAGTTCTAGCACAGCTAAGGTAGACTGGAAATGTATTCTTGAATATCGAAAAACTTAAAGGACAAAATATGTAAAAAACTACATTGTCTTTTTATTTAATAAGTGTTTGTTATTTTAATCATTAAATTATTTTAAAATAGACTATTTTTATTTTAAATAAAAAGAAAACATTCAATTACTCAGAAAAGGAAAGACGAGAATTTATTGTACTTAGCCCTGTACCCTTGTAAAATCTGTAATTCCCCACAACTTTACTGTTTTCACTTCGTCCCAAAATTTGTTTTCACTCGGTCAGAATACGGCAGTTTGAGAAAGTGTGAAAGGATGGAAACAAAAAGAAACTGATATTCAGCATCAGGAAAAGACAAGTGAAGTTCTTAGGATATGTAATGAGTGAAGAGGTTTTGGAGAAAATGATACTCACAGGTCATATAGAGGAAAAGAAAAGCAAGGGAAAGTTATAGGTAACATACTTGACAGACTTGAGCAAGAGTATGGCAGAGCGGGTTTATGTGGCTTAACAAGAGAAAACGTGTTATGAACTACTAGAGTTAGGAGGTGGTGAAGGCCATGATCGCCTACGTCCTGAAAAGACACGGCACATAGCAGAAGAAAACGGAGGGACAAACGGAAGTCGCATAATTTTATTCCTAATAATTTTCATCTTTTACGTTGCTTTTTTTGTTGCTCCCTACACATGAGAGTTCGGCCATTTTGGAGTCATTTTTACTCATAATTATCATATATATTTGCAGTGGTTCTAAAAAGCATGGAATATGCAAAATTTCACCTTGCAAAAGATTTTGGCCACGTCACATAAAACATGTCAGATGCTGCGTTTTTGAACAGAAAATATTTCCAAGAGAAATTCATAATATAATGTTGATTTCAAGAATGTCAATCAGTCAGTTAAGTGCCATGCGTGATATAAGCATTGGGCGATCCTGTCTCTTCCGATACATGACTGACTGGGCAGAAGATTATTCCGCAGTAGGTTTCCAGCTAAGGTTATAGAACCCAATCCGTCCTATTGTTTAACCTATAACTTGAGGGACGAGAAGGATTATTACCTTTTCCAATAATATTTGTGCGAATGTGAATGCAAAGAATTCAACTGAAATTTAAACTCGGCTCCCCGATTTGTCGTTCCAAGTCGATTTTTATTGCACCACAACGCACATCCATTCAGGAATGTTATGCATTACATTCAAATATTTTGTGTGGCTTTTTGTAAATTGAATAAGTATGCATTGGATGGGCTGTGTACAAATCATTCAGCATCTTAACAGAAACTAGATATCATTTTCTGTGATTGGGCTTCCACAGCTCAAGAATGTGTGATTTCTTTGATAAAAGTATCTCTTGAAATGTATCAACATATGATCCATAATTTCATCTTTGATCTAATCTAATCAATCCTGCTATCTTGTGACACATTCATCATTCAGTCTCTGTCCTGTTGCATCAAATCTGTGATATGAAGCAGTGTAAACCAAAATGTTTTCGCTTTCATTCAAGTCCGGTATCAAATGTTTCCTTTGTAATAGCATGCATTTGATACGATTCATTTTATCGTCTATTTAATCTAATTGTTTAATACCCAGTTTTTATGTAGCCTAAATCATTAGACTCTTACTCCGAATAAATAAAGAGTGCGTAAGATATTTGTGATATGTTATATTTATAGTGGGTTGCTTATCTATCCTTTTCTGTTAGTAGTGGAAAGTCCGTTCTAGTGAAGTGTAGTTGTATACTGTTGAAAGTTAACGGAATTTGGCCTTGTTGTAGATCGCCCACTATAAGCCATAAAATTCTGAAAGAGAATTAATGCTTAGGAATTTGGGAGCGTGTAAGTAAGGAATGTCTTTGATGTATTCGCTCCTTTGGTCAGTAAGTAGTTTTTGAGACAGGGAAGAAGGAAAGAGGTAAGGAAGACGGGCGTAGTAAGCCGCTTGACTTTGTTCAAGGGAGATACTAATTTACTAAATACTCTCTTCTTCTGCAGTCAGTCTGCCTGACGATGCTTTCTGTATCCGCTTTTTATATCTTTTTGATCACAGCATCTCATTTGAGATTTCACACTTGTATTTGGTTCTGGGCTTCCCATTAACTGATAAATAAAATTCGCGTAGGCTCGCGAACTGGAAATTTAATATTTAATTAATTTTTAGTTTTCAACCGGAACATCTGCGCGGAGCCGGCGGCGCAGCGACGACTTTTGGTCATTTGCTTTATGGTCGTGAAAGCGCAAACATCCGGTCCATCGGTTTTGCTCGGTATCACCACATATTTACCAAAACAGTATATTATTTGATTTTACATTTTCTATACCTCAGAATTATCAATGTTAAACCCTCTCCTTACACAAAAATGAAGAGGCACGTAGCTATAGTGGCAAAAAAAGGCTGAACAGCAATTTCGAAATAGCACGATTTTTTGAATTTGCTAGATTCTTCGTCTGCAACGTTCTGAGATGAGAAAAAATTTGATCAAGATCAGAAAATAAAAAGAAGAAATAAAAAAGTTAAATGCAAACTATGTCGACTTGGCAGCTCAGATACAGTCACTTTCTCACCGATGCTATGTGGCTTCCCTGTATCTCTTCTACAAATATTTTCACGGCATCTGCTCCGATGAACATAACTCACTTCTGTCCCTTATATATGAATTTTCTCAAGACAGAAGATTAGTAAAAATCGATAATCGAAAAAATCGGGTTATAGAAGGAGTGGTCCGATTTTAATCAAATTTGATACACTCGTAGACAAAGACATAAGAAACGATATTCAGAAGTTTCAAGGTTGCAGTTCTTACAATATTTCAGAAAATCGATAATATATATATATATATATATATATATATATATATATATATATAAAGGCAAGATGTTTGTGTGTGTGTGTTTATCTGTCTGTATGTCCTTCATACAAATCCACAATTTTTATCCGATTCCTACCAAACGTCACACAAATATTCTTTAGGCTGAGTCTGACCTCCAGGGCCATGGATTAGTTTTGAAGCTTTCATTCCACCCGAGCAACGCCGGGATATACTGCTAGTATCATTATAAAAAAAAAGTTCCCCGAGTTATGCACAGTTTTCCTCTAGCTAATTTGGAGGTTGTTAGCAACGATGGACATGCAATGCTGACACAATTTTCTCCACAGTGTCTTAGGCTAAACTCTGCTGCCTACATAAATGTTCTGGAAACAGTGGTTAAGCCATGAACCAACAATTTACGCAATGGAAGACCTTATGTGTTTTAAATAAGACTCGGCACTATCACACAGCGCATGTATGGATGGCGGAAATGTTTTATGATCTCACAGCCCCTAATATTTGGCATCCCAGCTCAAGAGATCTCAATCTATTTGATTACTATGTATATATCGTAGTTGAGAAAAATTTAATGAGCGCCCTCATAACACTAAAATATCCCTAAAAGCGTCCATAATCCGAATAATGTGGAATATGTACAAGGATCACTTGTTGTTAAAAGATAGATGATTTAGACCTCGCATACAAGCCGTTATTAAAGCTGAAGGAGATTTTATCTAATGAAATTACCAAACAATATATTTATTCTTATTCTCACAACATTTTCAGTAAAAAGACATCATTATCTGTTTCTAAAATTCATTTTGTGTAAGTATAAATCTGTTCACAAATATCTTCTGCATATTCTATATACACACACAATTATATACAGTATTGTGCAAATGTGTTATGATATTTTCAACCATTGAAGCTGTGTCCTTGTTATAAGGATTAACGTTTTGCTACAGTGGATATCAGGTCGAAATGAAATAATCGACATTCGAGACAAAATTGTTTGGGCGGAATAAAAATCTTATGCCCTCATGGATGAGGCAATATATTTCAAGGCCAAACGAATTTCATTATACACCCCAAGAACAGATTCATGTAGAAATCGATTACACTCTGTCACTCTACTGGGTCTAAAACTGACTGTATAATAAAAGAAAGGGAACTAAAGCAGTTGTTTCAATTATTTTGCTCAAGGTTATATATATATATAAGTGCGATGAGTAAATTCTCGCCATTTTATATTTTTCATTTCCAGCGCTGTGTTTGTTTTGTTTTTATTTTGTCGACTGGAATCTATAGTAGGGTCAGTTAGACGACGTCGCTAAGATAAAGAACAACATGAGGTGCATCGCTTAGACAAATATTTGGAAATACCATGATGTACTGCTTGTCATTCGTGTCGGAAGCTCCAATAAAAATATTTCAGTGTTTTGGTGTCAATTTGAGAGTTTGTTGTTTATTAGGATGTGCGTTGTGGTGCAGTGGATATCGGTTCGGAACGAGAAATCGGAGCAGCCGATTTCAAATTCCAGTTGAATTCATTGCATTCACTTAGGCACAATTACCCTTGGGAAAGATATTAATTCGTCTCTTCCTTCTAGTTATGGGTTAAATGATAGGGCAGATTGGGTTCTATAGCATTGGTTGGCAACCAGTCTAACGCAGAAAGAAATGACAACCTACTGCAGGATAATCTTCTGGCCACTCAGTCAGGTCTCTTTCGAGACATGATCGCCCAAAGCGTGTATTTCGTGTGGCATTTACCTGACTGACTTAATGTTTATGATAAAGGTACGGCAGCTCGGAAAACTCACTCAGATAATTCTGATAAAAAAAACAAACTCTGGAGTACATTTGTCAGGTCTTCAAAGACATTACGGATTTCTAGATCAAGTAACTTAAGGATTTAGTGCTTATCAGGATCAAGAGAATGGTTGATGGAAGTCTCTGTGTCTGGCAACAAGGACTCTGTATTATGCCACACAAGTAAGACAAAACCAGTTATAGCTGTTAGAAAATTAAGCAATCACATTATTCCTTACTTAAGTTTCTAGACTGCAAACACCTTGATGATGATGCGTTGAATGGAGTTGAGAGAAAGACCAACAAAAACTTTGTAAAATCAATGACCTAAATCCTAGAATTATGACAGCAATTATCAACTTAAACAAGGACACCGTCTGGAAGAGCTGCAGAAGATTCTGAAATCATCTGGGGACCGTGGTTAAAAGCAACTGAGATTTATTAAATAAAGTTTCTGTTGAATACTTCTAAATATTTTGCAAATTCCTAATAAATATGTGTGTTAAAATGATATGCTAATGGTATTTCCATTTTGCGTGATTTAGACACTAATTTATCAATCACAAATCACACACAGACATATATATATATATATATATATATATATATATATATATTAAAAAAGGATTAATTCAATGATGTTGAATGGCCATCTGAAAGGTTTTTTCTGTTGCTGAGGTGATGTGTCGTCCCCCGTGGGCATCTTCATATCGAAATGGCCCTTCAACATCTTTGAATTAATCCTTTTTTAATATATATTTGCTCTGTAATATTTTATTACACGGAGCTCTCTTCCTGTATCATTTTTTAATATTAAAATACATTTTCAATATTAATTAGGATCGGGTTTTTTGGAATTT